>CAIGQV010018273.1:5381927-5426414 GCA_903798115.1 Danio jaintianensis | reverse complement strand
AGACTGGTGCTAGCATATCTGAAGGACATCACTGGACCTTTGCTGGATCCCCTGCAGTTTGCCTATAGAGCAAACCGGTCTGTGGATGATGCAGTCAACATGGGACTGCATTATACACTACAACAGTTGGACAAACCAGGGAACTACGCAAGGATTCTATTCGTGGACTTCAGTTCTGCCTTCAACACCATCGTCCCATCATTGCTCGAGTACAAACTGACCCAGCTCTCTGTTCCTAGCTCTGTCTGTCAATGGATCACCAGGTTTCTGACAGACAGACAACAGCTAGTCAGAATGGGCAAAATCACATCCGACAGCTGCACCATCAGCACCGGTGCCCCCCAGGGATGTGTTCTCTCCCCACTGCTCTTCTTCCTGTATACCAATGACTGCACTGCAAAAGACCCCTCCATTAAACTTTTGAAGTTTGCTGACGACACTACTGTTATCGGCCTCATCCGGAACGGTGATGAGTCTGCATACAGACAGGAGGTGGAGCGGCTGGCTCTATGGTGTAGATGCAACAACCTGGAGCTGAACATGCTCAAAACGGTGGAGATGATAGTGGACTTTAGGAGAAACCCCCCTGCACTTCCCCCACTCACCATCATGAACAGCACTGTGGCTGCAGTAGAGTCATTCAGGTTCCTGGGCACCACCATCTCTCAGGATCTGAAGTGGGACATTCACATAGACTCTATTGTGAAGAAAGCCCAGCAGAGACTGTACTTCCTTCGTCAGGTGAGGAAGTTCAACCTGCCACAGGAGCTGCTCGTACAGTTCCACTCAGCTGTCATCCAACCCATCCTCTGCACTTCAATCACCGTCTGGTTCGGCTCAGCTGCCAAAACCGACCTCCGTAGGCTACAGCGAATAGTCCGGACTGCTGAACGAATCACTGGCACTACCCTTCCTACACTTCAAGAACTGTACTCTTCCAGAGTGAGTAAAAGGACTCGCAAAATCACTCTGGACCCTTCACACCCAGCACACTTTCTGTTTGAACTGTTACCGTCTGGCCGGCGCTACAGAGCACCGAGCACAAAAACAGCCAGACACAGGAAAAGTTTCTTTCCTCAGGCCATCTACCTCATGAACAGTTAATTATTCCCCTACTGTGCAATAAACATGTGCAATACTTTTTCATATGCATTTGTACACAGCACCTTATAACAGTATACAATCCAATACTTTCTCCAACGCATTTGTACACAGCACCTTATAACAGTATACAATGCAATACTTTCTCCATACGCATTTGTACACAGCACCTTATAACTTGTATAACTTGTATATTTATAACAAATCTGTACAACAATTCATCATCCAGAGCTCTATTGTCTAACTGCATCTCTGTTTAATGTTTGTCGTATTTTTTTTTTTTTTTTTTTCTCATATTTATTTTGTGTTGTCACTTGTCACTTTATGTACACTGGAAGCTTCTGTAGCCAAAACAAATTCCTTGTGTGTGTAAGCACACTTGGCAATAAAACCGATTCTGATTCTGAAGTAATGTTGATCTTTACCTACAGTGGAGTATCAAACAGTGCATATTAAATATATATATGATTATTTGAATCTAAAGGTGTATGGAAGTGAAATATTCCATTTTGTGTCTCTTTTGTGAGATGGAAGTATTGTGATCCATGTGTCTCCCTGAGACGATGTAGATTAGAAAGAATGTTGATTGGATCAAGAAGCCGCTTTGCAAGTAACACCTTTGTCCTTCAGAAGAACAAAGGACAGATGGTCACTGTCTCAATTGCCACTTTTGTGATAAGCTTAACAAAAGGCCCAGAAATAAGTGTTAACTCTGCAGCATTTGTTCATTTTGGAAATTAATTTCCACAAATTAATTTTCACAAGTTCCTGACTTTACTGCTGATCACTACACATCCATCCAACGAACTGAAAATGACAGTGTAGAGAACAAGCAAGAGCAAGTCTGAATTTAAGAGTCATCCAAATTCTGGATGACTTATGTATGTAAAAAAGAGGAAAGACAATGAAGGTAATTTAGACATGGCTATTTGGATTTTGAACTGTGAAACTTTTTAAAGTTAATGTTTGATTAGACTTATTTAAAAATCCAACAACTATAATGGGAATTACTTAGATTGAGTGTATTTCTCATGTAAACAAATTAACTATGAGCAGTAGTTTTTGGGGTTTTCAGTTAAATTGAGTTCATTTGGACTAAAAGTTGTGTATAAGAATCTTTTATTTTTTGGAATATACAGTAATGCATACAGTATGTACTGTAAGCAGTATCTCAACAGGACTGCAAACTTTAGAGAAAATATAAACTTTTGTCATGTTTTATATTATAAAATCATTTAAATAGAATCTGCACTTGGATTGATGATAATTTACTCTATAAAGTATTGTCACACGTTCATTGCTGTACAGTATCAGTTACCCTTTCTGTCTTTTCATTTCTCCCCAGTGTCCTCTTCAGCTTTTTAGTTATAACAGTTAATTCACTGCTAACTCATTAGATGTCTGAAAGCTGGACAAAGGGCCTCTTCATGGCTTGCTGTCACACATTGCTAGGTTTATGAATTTGGTACCATAGCAACTGTATGGATAAGCAAGTGGCTGGGCAATCTTTGAATCTGGGCTCACATTCAATGAAAGGCCAGAATGCAGAGTTGCCTTTGTGGATGAAATAATAAGTTAGAGGGCCCCTTGCCATTATGTGAGCATGCATTTGTCATCTCACAATGGGAGGGTGATTTTCTGAGATTTTGCAATTGCCAACAGCTGTCATCTTGATAGCAGTTGAATTTCACAGGATAAAAACACCACAATAAGTGTCAGACCACTTTTGTTATGTCTAATGTGACCGTTTATGTTTGGCAAAATGTGCTTTGTCATTTCAAGATTCAAATTTTAACTTCATTTTATATGGAAGAGTAAACTTATGTTTCTCTACAGGTCCTGACAATAATCCAACAGTTAACATATGCAACATGACAACAATACAGTATGTAGCTTGTTTGTATGTATAGTGCTTACTAGGGCTGGGTGATTTGGCCTAAAATCAAAATCTCGATTAAATGATCATTTTGACTCGATTACAATTAATGAACGATTTTATTATTTTTTTAATTATTATAATTTTTTGCCCTTATAGTTCACTGACAAGGGGCGGCGCGGTAGCTCAGTGGTTAGCACTGTCGCCTCACAGCAAGAAGGCTGCTGGTTGGCATTGTTTTTCCCACAGTCCAAAGACATGTGGTACAGGTGAATTGAATAAGCTATATTGGCCATAGTGTATGAGTGTGAATGTGAGAGTGCATGGTAGAGTGTTTCCCAGTACTGGGTTGCGGCTGGAAGGGCATTCGCTGTGTAAAACATATGCTGGATAAGTTGGTGGTTCATTCCACTGTGGCAACCCTTGATAAATAAAGGGACTAAACCAAATGAGTCAAAGTTCACTGACAAGTTTTGTACAGTAAATATGCTCACATATTGCAAGTGAGAGATTTTTGAATGAAGGGTGCATTACCTGATTTTAAAATAATTGAAGGTAACACTATCTACTATCTGTGATTATTTATTGAACATCAACGTTAAACAACTGAAATTAAAACACACATTGCCTAAAACTAATTTCTTCACTTATTTCTTATAAAGAATTGAAAACAAATAGCTTGCACTTTTTTTGGAAACAAAATAAATAATTTTCATCGTTTTTTATATTCAAAGTAGAAAATAAGCAATATCTCTTCTAAATAAAATAACTCTTGTATATTCTGTAAATAATATTTTAAACAGTGCATTTCTTGCATCTTCTGTAAACAAATATTTTTAACGTTTGTCCGTCTCAAGGCATCTCGGGCGCAGCTTCCAATTATTGTTAATATAATGCAAAGTAAGGCTTAAGAATTGGTCCACCATCCTACTTGACCAGAGATCAGATATGGCTGCAAAGTGGCCATAGAAATATAAATCAGCCTCAGACTCTTGACTCATCAATGACCACAAAAATCATCTGTTCTGGATATGGACAACATTATGTGAACCTTGAGATAATAAGAAACAGACAGACAAACATGAACATAGATGCTGTTGCAGTTAATGTCTTTTTAGGAAATGTTCCCAGCTCAGGTTACAGTGATTAATGCCACCTAACAGTACTTTGGAGGATTTGGAATTCAAAATAATGCTTTATGGTTTACATGTATGCTAGTGAAGAGAGATGTGTCTTGAACATAGATTTAAAGTGACAGAATGTGTCTGCCTCCTCTGCTACAAAGGCTGATCCAGATTTTAATAGCTAGATACGAAAAGGATCTACCACCAATAGACAATTTTGACATTCTAGTCTATAAATACTCACTCACTCACTCACTCAATTTCCTTTGGCTTATGCATTGCATGATGTTGAGATGGGAAGGGTCTGGTCCTCCTAATGTTATATAAAGAGAATCTGCATGATTGGGCAACTGCAGTAGTGTAGTCAGAAACACTGGTCATCAAGAACCACTCCTAGGTTCCTGACATTACTGGAAGGAGTGATCTTCAAGGTGCCCAGCTGTATTGTGAAATTGTGGATGGTGTTGGGTAGGCCGGTATTACCAGCAGTTAGGTCTTGGAAAAGTTGAGTTGAAGGTGGTGGTCCATCATACAACCAGATACATCTATCAGACATGCTGATATTTGTGGAGCAACTGTTGGGTCGTCTGGCAGAATTGAGAGGTAAAGTTGGGTGTTGTAGAGTTTCATTCTGTCAGCCCAACAATGGAATCCAATGAATGGTCAAAGGTTAAATGTGTGAAAGCATTTTCTAGCACTTCTGAAAATAATTATCTTTTTTATTATCATTTCTTTAAATTTGTTTCCAGCTTACAGTCAGAATTTAACCTGACTCCCAATTTCAAGTGACCATCAAATTTAAATTGTATTTCTAATTAGGAAAGGATCACATTTGTCATTCATGAATAGAGTTTTGATTTATATCTGATCCCATACTCTTCAATTATATGTTCATTAGACACAAAACGTCGCTTAGAGTTTCACAACCTGGGTTTGCATTATTTCTCACAGATACTATCTCAACATTCTGAAGTTAATCAGAGGATGCAGGATTAACTAATACTTCTTAGTCCTATTCACTCATACTAAAAGTGTAGTTAATTTGGTCATTTCCATTCTATTTGCTAATATCAGTTATTAAACAGAAATGAAAAGGTCTTCACGCTGTCGAGCCTACTTCTCCATACAGTAAAATGAGCCTCAAATCTATAAAATAATGTTCACAGCATAGAGGTAGCACAGACTCCATATAATCTACTGGATATAATGATTTCAGGAGAATTCAGAGAATTCAGAATGAATCAACACTTAACATTTTACTAACCAGATAAAAATGTATCATGCCGATTACAGAATAAAACAATAAAAAGCCAATTCAGAAATGTACAACATCAATTACTCAAAGATAAATCTAAGAGTTATAGTTAGATACCTGACCATGTAGAAGTACGTTGCAGCATATAAGTCTTGATGCAAAGGTCAGAGACTGCAACGGGATATCATGGCTACAGGATCCCAAAGACACTTTGCACCTTTCCCTTAAGTACTCAACTCAGAACAAACAATCATAAATTAATAATATAAAAAATAAATCATAAAAGTTGTTTCATGAGAAAATCAGTGCATATTCCCATGAAGTTGTGTTGTTCTTTGACCTTCTACTATAATTATTGAATGAACTTCAGTTTTGTAAATAGAGAAAGAAGTCAATTTATTGTTGAAAATCTGTAGCTGGCATCTGTGAAATTGCTTGCTATAATTTTACATAACTCATTTATACACATTAGGTGTAACAAATTTAAAGTCAGCTAAGTGGTGCCCTAGGTAACCACCTAGCTCGCCTATACCTACAAACATTAGTGTACACACATAATTCAAACACATGATGTGAAACAGGCTAAAAGATCAAGACGGGCAGCATACAATCAACAAATGATATATACAATCCAAGGGTCAAAACATGGCAAGACAAAAAACAAGGAAATACACTGTACTTGCATACACTTGCACTAATTCAGCAACAGCTAAACAAGACTCAACAATGTGAAAGAGTGACTGGAGGGTTTATATAGTGTGTGTAATCATTCCTGGTGATCCTCCTGAGAACACAAAGAAGTTGGCAGTAAATTTGCTGCATTTCTGCAATATTTGATTATTACATTATTAAATATTTGATTATCAGACATATTTGCACAAGCGACAAGTACTGTCAAAACATTACTAAACACTGTTTTGTATATGTTTTGTCTGTGCAAGTCTCATGTTCAGGTTTGCCTTTGTAGAATGAGAAAACAGATTACTTCCACCCATGGGTGCGGAAAGACACATGCTCTCATGCAGGTGCAGAATGCATGCTCTCATTTCAGTCGGCTGCTGTTGGTTTGGTGTGTTTGAGTTTTTTTGGACCAGATGTGGGCAATGCAAGCCAACACAACAGTTGGTTTTCCTCGGCGCTAGTTGTTTGTCTTGGTGTGTTCTGGCCCTAAGACCTATTGCATGAATAAAGGCATATTGTAAACAACTGAAACAAAAGAAACTCAAAATATATGAGGGAAAAATAACTCAGAAAGAGGAATAGAGGTTTGGGGCCTTTTAAAAGATTTGACATGCCCTTTTTTCAGTTTCAGTGTATTTAGCACAAAATATGCTACAGCAGTATGTAAGCACCACGTAGGCGCAATGTCATGCATTGGTAGTAAAACAAAACAAAACATTCAAGTTACTGAAAAAAAGCCAAAAACAGAGAGTACATATATGTACAAACACAGCTTTTACTAATTTAGAAAGGTTTGCATTTTACAAAAAATAATGTGAAAATCACTGTATTCACTTATTTAATAAAATGAAATCAAATTAAAGTGTATTTGTGTAGAGCTTTTAAAGATAATTTTGTACATACAAAGGGTATGTCTTATATTACATTATATTACTATCAAAATCAGAAAAATTAGCACACTCATACTCAGTAGCACAGATAAACTGGAGTGTAGAGGTATGAGATGCATTGTGTATATGCTTTACTAACAAAACTCTAATGCCAGTTCACTGTGATTCATGGTATTGGAGCCACGGTATGGTTTGCTTCGGTTCAGTTCTGTTTGCTGTGGGAGCAGGTCTTGTGGTGTGGCACCAGCAGTGTTAAATAACAACAGATGCACTTTTTTACTTATTAATAATAATAATAATAATTCCTTACATTTATATAGCGCTTTTCTATACACTCAAAGCGCTTTACACATTGGGGGAATCTCTTCATCCACCACCAGTGTGCAGCATCCACCTGGATGACGCGACGGCAGCCATATTGCGCCAGACCGCACACCACACACCAGCTGATTGGTGGAGAGGAGACAGAGTGATGAAGCCAATTATGATATGGGGATGGTTAGGAGGCCATGATGGACAGAGGCCAGTGGGCACATTTGGCCAGGATGCCGGGGTTAAACCCCTACTCTTTTTCGAAGGACATCCTGGGATTTTTAATGACCACAGAGAGTCAGGACCTTGGTTTAACGTCTCATCCGAAAGACGGCGCTCACTGAGCAGTATAGAGTCCTCATCAATGTACTGGGGCATTAGGACCCACACAGACCACAGGTTGAGCGCCCCCTGCTGGTCTCACTAACACCACTTCCGGCAGCAACCTAGCTTTCCCATGTGGTCTCCCATCCAGGTACTGACCGGGCGCAGCCCTGCTTAGCTTCAGTGGGTAACCAGTTAATAGCAATAACTATATGTAATTTTTAACTTTATTAACTTTATACATTGGCTTTACGTGTTTTTAGTGCTGTCAGCTGATCAGGATAAGCAAAACTGAATATCAGCAGACTAATCAGAAATAGAGAAAACTCTATGGCTGAGGAGAAAGACTTCTATGGTTGATGAGATGCTGCCTGTTATTGTAGAATTTACAATAACCATTTTCTATGTGAATATGCTTTTTCAGAATTCTTTTATGAAGGAAATATTGTCATTATTTTTGCTTTTAATCAATTTAATGTTTCTTTCATTGATAAAATTATTTCTGAAAAAACAAAAACTTTCTAAACTTCCTTTGAATTAATACCAAATCACTTGCTTTCAACACTGTTGCTAATAGTCACATTTTTCTTGAGTATCAGTTCAGCAAAGATGAGTGATTTCTGAAGGATAATATGACATTGAGGGCTGAACTAATGATGCCTAGAATGTCAGCTTTGATCAAAGGTATAAATTATATTCCCACATTTTTTTAAATTGAAAAATGATTTCAAAACTTTTTCATGTGATCAGGTCAGACAGGAAAGACTGTACATTGAATTAATTTCAAATTGATTACATAACCAGATAAAATATTTTCACATATTTTACACATATTTTCAAATAGTTTAAAAATATGGCTATTTCTGATGTCTGTAAGGCAAATATTTGTTGAGATTCAGCACAGTTGTCAGAAGGCCGGTGAGGCAAAAGTACAGAACACACTGCTTGATTTAGGAGAAACCTAAAATTGTTTTGTTGTAATTATGAATGTACACAAAAGTTTACATTTTACAGTTTTAAAATTTGTCTTATTCTTATCTGTAGGACCAAAAATGGCAGATTCCTTTAAGCTTAAAGATTTTCCACAAAAGAAAAAAAGGTGCTCAAACAGGTAGACTTGGTCGGTATCCAAATTTTTATACCGTCAAATCTCCTCCCTATTTTACCTATTTTACGGTATTATCGTGAAAATAAAAAAATCATGACGTAAGGCTCAGACAAACTGTTGGCTTGTGCCTAAACCTTTCAGAAACTGAATACCAAACACTAATACTAAAACAATAACAAAATAACATGCACAACAATATTAACAACTTTTATTAGCAACAAATAGCAGTTTATAAAAAAGTGCAAATATAACAGTCAAACAGAATTAAATTAAAAAGATTGTACTTTGTTGTTTTACCGAAGGCCCCCATTATCATCGGCTGTGCACTGGCGGTGGACCTAGATGTGGTTGGTCCTGCATCGAGAAGCGTTGAAACTGTTGCACTAAGTGAACTCGGGTCCATCCTTGCAGCAGTTAGTGGATGGTAGTTTCACATATGCAACCTTAGGTTAGAGGTATTTCCATCTCTCGTGGTCACCATTTTGTTGCACAGTTTGCAAATTGTCTTGTCTGTATTTATTGTCTCTCCTTTTTTGTTCGGTTGAAACCTGAAATACTGCCAAACTGCAGAAGTTGTGTTCTTTTTCGAGACCAGATCACTTGGTGCTCTACTTGCCGTTTTTCCCCACCTCTCTCTTTCTCCTCCACGATGTCCCATGATGACAACCATGCATATGCATTTTTAGGCATTAAATAAATTATATTTTATATTTAATCCTTGTCTCCTAAATAAGTGAATTTTTTATGATGGTATAACGGTATTGAAACTAATACCATTGCTATTTTTAGATATACCGCGGCAACACATTTGTCAACCCCAATACTCCAAATTTATTTAAAATTCTGTATTTACAATTCTAATAGTATATTTCTATATTTAATTGCATGTATTTTTTTCTTTTACAATTATTAATTAACATTTATTTTTAACATTATTAATTAAGGAGTAATTGCTGGAAAAGGTCTCGGATTACTTGCATGACCCATGTTCTCTTCCATTGATTCACTTGATGCTGTGTCGCTATTACACAATGGAAAGGTCCTCTGGGTGTGCGATAAGACTCATTTGAGATGTGCCTCACCTTGCTTGCAACGCAGATGAGAGTAGGCGGCTACAGTAAGAGGAGGGCTCAAAAAAGACATCTGACTTCCCGAATATTGCTGATTTGCCGCCTGCAAACGTCACCAATGGCGGAGATCGCACTCACTGTTTTTATCGCGGACGAATGACCTAAGGAGAAAATAGTAAATATTATAGTGTTTTCAACATTTCTTTCAGTATTGGGTTATGTTTATAGTTGTTGTCATACCATAGCAACTATAAAATTCAAATAGGCTACTTTTTATAGTATGGTTCAAAAACACTAGGCCTATAGTAGGCCTATGCTATAAATTACTATAGTATGCAATTGAAATATCACAGTTTTTTTACAATCACAGAAGATGAACAGCTCATTACTTAAAAGGTAATCTCATTACTCATTATTTAAAATATAAGTTTGTATTCCTTTACACTCACCTTAAAACATATAGCATATGTGACTGTATGGGCTGCTTTTCGCTGTACTTCATGACAAAAAAGAATATTGAATGTTCTTTATCCATGATGGCATTTGCAGGCATTTGATAGACTTGTCTCTCATTTCTGTCGTCTATGAAAAAGAATATGGGATTTGTAATCGACAGTCATAGGTTTTCACTACGGTAAGCGGGCTGTGTGCACACGGGCAATACACTTATTTAACTATGTCTTATGATAATGGTATGTAGACACATTTATGAAACATACAGTATGTGTTTTAAAACTTTTACAACAACTAAAACAAAACAAATGTATTTCCCACGGGAAAACTATCCAAAAGGCACGTGGTCTATATACAGTACAGATGTGTTTTTAACGTATTTGTTTATAATATATAGCGTGGATTATAATATAATAAATCAGGAGAGTAAATTTTTTCATGGACCATATTTCTAAAAATAAGCTTAAAACGTTGTCTGTAGCAGGGCGGTGCTGACGTAACAGGTGAGTGCCCTGAAGGCAGTGTAGTCCGTTTATAGCCTTAGCTTTTTAGTTCTTGTGTTTGCATTTAGGATCCAAAAGTGCTAAAAGTTAAATTGTCGTGTGATGATTACCCGGTTGGACAAAACGTCTAAGTGTAATGAACTGTGTTTGAACACAGAGCTTATTATTTGCAATCTTCGAAAAAACTATGGGAAAATCCTATGGGGATTTTATCGAGGGAACCAGTTTTATACTAGCAGCCGATTGGCCTACAAGGTTATGTCATAGTTCCTCCATTCTATTAATGAATAAACATCACCGTGTTCCAAAAGATCATGCACCCATTGGCTAAATTCTCCATCAGTCAAACTAGAAAGTAAGTTACTAGCTAAAAGTGGCTCACAGATATGCATATGCAGAACGTTAAAACACTTGACTTCTTTGTTTAGATTTTAGTAACTATAACTTTGACTTTTTATTCAGTTTGTGGTCTCATTTTATTTGTAACATTGTAAGCTATGACATTGTCTTGCTTTTTACTACAAAGACGATGTTTTCGACCGTAAGTAACATAGTAAACAATGTAAACAACAGGTCTCTGGCAGAAACGGTGACATAAACAAATGAATAACCATACATAATTCAACACTTTTGTGTAGTTGGACTAAATGTGTTCGATGGGATGTTGTTCTGAGGACTCTTACCTTTCAAAATAAACTGTGATGTACAGCAATGAATGCGTGTGTGTCTTGTTATTACGATGATATGTACTCCATATCTAATAAGCGTTTTCTGTACAACTTGCACAAATTTGGCAAATACATTCTTTATAAGCTACCCATTGAAAAACAACTAGCTACAATGGATGCTTGAGGGTTGTAGCTTTAGACTGATGTATAGTTTGTCAATATTACTCGTGTTCTTTTTTTATGTAATCTATTTGTAAACACTGAAATGTGCAAAAACAGTGCCCCAGTGCGTCCACGTCCTGAAACTGGCTAAGAGAAAACATTGGACCACAGTGGTTTGTTCTTTAGACATAAAAAAAGTTCTTAAGGGGCTAATTATATTGACATGCTTATAAGGCCTATATAAACTGCTTTTACTGCAGTCAAACTAAAATAAATAGCCTAACTTTCTCCAGTATAAAAACTATTTAGCTATAGGAAATACTGGGAAAATGTCCTTGTTCTATTAAACATGACTTCACATACCTGTGTGTGTGTGTGTGTGTGTGTGTGTGTGTGTGTGTGTGTGCGTGCGTGTGTGTGCGTGTGTGTGTGTGTGTGTGTGTGTGTGCGCGTGTGTGTGTGTGTGTGTGTGTGTGTGTGTGTGTGTGTGCGTGCGCGTGTGTGTGTGTCTGCGAGTGCGTGTGCATGTGTGTGTTGTTTACTGCACACCCCTTTCACTTCTCAGATGAAACCACACAAAGATGAGCAAAACATGGCAATCCAATAAGAATTAAGCTGTGTCATCAGCCAGCCGCTTTCCATCATGCTTTTGGTGAGCACAGTCGGTGGAGAGCTAATGCAGCCGACTGCTCAATTCGACACATCCGCCTCACCATCGCGAGAGTTTTTTGGCACACGTCAGCATGACATCAGAGCAAGGCAGACGCATGGTGGACACATTTCTAATCGACATGCATCTTGTTGTGATCACTGGTGATCGGTTCTGCACAGATTTTGCTCATCTCAAACGAGCCTATTGTCTAAAGAGAATTGTGTCAATTCATTGGTTGGGGCTACAGTCACTGCCTGAATGCTTGTCATTCAGATTAGACCAGATAAAGCTGGTTCATGCACACAAATCTGGCAACCAGGAGCCATGTCCAGATCTAATTTCTAGAACCAGATGAAGTGTACCCAATAAAAGGAGAGAAGCACCCTACCACTGCATAAACATGCTCTAAGAGGACTCTATAAAAAGTGATTGAGAGGAAGCCACAGTCTTAGTGGAATGTACTGTAACACTGATGATGAAGAAAGACCACACACCTCATATGACGGTGAAATAGTAACCCATTATGAGGCTCTGTGCTTTGTAGCAGCCAGTTTTAAAACATATTAACAACCGGGGAGATTTTCTCAGATTACTAGAGTGCTCAATGTAAAACTTCGAAGCTCTGTCAGGGCAGAACATCTGAAGTCTTTCATTATCTCTGAAGTTGAAGTCCTTATCAAAGAAGGAACTCCAAGGGCGTGTGTTGGCCTCAGATGCCTAACTCAAAACAATGTCTCCCCAGACTCAAAATCCTTCCACTTAGAGGAGTGCAGCTTCCTACTGGAGAGGGATCTGGCAGTTGCAATAGTCTCCTGAATATTAGCAGAGAGACTAGAGGTCAAAGCTGTTGGCCCTTAATAAGCCATACCCACAGCTTCCAGAACTCTAAAAGAGGCTGCCAAATCTTGCTTTGAAACTATGATAGCAGATCTTTTCTGATCGGAATCTCCCATGGAGGGCTAAAAGAAATCCGCTAGGAGAACCTATTACATGGTTATTATATACCAAAATACTGCCAAAATCAACTCGACAAGCACAAACACATATGGTTTCAGGTCTGGCCAGAATTGAGTGAACACTTCTATTCCTGTTCAGGGAATACAACACCTGAAAACAGCTGTGATGTTAAATGGTATGATATGAACTTCTGTCTCAATGGAAAAATTAACTGCACAGTTTAAGGCCTCTGGGGAAGGAGTCTGTTTTGAGCCCAAAGTAAGAGAGAGCTTGTCCAGTGAGTGTGATCGTGAGCCCCCTTGGCAATTTATGCATGGGATACCATCGCCGTTTTTGTCTGTCCTGACAATCATGTGACATCCTTTGAGTGAGGGGAGAAAGTGAATCAGTGCCAGAAAGATGGCTCTCAGCTTTAGGGTGTTTATGTACCAGTCCAGCATAAGCAGCCAACATAAACAGCCAAGTGTCTTTAAAATAAACAGCCCAACATAAATAGCCTAGAGGCTCTCATCACTATGCTGTGTTTTTGATATTTAAAAAGGGAAGCAAGTGTGCAACTTTAAAAGGTGAGAGGCTGGTCCTGTTGACCAGATCTTTAAGAGTTTCATGAAGCAGATGGTTTATCCATCAATAGAGGTAAGAGGACAAAAGAGCATCAGTCAATGGATTAATGTGATTTTATACTGGCCTCAGACAATTGGCACACCCAGAGGGGGTTCCCAAATGCATCATAGCTACGCACCATAGTGAATCTATGTCAATATTAGCCTCACAGACATGAGAAAAATATCTACATAAAGCTTGAAAAATCTGAATGACGCCTCTTTTTGGAATGTTCTCCTTTTGTAATTCTTATAATATGTACGCTTTCTCGTCTGACCTTATTATCTTTAATACGTTCCCACCTTTTCCTATGAACATGTGAACACCCACAAACAAAGAAGAATCTTAAGAGTCAAGATTCATAGTCACATGAATAAGTTCTTTTCATTTTCAAGAATCATCATCAGGAATAAGTTGGAAATGACCTCCGAAGACCACCATGATCGGACATGACTTTGTTCAGAGGTATGTATGTAAGATATAACATTTAACATGTAAGTTATTTATTCTTTTCGAATTGTTATTATTTTTAAATATTTAAATAAAAAAAATAAAATAGCTGGCACAGTAGCTCAGTGGTTAGCACTGTTGCCTCACAGCAAGAAGGTCACTGGTTCGAGTCCCTGCTGGGCCAGTTGGCATTACTATGTGGAGTTTGTTCGTCCATGTTCGTGTGGGTTTCCTCCAGGTGCTCCGGTTTCCCCCACAGTCCAAAGACATGCGTTATAGGTGATGTATTGTAATGAGTGAATGTGAGAGTGAATGTGAGTGAATGTGAGAGTGTATGGGTGTTTGCCAGTACTGGGTTGCGGCTGGCAGGGTATCCGTTCATTCCGCTGTGGCAACCCCTGATAATCAGGGACTAAGCTAAAGGAAAATGAATGAAAAAATTAAAAACAAAATGTAAAAGGTCTCAACTGGTCACCAAAGCTTTAATTATTTGAGCAACAACTAATACAACTAAAATGGTGTAAAATAGGATGTTGAATGAAAATTATTGTTGTCCTTATGAATGTAATCTACTACATATTTTTATTCCTGTGATCAAAGTTAAAGATTTTGGCATCATTACTTCAGTCTTCAGTGCACTTGATACTTCAGAAATCTTATAGGCTGAACCGATACCCAAGAAACACTTTTTATTACAACAGTGTTGAAAATACCATTCCAATAGTCGTAAGTTTTTCTTTTAGAAATATTTTTATTAATGAAAAAAAGATCAAAATGGTTCACTTGTGTCTACATCTATATATTTATAATCTGCTAAGCAATATTAATTTAGTTTAGTAAGAGTTACTTCATATATGTGAAATAATTCTTATGTGTGAAAAGCATTTCTTTTGGGAGTGAACAGTATCAGTTTTAGTGACTGCTCATATTAATATAGCTGTTTCTGGATCACAGATGCAAATGGACAGATGTCAGCAAAAGCAAGATGTAGGGTGGACTGATAATATTCTACCTCATCATATGCTTTTGGTGAGCTCCATCAATGAGCACTTGATGGCAAAAGCAGCAGCAAAGCCCCTGGAAATGGCAGGTATGCTTCACTTGTCTTTACAGTCGAACAGAAACTTGCAAACCTGCATCAATTACCTCTCACATTGCACACTGATGGTCCTAGGGAAGCAATCTTTCTTCTCTCATGGTGACAATCACCATCAATAATCATGACAAAGACTCTCCTACATATACAGTCTTTCTAAAAAAATCCCATGTTTTACAAAATGTTTTACAAACACATTTACTGTCTGTTTTTGCCCTTATTTCAGTTAATTAAAAAGTACATTACATACCATTACCTACATTACACATTACCATTCTATTAATCACATTTTGAACATTTTTTGTCTCAAATAATACAACATTGAACATGCATACTGCTTACATATTATTGTACCACAATTTGTGCTAAATACAGTGGCATCAAAACTGTTGTGAATTTCTAAGATGAGACAAAACCAGGGAGGCTTTCGGGTATCTTCAAAGCAGAATCCTTTAATAAGAACTCGGCATAGCTGTGGCGTTCATCGAAAGATCTTTCCACTAGTGCAGCTAGGCACTCAATATATACATCTTTACAGACAGTGATACATATAGGTGGGGACAAACCTAAACAAAGCATGCAAATGAAGTGTTGTTGTCAGCAGGGTAAATTGCATCTCCAGCCCCGATCTCATCAGCATATAAGTACACATTCATGTTACATTTTAGCATGAAAACAAAGTGTGCAAATTAAGTACTGGAGTCAGAACCCGTCCTGCCACTTGACCAGCTTGAAAGTGTTAACTAGCCATTTGTTAGACAATAGACACAACTGACAATTTGCATTACTTTGGAGACATGTTCCTGTATTTTACATATAGGCTCCCTCAGAATGCATTTTACAATGTAATTTATATATTTAAAGAAATTTGTAATCTTTCAGTTCCCCCTTTGAGAGTTCTAATAACTCTCACAAAATACAAATTTAGACACTTAAAAAAAAGTTCATTCTTGTAACGTATTATGGTTACAGGCTCGTAGCACTTGCTCTGTGTCTTTTTACTGTCTATATTTACAAATGGCATACTGACACAGGAACAAACATGCTGCTATAGTCCATGGATTTCTTATAGGTAATATTCTGTTCTGTTTGGAACAGTCATTTCCTCGTCATGGGCGTGGGTCAAATGTTGAGTAAAACATTTGATACTGTGGATGCATAGATAGTACAACAGTAAGAAAACCAATAGAAGAATTGCTATTTCCTTAATCCACAGCCAGGGTTTACCTAACGGGTTTCCAAACCATGAAGAATTATCTTGAGTCAGCTGGTGCAATTTAACTGAAAGATCAAGTATGTCTTGTTGAATTTTGTTCAAGTTCTTGGTTGGATCCATTAATCCGGTGCAGGGCCTATGATGGTGCAGGCTCCCCCTTGTTTTGCAAGGATGTAGTCCAAGGCCACACTGTTCTGTAAGATCATTATCTTGTGTGAAGCAAGAGTGTCTGTGTTATTACCCAGGGCCAAAGCTGTATAATTGGCCAGTTTCTGAACAGAATTTGATAAGCTTCTGACTTGATCAAGGGCTTGCATGACACCATACGACGGAATTAATGCTCCAAGAGTTCTTGACCACCATGTTTATGCACAAGTGAGTCCTGGAATGCAGCCATCTTCTTCCTTTGTGGTAGGAGCTGAGTTATGCAGATGTAGAGAGCTTGGGGTGGAGTGCGTATTCTCTCTGATAGCCGGTAGAACATAAACCAGCGTGCACCTGCCATTGAATTGGCTGGGAAGGATGTCATAGGCTGACGTTCCACATAACCAAAAAGTTCCTGTTGGTGGAGGAATCATACACCACACATGCTTCTAAATTCTTTTCCTTTATCCCTGCTGATGGAGTAATGTCCACATGGGATCCTGTTCTCATTTCAATTACAAAGTTGCAACGTTCACGAGGAATTTTACCCAGTGGAGTTGAGGATGGAGCGTAGTTTTCCACGCACCAGGAAAAAGTCATTGGCAGTAGTAGATCTGTCATGATGGGAGTTGCTGAAGTTAGGTTGCAGGATGGTTATCCAGGAATGCAACACGGAGAAGCTGGAGGAGTTGTGATGTTGTGACATGTACTCTTGTTGTAGATTCCTCTGGTATCAACTGCAAATAAGGTACACGTGTCACAGTTGGATTTGGGGTGTGCCACCCAGGGGATTCCTGCTCCTACTGAAGGTGGGTGTGGCATACAGATGTTCTTTCCAGCGAACAAGGCATTTCTTGACATATTCATCAGCTCTAAGAATATGTTGCTTCGTGAGTCTATGGCTTGTGCGATGTTCATAATGATCACTAGTACGGCAATCTTGATGGATGACTGAAATTCTTGTATGTAGTTCTCTGCGTTGTGTGTTCTTCTGTGACGGTTGGTTTAGCAGTTGGTCTAGTTGTCTCTTGAAGGTTGTGACTGGACTTGTAGGTGAGAAGGTTGGTGTCTATGGGTCTCAGGACAACACGTTGTATCTGCACAGAATAAGAAAGAAAACAAAAGGTGACGAAACAGAATTTGTTGCAAAAAGAAAAAAAAGTAAAATAAATTTAAAAAATGCAAACACTAGTTTTGTATCCTCTGTTCAATCTAATTCTGCTATAGTTGTTCCTTCTTTCCCTATTTCTTAATTCCCATGACACCTAAAGAACAGTGAGGTAAGGATGGACTAATAAATGGGGAGGACCTATTGGGGCGTCTTTACCCAGGGGTGGCCCCCAATCCCTAATGGATCAGTTCTTCCCTGGGCACCCCACTGTTCCGTGTGTCCTATCCTATCCCTGTAGGTGGTGGAACAACCTTACAATGTGAGACATGTGTCCAAGTTTTTCTTCCCTGACACAACACTGCAGCTGCTGTAATCAACATCACTTGATGTGGTCCATGCCATTTAGGCTCTAATGGTTTGTTTCTGAATGACTTTATCATGACCCACTGACCTGGGATGATTGTGTGTCCACCTTCCGGTGGACTCTGCCAACACGACTCAACTCTCTCTCTGGCATTCTGTACAGACTTGGTGAGGTTTTCACAGTAAGCTATCAGGGCATCTGAGACAATGTGTACATCAGCATTTCTAAGATCAATT
The DNA here is from genome assembly GCA_903798115.1 of Danio jaintianensis. Lineage (NCBI taxonomy): Eukaryota > Metazoa > Chordata > Actinopteri > Cypriniformes > Danionidae > Danio > Danio jaintianensis. The sequence continues at coordinate 5,408,058 of CAIGQV010018273.1, read as the reverse complement.
ACACTTGGCATCTGCATTGGGCGTCCAGTAATAATCTCATGAGGGCTCAGTCCTACTGATCTGTTAGGTGATGCTCTCATACTACACAGTACCGCTGGAAGTGCTTCAACTCATGAAACACCTTCCTGATGCATTTTGCTTAGCCTGGTTTTAATTGTCCTATTAGCTCGTTCAACCTGTCCTGATGCTTGTGGCCTGTAGGGGCAGTGAAGATTCCACTTAATCTTCAACATTTTAGACACTTCCTTGACTACCTGTCCTGTGAAGTGTGTACCCTGATCTGAGTCAATGGAATCTGGTAATCCCCATCTGGGAATAAAATCAGTGATTAGACATTTAGCAGTATGTGCAGCTGTAGCACATCCTGTTGGATAAGCTTCAACCCATCTCGAGAACTTATCTTTTACTATCAAAACATCAGTTTTTCCTTTACAGGGAGGTAATGATATGTAACCGACCTGCAGGTGACGAAATGGCCCTGGTGGAGCTGGGGTATGTGTTGCTGCTGTAGTTGCTGCTGGCACATCATTATTTTTCTGACATGTAACACATCTTTTCACTGTTTCGGTGGCTACATTTCTGAATTTTGGATTCCACCATTGATTTGAGAACCTGTTGTTCATGGTTGCTGGACCACTGTGACCCAAATTTTGTATTTGTTCAGCCAAATATGGCAACAGTGATTCGGGAGCAACATATTTTCCCTCTTTAGTCCAGCAGCCAGATGAATCCACTGTGGCTCCTTTGTCTAACCATGTCCATGCTTCATATAAAGGAACATCTTTGTACAGATCAATGATTGATTCAGGAGGCAGAATTGTCTTCTGTGCTGTACTACCTGAACATACTTGTACATTAGCATAATCACAAGCCTGTTTAGCAGCTACATCAGCAAGAGCATTCCCTTTAGTTTCCATTGTATTAGCTGTGAGATGTGCTTTCACTTTAATCACAGCCAATTTTCTTAGGAAGTTTCATGGCAAACATTAGATCTTTCACTAATCCAGCATGCTTAATGGGGGATCCGGCAGAAGTTAGAAACTGTCTCTTTGCCAAATCACACCAAAATAATGAATTACCCCAAAAGCATATCTGGAATCAGTGTAGATATTTGCAACTGATCCTGAAGCTAGCATGCATGCTCTAGCTGACAAGTGATCTGGAAGACGACCTGAAGCTATTACTTCTGTGGTGGAAGTTACTGCATAAGCTGGTCGTCTGTTTCCTTCAATGATTTGTGCTGAACCATCAACAAACAACTCCCATTCTGCATTCTCTATGGGTGTTTCTGCTACTTCACTTGTAGGTGTATATGTAAGCGTAACACAATCATGAGTCATTTCTCCTTCATCCTCTAACACAACTTCAGTCAATGCAGACATCATACATGAGGATGGGTTTGTGATCGGTGCATGCTGTAAAACAACGTTCGGGGATGTGAGGGTCGTTAACCAATTTCCCCAACGAGAGGAGGTGACAGAAGTGACTTTTGCTTGATTCATTAGTGCAGACACTGTGTGAGGGCATCTTACATTTACAGTCTGACGTAACACCATTGTTGAAGCCTGAAGAGCTAGATGAACTGCCTGCACTGCTCTAAGACATGGACCCATACCTTGAGCGACTATGTCAAGTTTACCAGAATAGTAATGGATTGGGCGTAAACTGTTCTGAGTGTTCATGAACATAACGCACAAAGGGCCTATCTGATGCAATTCCTAATGCTGGTGCTTGACATAGTGCTCTCTTCAATTTGTTGAAAGCATTAAGCTGAGTTTCTTCCATACCAGAATCTTTAACCTGACCTTTCAATAAGTCATAGAGTGGCTGGGCAATTGATGCATAGTCTTCAATCCAGGGTCTACAGTAACCTGCAGTTCCCAAGAATGATCTGAGAGCTTTAATAGTAGTAGGTGGAGGTATTATTTTGACTGAAGCTGCTCGATCCTGTGTAATGGATCTATTTCCTGTACCAATTGTTTGACCTAGAAATGTTACTTGGTTTTTAGCAATTTGAGCTTTATGAAAGCTCCATTTATGTCATTTTTTATGCAAATAGTCTAACAATGCTGCCAATTCAGTTTTATGTACCTCATGATCTGTCGTGGCAATCAAAATATCATCGACATACTGAATCATAGTAGACTTTTTGACTGGACATTCTGGGTCACACAAATCACGTCTGACAGCTTGATGATAAATGGTTGGGGAATTCTGAAATCCCTGTGGTAACCGTGTCCACTGGTATTGTTCATAGTCAACGGTGAAAGCTAACCATGTCTGGCTGTCAGAGTGCAAGGGTACAGAAAAAAATCCATTAGACATATCAATCACTTTGAGAATTTTACAATCTAATGGTAAACCATTACAATTTGTAGATGGATCTGCTACTAATAGGGTGATTTTATCAATGTGTTTATTGACTACTCTGTTATCTATGGTGAGTCTCCATGTTCCATTAGCTTTCTTTTATAGGCCAAATGGGTGAGTTACAGGTACTGTTGGTTTTAACTAGCACTCCTTGCTTCAGCAATCTTTCTAAAATAGTTTTCACTCCCTGTATAGCTTCCTTACTGATTGGATATTGTTTGGTAACTGCAGGTGGAGTTCCTGTCAATTTCACTGGTTCTACACCTGTCAGAAGCCCACAATCATCCTTGTCTTCTGCCCAAATTGGATGATTCTGTAAGAAAGCATACTCAGGAGTGATTGCATTATCAGTAGAAACTTGCACTGAATATATTTTTATGCTAGCTGTTTCTGAGGACATGTCTAAAGTTAGATGTAATTGTCTTAGTATATCCATGCCTAGAATTGCACCTGTATTTAATGGAGCACATAGCAATTTTGTTGTCAGAGTTTTTTTGGGCCAAATTGTACCTCTATGGGCGGGGTTTCAAACAAAACCGAATATTCACCTATTACACCTGTTAAGAAAAGTTTAGTTTTGTCGTACGAAATGTTTAAAATTTTTTGCCAATGTCATAGGAATTACTGTAATTTCTGCACCTGTATCAAGCAAAAAATCAATCTCTTTATCTTGTATCCTACCTTTCACAAAAATTATTTTGTCATTGTGATGGATTACAGGGGAAAGCTAGCTACTCACAGCCCCAACAATTAGTTTTTTTTCCTGTTCTTGTTGTGCTCTTAGAAGAGCCTGAGCAAGCTGTCCTAAAGCTGCCGTAGACAATGGCGGAACTACTTCAGGGTTGTAGGCAGGCTGAGAAGGAGCAGAATTATGCAAAGCATGTCTTTTACTATCTTGCAACTTCTTCCTACACTCTTTCTCCCAGTGTCCTAATTTTCCACAGTAGTTGCATTTGCCTTCTCTTTTAGGCCACCTAGTGTCTTGTTTTCTTGTACTAAATGTAGTTGCTGCTACTCTCACTTTTGCTTTAACATCAGCATCTTTTTCCCATGCATCTAACTTGTCTAGATTATTTCTGATAGTATTGTTATACCAGGTAAGATCTAGAAATGGCAATGCGTTCCTGTATTCAGTTACAAGGGCATCTGACCAGATGCGAACTAGTGGTCCCTTGTCATCTAACACATTTTCCTCAACAATTCCACTGTAAGCTATGGCTGTCTGACAAAACCTCTCAGTGAATTCATTCACAGATTATTTTTTCTTTTGAGCACAGTTAGTGACTCTGGACCAATCTGTTTTGGGTCCCATAATATTTTTTAGAGTTTTCAAAACACCCTCTCTCAAATCTTCTTTACTGGCATGTCGCAGATCAGAAACAGCAACTGTTGCTTTCAGATTCTGTTTGAATTTGAGACATTAGCTGTGTAACTTCTGTCAATGACACGTCATAAAGACGCATTTTGCTGATTAGTGCTCTCCTAAACTCAGAAAAATTTGTGCGAGCTGAAGGTAAACTCTGAGAGAGTCTTTCTATATCTTTAGGTCCTAGGGCTTTGACAACAGTTTGAACTCGGACAACAGAAGCATTGGGAGAAACACTTTCATTTTCCTCAATTCTCTGTGATCTTCTCCTAGCACCACAAATATTCACTGACTCTACAGGTACATCTGTTTCAAAGAAAGTTTGTAAGTCTAGATAAATATTATCAGACTCACTGATTTCTTCAACATTAGCCTTATCTGAAGCTTTGTTGCGGTTCAGTTTCTTTGTCAAAGATGCTACTTTAGCATGGAGCTGTTTGTTCTGCCCCTCTAGCTCTGAGTTGCGCTTAGCTTGTTGTGTGGTGAGTAAAAAAACTTTAAAAACTTCTCTGATCAACAGACTGTATGTTAACACAGTTAACCTTCCCTGGCAATGCAGAGGACAAACACAAACTACTAGCACTTCACGCTAAACAAAACAAAAGGATAACAAATATTAACACGTTAGGTTAATCTTCCCTGCTTCACAGAGGATAACAGATTTTAGCACAAAAATGCTAAACTTCCCTGCCTGAAAAAAGAGGATTACAGATTTTAGCACAAAAGGCAAACTTCCCTGCCTGAACAGAGGATAACAGATTTTAGCACAAAAGGCTAACTTCCCTGCCTGAACAGAGGATAACAGATTTTAGCACAAAATGCTAACTTCCCTGCCTGAACAGAGGATTACTTATTCATCTCTAAAATAAAATTTAGAGGATAACTTAGCTAACCAAACCCACAGCTGTTTGTTAACTCTTCTCTGATGGCGCAGAGGGTAACTAAATGTACTGGTTTGTACGGTTCATTTTACAGAGTGAAAACTCATCAAATCGTGGTTGAACTGAAAGATTCAGTTTGGAGAGAAGTCTGATCTTTCTTGAGCTTGATGTTTCAATCAGAATTCAGGTAAATTCAACTTCCATCAGGGTTGCAGTCACCAAATTGTTAAGAATATGTGACCTCAGCTGCTCAACTTCAAATTGCTGGAACTGGAATGATTCCGTCTTGAGTGAAGTCAGATATTTGTTGAAAATGAAGATTCAAACTTGATTTAGGTGAATTTCTCTATCCGGCTCACGGCACCAAAACTGTTGTGAATTTCTAAGACGAGACAAAACCAGGGAGGCTTTCGGGTATCTTCAAAGCAGAATCCTTTAATAAGAACTCGGCATAGCTGTGGCGTTCATCGAAAGATCTCTCCACTAGTGCAGCTAGGCACTCAATATATAAATTTTTACAGACAGTGATACATACAGGTGGGACACACCTAAACAAAGCATGCAAATGAAGTGTTGTTGTCAGCAGGGTAAATTGCATCTCCAGCCCCGATCTCATCAGCATATAAATACCCATTCATGTTACATTTTAGCATAAAAACAAAGCGTGCAAATTAAGTACTGGAGTCAGAACCCGTCCTGCCACTTGATCAGCTTGAAAGTGTTAACTAGCCATTTGTTAGACAATAGACACAACTGACAATTTGCATTACTTTGGAGACATGTTCCTGTATTTTACATATAGGCTCCCTTAGAATGCATTTTACAATATAATTTATATATTTAAAGAAATTTGTAATCTTTCAAGACTTTAGCCATAAGTTTAAAAGATATTGAAAAAAGCACAAATTTTAGGACAAAACTAGCTCAGAAACCTGAGGATTAAACACTTTGGATAGAAAATCTTTCCAATAAGGTTTTTTTTTTTTTTGACTAAATATTGTTTTGTCTGCAATCAATATAATTAATTGAAAAATGTTTGACAAGCAGACTGTCACAACAAGCCTAATTCTAAAAGTATAAAGATCTATAAATAATAAATTGTTTATTTGTTATTTTACAACAAAAACATTTCTAATTATTTATGTCTATACAAATGTAATATATATCTATATTTAAATCAAAGTAATGCAAAAAAACAAAATAAGATATTTTCTAATGCATAATAATAGGGTCATTTTAAAGCTGCAAGCAACATTGAGGGTCCTAAACCAAAATTGCACCACCTCCTCTGTAGATTCAGGAACATAATGCACAATGGGCACAAACATTTAATCTGACAATAATCTCTGGTTATTAGCAACCACTAATGCTTATGTTTTTGTTCATTGATTTGATGTTTACCATTGATTAGAATGCCATGAGACTAGATACATTTTGTTGCACATGGTTAAATGGGGTGGGACTGAGTTCTTAGTATTGCGACGTTCATCTCCTAGGTTGTATTAAATGTACGTGGATGAGTGTAATTTAATAATTGAATTTAAATTTCTGACTGTGAGAATGGAATTTGTTCTGGCTGATGAGGCCTATATGTGTGTGAATTTGAATATATGTGTTTGAATGTGTGTGTGAGTCAAATTTCATGAAATGCTGGCCATCTTAAAGCCTCAAAAGCACATGAGAAGACTTGCACAGTTTGACCCATAGAGTGGAGGAAGTATAGCGTCAATTTGTATGCAAAAACCTTGTTAAAAAAAACCTTGCCTTGTTCAAGATTGTAGCCAGTTTCTGTTTCCTCATCCCAAAGTCAATAGGTTTTTGAATGGGATTTCGGTTAAATTGCTTAAATAAGGTTCGTTGTGATGACAAACTCAAGATACTTTCACATTTTATTCTACGACATAAAACACATCAGTTACATCCAACTTTTGATTTTTTTTATAGGTTTCGCTATTGGTTGCTATCAAGTTGCTAAATGGGACTACAAGCGATGTCAGAGACCTTATACGTCATAGAGCTGAACTGTCTGGAACGCATAGCCCCCTTTAAGTTTACAGTACAGCTTGGGTTGCGCATTTGGATTTGTCTGTTATTTAATGCAGTAAATGTTTACTTTCAGTCAATATGAAAACATTTGTAAAAATAAAAGTACACTACCTGACAAAAGTCTTGTCGCCGATCCCAGTTGTAAGAGCAACAAATAATAACTTTTTTCTGATAAATCATCTGTTGAACTGTATCCAAATCATCACAAATACTGCAGAAGACCTATTGGAACCCGCGTGGACCCAAGATTCTCACAGAAATCAGTCAAGTTTGGTGAAGGAAAAATCATGGTTTGGGGTTACATTCAGTATATGAGGCATGTGAGTGGATGGCAACATCAACAGCCTGGGATATCAAGACATTTGTGCTGCCCATTGCATTCCAAACCACAGGAGAGGGCAAATTCTTCGGCAGGATAGCGCTCCTTCTCATACTTCAGCCTTCGCATCAGCCTTCACATCAAAGTTCCTGAAAGGAAAGAAGGTCAAGGTGCTCCAGGATTGGCCAGCCCAGTCACCATACATTAATATTATAGAGCATGACTGGGGTAAGATGAAGAAGGAGGCATTGAAGATGAATCCAAAGAATCTTGATGAACAAAGAACGATTTCTTTGCCATTCAAGATGACTTTATTAATAAGTTATTTGAGTTATTGCAGAGATGTATGGATGCAGTCCTTCAAGCTCATGGGAGTCATACACAATATTTATTCTTTTTCCACTGCACCATGACTTTATATTCTATACTGTACATTATATCTGTTAAGTGACAAGACTTTTGTCTAAGCAAAGTCAGACCTTACTGTCCTAATTAAATAATTAAAAATCAAGGCATGATCATATTTTACTTTGGTAAAATAAGCGTAATCTAGAGGCCTTTGCCTTTCATATAAGCCACTTCTGATTATTTGTTGTTCCTATAACTTAGATAGGCAACAAGACTTTTTTCAGGTAGTGTAAATATTTACTGACATTTTAAAGTTTTAAATTAACATAAATTTTTTTCATAGTTTTCTTCTGTACAGGCTGCTTTTCGCTGTACTTCATGACAAAAAAGAATATTGAATGTTTTTCTCTATCTATGATGGGACTAGCAGGCATTTCATAGACTTATCCCTCATGCCTCATTTCTGTGAAAAAAATTCACATCTATGAAAAAGAAAATGGGATTTGTAATTGACAGCCATAGCTAGGTTTTACCAGGGCTGTGTGCATGGGCGTGTTACACTTTAAGACAAATATGTCTTATGATGATAATATGTAGGCACGTTTATAAAACATACAGTACACATTTTAAAACTTTTACAACAACTGTAAAGCAAAATTAATGTATTTCCCACTGGAAAACTATCCAAAAGGCACGTAGGTCTATATTCAAATGTGTTTTTTTAACGTATTTGTTTATAAAATATAGCTTGGATTACATTATAATAAACCGAGAGAATAAATCTTTGTCATGAACCATATTTCTAAAAATAAAAAAATAAATAAGCTTAAAAAGTTGTCGGAAGCAGGGTGGTGCTGACGTAAAAAACGAGCACCCTGAGGTCAGTGTAGTCCATTTATAGCCTAATGTTTGGTTTTCAGTTCAGTGCTTTGCATTTGCATTTAGGATCCAAAAGTGATAAAAGTTATATTATCATGTGAGGGTTGTCCGGTTGGCTTATTATTTGCAATCTTCGAGAATCCTATGGGAAAATCCTATGGGGATTCTATTGAGGGAACCAGTTTTATGCTAGCAGCCGATTAGCCTACGAGGTGACATCATAGTTCCTTCACTTCCATGCTGACATGCTGATATTTCAAAACATTTGAAACAGTGACACACTTCCTGCTGTCAGTTGGTGGGGCTATAACCAAGACTCACAATAGTTGCATCCATGGGGTCGGAATCCTTTAATGAACAAAATCCTAATATTTGATTAAAATCAGTGACTGCATGAAGTGGTTATAACACACTTGCTTGGCCTATCGCTTTGCCATATCCAAACCATTGAATATATAAAATTTAATTTAGCATTGTCAATATCTTGATTTCATGCTAAGCAATTTTTGTAGTTGTCAGATTGTCACATCATGTAGGAGGAGTATTTCAAATTCCAGAGCATGCTTTTATTTATTTATTCATTTAATTTGACATGTTTTGCTATTTGTTGTAATTAGAAGTTTTTTAGGCTAATGGAATCTACATGTGTGTGAATTGCGCTTCTCTGATCAAATGCCATCACTGTGTTATGCATCTGTGATAATTTTTCTCTCAATCTATATGGCTATAGTGAACTCGAATTTTGGGTTCAATACATCAACATATTTTGCTTTTGCTGTGAAATCATTTTTACCTGTTCCTGTTACAACCACGCACTGTCACAGTCTGTAGTTATGTTTTACAAAGGAAAGAAATGTATCCCAATCTGACTCAATTTAAACCTTTTCAGGTTCATGAATTGCTGAATTGCTGAAAATGATAGATGGATGGGGTTTATTTTCAGCAAACCATCCATTTGTTTCATTTCCCATCTTTACTGTTTCATCTGACAGTGATCAAGGTTGTTGGCCACCTCTGGGAACATCAAAACTTTCCACTAAACTGGGGAGACAAAGAAATCAGTTTGCACTCCCTAAAAAAAAGAGGATGTTCTTAAAAGTGTCTAATACATCAACATTGTTAAAGGATTTGAATGCACAACAAAAGACAATGCCATGAAAAATAAATTGTTTTATAGATCTAACGGACTCATTTGCAGCCCTCATAAATTTAAATGCTTTGATCTGGATAGCTGTTACTATGTATCCTCATGTTCTGGCTGATCGACAGTAGATAAACTAACCAGCTTAAGTTGGATCAAGTCCATGGAACACATTTTGTTGTTTTTACAGTGAAAAAAAAAAATCTAAAAAAATCTTCATACCTCATTTGTACAAAAACATAGCAGGAAAGATTAAAGTCTTATTATCGTGAGACCCTTAGAAATCATTTATTGCATTAATTTCACTCTGGCTTTAGTGGGGATAGGCAGAAAATAAAGACAAATGAAAAACAAGTGAATAGCTTTGATCAGCCTGTAATCAGCACTCTTAGCAGATTTATGTCTTAAAGACTTTCATACAGTTGAAAATCGTTTAACAAGATTGGAGACTCCTTTCTGAGTCCTGACTTTGATACTGAACCATAATGTAAGTTTTGATCAGGCTAAAATCTAGCATTTTTCAGGCACTTGTTTAAATTTTACGTGGACTCTAATAAAAAAGATACTATTATGGACACACTGTAAAAAAAATCGTGTTAAGTTAACAGTAACTTACTGGCAACAGTTATCCAGTAGCTGCTGTATTTCATAAAACAGTAAAATTACTGTAATACTAATTACAATAGTGTTAGGTTTACTGTAAAATATAATACATCATTGTTTTTTACTGTAACACTAATTACAATAGTGGTACACATACTGAAAAACTGAAACTTTAACTGCACAATAAAAGTTTATTGTGTAAACCATGCTAAAACAGTAGCAATAATTAAAGACAATAGAGCAACAAAACACTAATGAACAATTGATCATTAAAACCAGTCAACAATTAATGCATTAAAATTATTACAATTTTAAAAACAGGTAAAAATACTGCCACAAGACAGGAAATGATGAAGACCAAATGATGGGGGTACTGATGTTGTGGAAATGGGAAAGTGAAAAAGGGCAGCAGGACTTCTGATGATCCTGCAAAAATGACAAGAAAAATCAATCACTTGAATAAAAACTAATAATCACTCTTTTAAATAACAGGCATGTTTTTTTTGTTTTTTTTTTTCTCCAGTAAATATCCATATGATGTATATTTTGGTAGATTACAGTCTATGGTACACCAACTGCAGAAAACTGAAAAGAAAAAAACTTCACAGAACAAAATTGAAGTTTTATGATTTATGCTGTAAATTATTCATCCACCTGTAATCATAATATGTAGCATTATCTGGAATATGTCTACACATAGATCTTACAAAATGAATACTAAATAATAACATCTGAGTGTCATTGTATTTTAAACTTGAATCATGGCCAACAGATGCCTGATTTAGGCATTTAACTTTTTGATTTGCTAAATAAAACCTTACATGTTGACAAACATTTACATTGCATTATATTTAAAGTAATTATTAATGTTGTAAATAAGTGTTGCCCTTAGAAGTTTATCATTGTGATATAGCTGGTGGCCATAACAGAAATCAATATTATTCAAACATTCAAACCTGAATTTACAGGAAAACCTTGAGTGAGTACATAAACTTAGTCAGCTAGAAAAATTTACTCTAGAGTTGATATTTGCCAAGTATGTGGACTATACTCAAAGACTAAAGATATACAAAGACAGTTCACTCACATTACTATGAATGGAGAAAGTGCAACGCTTGGTATGACCACCACAGCGAAAAAACTACTGTGTTCCTGCACTGATTTTGACTAGAGAAATGCATCCCATTACATATTGTCCTGCAGTCTTTGCTCCGGTTCTGTCTTTTTTCTGGCAGTATTTGAAACTGCATCCTCTGATTACCAAATTGGTGTTGTTGAATACTTGCCAACCTGTGTGCATGTGCAGTAGCAGTAGCAAACTGGTATTAGCACGCATTAAACGTATTTGGAGCTTAAGCAACAAAAGCGATGACAATGGTCACTTCAGATTTTGTTGCTGATTTGAAGTATGCAATTTAGTTACGAGTTCAGCAAGCAGTTTTTGGGGATTTCAAGATCCCATTCGTTTAGATATGACTGAGTGAACAGACCTTCTTTAAAATGGATAGTACTGTATTTACTATATTACATTTCATTACATTTTACTTTACCTGTTGCTGTATTTTTGACACATTTATCACAAAAATGTGTTTTTACTTTTGTATAATTACTTTTACCTTAATGATTCTGCCAATCATATCTAGCAAAGTCCACGATGAAAGATGCAATGTGTGGATTCAATGACATGGTCTTCCTGGCACTGTGATGTACATTTAGAATTTTCAGGATTTATTCTGAAAAGAAACCTGTCAATACATCAATCAAATAATCAATCAATGACAATGAATAAAAACAATTAATCAATGAATAATCCTAGCTCTTGTTTCTCTGAGCACTAACAGTTCCCTTATTTAAGTAGCACTTCTTGTTTATATTGCCTCTTCGTGTTGAATTGCTGAATGCCTCATTTGTAAGCTGCTTTGGACAAAGCGTCTGCTATATGACTAAATGTAAATGTACAGTACCCCAATTAAAATAGTTTCATCAGCATTAATGTAGTTAAAAATTGTTTATGAAAATTAAGTTTAGATAATTTTTTTTTTTTTTTGCTGAATGTGCTAGAAACTTAGCTGGTTTGGGCCAGACACTGGCCAAATAAATGACACTATAACACCAGCAGATGGTGCAAAATCCTGTCCTAATGAGATTCATTAACTCAATTATCCAAACGATTCGTTTGAAACAACTGATTCATTCAGAAACGAAGCATGTGATTGGGTTCATGAATCATTGACTCAAACGATTTGATTCATTCCGAAACAAAGCACCGCGCTGCTGTTTTATATATAAAACTCCGGGTTTGTTTGAATTGTTTTTGTTTGCAAAATACAGTGTGTTGTGACCTTAGTCAATTTACAATTATACTAGTGTTAATGGGGAAAAGATTAGCAGGCATTATTTTGAAATACCAAAATTAATAAGTTAGCGATCGCTAGTCAAGTGTCAAGTCTCATCTTAACTTTAATAGTAAGTGTCTGACTCTGTATAGCTTGAATATCCGATTCCATGACCACACTAGCGCGGATTTAAGAGGGGTTAACAAATAGTTAATTCTGACCTTAGGAGGCTACATATTTAAATAAATAAAATAATCTGATTTAACGTTACTAATTAAGTAATTTTAAGCTTTTAACTCGTATAAATCTGCTTCTAACTTACAGACAAGATTACGTTAGAGAACATGAAAGCCGTGGGTGATTTTTCTAAACTAATGCTAACGATAAGTTACTGACATTTGGTTTGCCTTAAACAAAGCAATCACTAACCAGTTATTTATGGAAAAATCTTCAGAGAGGTGCAGCGACACGACGAAATGTGTTAAAGTTGTGCAGAGAACTGAAGAGTAATCTTGCCTTCATGAAATGTTTGTGGTAATATTTAGCGGTCAATTTGTATTACTGTATTTCTATATGCAGTAGTGATGGCAAGTTCAGATCTTTACCGACCTTTGAGTCTCGTTCAGCGAGATAAGCAAATCTTTTATTAAGTCGTTTCATTCAATTTGTCAAAATATCATTACATTTTTATCAGGTGCTTTACAAACACAAACACATCTATAAACACATCTACACCAAACGTTGATCACACTACAAACAAGTCAGAATTATAAGAAATAGAAAATAATTCACCTTCGTCATTTGTCCGTGATGAGCTCAGCACCTCTCCAGTGACATTTCCTCAAATGAAATCTATTGTACTGTGCACAGCATCACTAAAATATTGAGAATAATTTATATACTGTGAATTTCGTTATTATAAGCTAACATTTGCTGCTAATTACAAACTAACATCAAAGTTAGGCTTATAGAATTCCTGTATTCATGATAATATGAAGATTTATTACTCACTGATGTCGAAGCACTTCCAGGTCGTCAGAGATGTAATGACAGGACAGAATATGTGCTATTGAATGAGCTCTTGTGCAGCGCTTGTTGGAAACCAAGGTAGTATGTTCACCCAGTCTTCTTTAAAATCTTTTATGTAAGAATGTATTTGACTACAAGTTTTACCTGTAAAAGTGTGTGTGGAGTTTTTCACAGTCATTTGCAGTACTGTATTTAGATGCACAGTAACTGATTATTTCCCAGAATTCATTGGAAAATCTACAGTAAAATACTGTAAACCATGTACACAGTATGGAAATGTTGAGAATACATTTTTTATACTGTGAAAACAACAATATATACAGCAACAGACTGTATATAGCTTATACAGTAAGAAACTGTTGAGAAATGCAGTATAATACTGTGAAAACAACAGTAATCGTTTACAGTGCAGGTTTTTCTACCTGAGTGATTAAGGGACAAGGATAATCAAGTCACAAGGGGCGTCCTATTGCTCTTGTAAATATTATTATTAGGGCCCTATTGGCCATGAGGACAAAGTTGTGGGTACCAAAACAGGAAATGGGCACAATAATGCAATATCAAATCGATCATGTCAGAAGCATTCAATTGTGCCATAAAATAATATGTGAGAGTTTAAGGTTAATTTTTGTAGGTGTTGAAGAAACCGCTGAAGAAACATTACAATTTGAACCTGCATTTTACTCATTTTCATGGATGCATCATTTAATGACTAACCTGTAAGGTCTGTGTACCTATGAATAATTAGTTTTCTTGTTTTTGTCTTCAAAATGAAGAACAATGAAAGTTCATTTACAACAAATTTGAGCCTCACAAGTATCATAAACATAAAAAAGATAATCTTATCTTTTTTCATCTTTCAGCACATTTTGCTCTAACATACAAAATGCAATAAAAACAAAACGAATAAACAGCTTCATTATTTGTTGTCTTTGTGTTTATTATATTGTGTTTAAATATATGGTCTTCTGGTCTGTTGATTTGGTTGATCAAGCCATTGATTATCCCTTACATGTATAGTTATGTAAATGAATATGGAGCAGATTTGTTAAATTCTCTCTAAGTTTCTGCAAAGACTTATTCTGTACAAAAACAAAGGACAAAAAAAATTATAAGATCAGTCTGTGATCAAACGATGCTGGCATGACTTTTACAAATGATCAGTGTAAAAGTAAGAACAAAATTCATGGGGTTGCAGTATCATTTCAAACCCCCTTTTCTGTTTACCAATGTTTGACATCAAGTTTGATGTCATCTGTAAGGTGTCCATAGAAAAGACAAACAAACAAACAAAAAAAAAACTAATCATGATTTCATGAATTGAGACTTGAACCTTCCTTAGTGGTTGAGAGCTTGTTTTATCTTGTTTTCCATCTGTTCAATGCTAATCCATATCAGTTTTTCATCTGTAAATTATTTTATTTATTTATTTTTGCAATTGTTTAACAGCTAGCAAATATTAATGATAGTGCCCTCAAGTGCCCTAAAATACTTGTAAATTTAGATTAGATTAGTGTTTTAGTGTTTAGTGTCAGACATATATTCATATTCCTTTATGTAGGAAGAAAGGCAGTAGAGAGAAAGGAGCTATAGTGCAAACATGAACAAATATGAGTCATAAAAATGCTATATATTTTATGATTTTTTCTAAGCAAACACAAATATAATATTCATTATTGCACTAATTTTTAGAAAATTATTTCTGCCATTTTGTGAGGAATAAAACAAATTTTCTTTTTTTCAAATTGAGATGCAGACATTCAACCTACAATAGCGCTAGCTCTGGTGCTGTGATCCCACATCAGATTCAGCCAGGAAGTGAGACAGGCAGAAGGAAAACAAGAAAGATAATGCACATATTGTATGGAATGTATTGTTTTCTAAATATTGGGTTCAGGTCATTTTAAGAGAATGTTTTCTGCTTTACTCTGTGTATGAGGCTGCTGATCCTGGTGAAAATAAGAGGTAGAAAGATATGAGGGACTGATGAGATAGAACAGAGAAAGCTTAATTATTTTGCATTGCCCCATTCCAATACTTTAGACCTTTTTTTGCTACCATCCACAGCAAAGCCTAAAACAAGCCCTTCCAAACATATTCTTCAAACATAACCAAGACTTTCCAAACACTTTCTTCTCATCTGGCATTTGCCAAACCTTCAACCAGCAATTGTTAATTAATCAATTAATTTGTGTCCCAATCCACCCCTTAGTAGGTCTACATGCATACTGTATGTAATGCATTAAAACAGTGTTTCTTAACCATGTTTCTGAATCAGGTGTTTTTGACTAAGGAGACTAAGATGCAAAATCAGCAGTGTTTAGGTAGGACATATATATATATATATATATATACACACACACATATATATATATATATATATATATGTATATATATATATACGTGTATATATAAGTAGCATGTACTGTATGTATGATTTTAATAAATGTCAGCAAAGTACACTGAATTTGATATAGCATAGAATTACAATACACTATACACTGAGGTTTAACTACTACACATGTAAAAATTTTAAAAAGATTTAAAAAAGAATAATAAATAATGCGAACAATACGAAAAGAATAATAAATACATTTAAAAAAAGTGAAAAAACTAGCTAAAATAAACAAGTTAAGATTATGAGGATCCAGCAGTAGGAAACCCCTCTCACAGAGGACTGACCAAATAAACCCTTTTGCTTGTATAGTTGCAGTTGGTTGAGTAAATAATATCCTTCAACAATGACATTCATGTTGAACTGAACAATTATTGAACTTACTAGAACGAAAACAGCATTCTGTGTGCTTGATGTATTAAGCTTGATTCACAATGATTAAACGTTATACCTGATTTTTATTTTTGAGTGTTCACCTCTGTTATGATATTCAAGAAAGGTTGTAAACCAGAACATGGAGAATCAAAAGTCCAGTATTTATTTTCTATTGCTTAATTTTGCTCGCTTAGAAAAATATTTTTATGTATACATGGCTGGTTGCAAATGATGGAAAACCCCTTTGAATTAAATTATACAATTTGTCTATTTTCTTTTCAGAAAAGTTCATTTTTGTTAGAGGAAATACTGCTAATTATTTTGCAAAGAAAGTAACTTCAGTCTTCATGGGCTCAGACATCAAGTGGTGCATAAAGATGAGGGAGTGTCAGAGGTTGTAAGATGATAGGAAATGAAAGTGCAGGAGGTAGGAATGATGTGGAAGGACAGGGGCAAAGGTCACTACTCTCAGATTTCTTTGGAGGACACTGGAGCCTTGTTCACTATGCTTTGAAATAAGAGGCACACTGTTGGCTTTAGCATATCAGAGTTCTTAAACCACATTCTCAGGCTTAAGCTCACAGTTGTTGTGTCAGGTGTTTTTTGGTCATGTTATTTTTACTACTGGATGACTATGTTCATGTAAATAGAAGTGTGTGTGTGTGTGTGTGTGTGTGGTTGATTGTGTGTGTCCGTGCGTGCGTGTGTGTGCGTGTGTGTGTGTGTGTGCGTGCGCGTGTTCATGTGTGTGTGTGTGTAAACACCCACAAGAAATAATTGGGGTGTTTAGGAGTAGGGTCGGGGTAAAAGCATAGACTATTTAGTTAGCACAATACAAAAACCATTGTCAATGGGAAGTCCCCACAAAGACAGCTAAACTTGCTTCATAAGCAGAGTAACTAGACATTTTGATTATTATTATTATTATTATTTTTTTTTTTTTCATATATATAATGACAAGTCAGATTTATGACAGCCAGACAGAACTTGGGAAGCCTGTAGCTTGTTAGATGTCAGTAGACAAAATGACTTGACTATCATTCCAGTGAGCTCCCTGTCTATTTTTACATGGTCTTCTATGTCAGGGCATAGTCATTTCATTCACCAAATGACCATACAAATACATGGGTGCACTTTTTAGTCTCACTCTTTGTGAATGTAAAAGGTCTTCAGATTTGTAATTAAAGTGTATGATAAAAATATTAATTGTCTGTAAAAAAGAAACTCATTCTGAACAGTTGAAGAGACTACAGAGATTAATAATGTGACAATGTGCATATGCACTGACCCTATCAGGAACAGTGTTGGGAGTAACATGTTAGAAAAGTAATGCAATACAGTAACTAATGACTCCTCAGTAGTGTTGTAAGGTGTGTCATGTTGTCTTGTTCTTTATTTTGTATCTTTTTCTTATTTTTTATGGCAACTAACTCCTTAGAAGCATTAAAAGAAAAACAAAACCTTTTTGGATGCTTCATACTCTCTAATGTATGACACTCAGACCACATGTGTCATGAATCTAGAAGGAGGGCCCTAATACACAGTGAGTTAAGGGGGCTTATTGACAGATAAGGTGGAACAGTGGTGGAAAAGAGTGGCAGTTTGACAGGGTAAAGACAGTGGGTAGTGCTTGAGAGCCCCGGATGGCGTTGATGGCAGCCACAGATGGTAACAGGCTAGAAGATGAGCAGGGAGAGATCAGACTAGGTAGGATGTAATAGACACCTTGGAAGGGGCATAGTAGAGCACCTTGTTAAGGTGGTTGTTGTCTCTGAACCAAACTCAGACAGGCAGAGGGATCCAGCAGCCAGAAAGGTCCAGTTGAAGACATTTACACAAACGAGGACTAGGTAAGGGCTAAACAAGGGGGTGTGGTAAAGGGGAACAAGGTGGGAGGACAGGAGCACAGGGCAAACACAAACCATCGGTGCATTGCAAATGAGATATATCGCCCAATATAAGGGCACTTTGGAGTGAAAAAATCATGGCCGCCAGTATGGCATTATTTCAATGACAAATGTCGTGAGCGCATTATTACAAGTCGAGAGCACATTCATGTAATACGAGCATGCGAATCTCTTTGCTTGCGCGCCGATTTCGCACACAAAACTGTCCGCGAGCTCTCAAATATATGCATGCGCAAACCTTCACACGCGCTTTCAAATATACGCTGCTAATGCGCAAATATTCATCATCTCACTGAGCGAGAGCAGACAGTTCGTACTTGAACAGCGTTTATTTGAGAGCGCGTGTGAAATTTTGCGTGCGAGCAGTGTATATTTGAGAGCGCGCGTGAAATTTTGCCAGATGAAATAGGCGTGCGAGCAAAGATATTCACATGCACGTATTACATGAATGCGCTCTTGACTTGTAATACTGCACTCTCCACATTTGTCATTGGAATAACACCATACGCCAGTGCTTGATATTAACTTTTTTGATCACTAGCTACTGTGGCTCGTATACTTTTCCAACATTACTAGCCACAATTTTGGAGTAGGGAAAATATATTTTATATGCATAAATTTGACTTTGGCAGGAAAATGTTTAAATAATGTGTCAAAAAAAATGAAATATATAGCTGTATACATACACTTTTTATTCAAAAAATATGTTTTTAAAAACAATTGACATTTAAAAAATGTATTGTCATGTATCTAAAACTATGCACAGTAGTCTGTCCAGGCTAAAGGTCCCAGATCACCAGTTAACTATACATAAATGCAGAGTTAATCTCCTATTAAAGCAATGTTATTTTAAAGGATGATAATTAAAAATATTAACAAAAATAACTGTAAGCAAAGAAAGCAGGTGAAAAACATACTGTTTGCGGTAATGAAAGTATGATCACGCGCACACAGTTAGGCCCATTAATAATATGTTGAAATAATGGTTAAAGCAAAAGCGGCAACCACTACTGCTTACAGACATTTTATTATTATTTTTTTAAATCTCACTCTCTTGAAAGCAGCAGGACTGTGGGTGCACGAGCATTGCTTTTTGTTCATTCTATTTCAAAGAGAACTGATGCGTTGCGTTTCCAGGCACGGATGTCACTCGTGAGTAAACGGGAGTCGGAAGCCTGTAAGCTTTGAAGTCAGAATTATTAGCCCTCCTGAATTACTAGCCCCCCTGTATATTTTTTAAAAAATTCACAAAAAAAATGCGTATATATATGTGTGTGTATATATATATATATATATATATATATATATATATGTGTATATATACAGTTGTGTCCAAAAGTTTTGAGAATGACACAAATATTAGTTTTCACAAAGTTTGCTGCTAAACAGCTTTTAGATCTTTGTTTCAATTGTTTCTGTGATGTACTGAAATATAATTACAAGCACTTCATACGTTTCAAAGGCTTTTATCGGCAATTACATGACATTTATGCAAAGAGTCAGTATTTGAAGTGTTGGCCCTTCTTTTCAGGACCTCTGCAATTCGACTGGGCATGCTCTCAATCAACTTCTGGGCCAAATCCTGACTGATAGTAACCCCTTCTTTAATAATCACTTCTTGGAGTTTGTCAGAATTAGTGGGTTTTTATTTATCACCCGCCTCTTGAGGATTGACCACAAGTTCTCAATGGGATTAAGATCTGGGGAGTCTCCAGGCCATGGACCCAAAATTTCAACGTTTTGTTCCCTGAGCCACTTAGATATCACTTTTGCCTTATGCTCCATCGTGCTGGGAAGTGCATTGTTCTTCACCAAACTGTTGTTGGATTGTTGGAAGAAGTTGCTGTTGGAGGATGTTTTGGTACCATTCTTTATTCATGGCTGTGTTTTTGGGCAAAATTGTGAGTGAGCCCACTCCCTTGGATGAGAAGCAACCCCACGCATGAATGGTCTCAGAATGCTTTACTGTTGGCATGACACAGGACTGATGGTAGCGCTCACCTTTTCTTCTCCGGACAAGCCTTTTTCCAGATGCCCCAAACAATCGGAAAGGGGCTTCATCTGAGAATATGACCTTGCCCCAGTCCTCAGCAGTCCATTCGCCATACTTTTTGCAGAAGATCAATCTGTCCTTGATGTTTTTTTTTGGAGAGAAGTGGCTTCTTTGCTGCCCTTCTTGACACCAGGCCATCTTCCAAAAGTCTTGGCCTCACTGCGTGCAGATGCGCTCACACTTGCCTGCTGCCACTCCTGAGCAAGCTCTGCACTGGTGCCACTCCGATCCCGCAACTGAATCCTCTTTAGGAGACGATCCTGGTGCTTGCTGGACTTTCTTGGATGCCCTGAACCCTTCTTAACAAGAATTGAACCTCTTTCCTTGATGTTCTTGATGATCCTATAAATTGTTGATTTAGGTGCAATCTTAGTAGCCACAATATCCTTGCCTGTGAAGCCATTTTTATGCAACGCAATGATGGCTGCACGCGTTTCTTTGCAGGTCACCATGGTTAACAATGGAAGAACAATGATTTCAAGCATCATCCTCCTTTTAACATGTCAAGTCTGCCATTCTAACCCAATCAGTCTGACATAATGATCTCCAGCCTTGTGCTCGTCAACATTCTCACCTGAGTTAAGAAGACAATTACTGAAATGATCTGAGCAGGTCCTTTAATGACAGCAATGAAATGCAGTGGAAAGTTTTTTTCAGGATTAAGTTCATTTTCATGGCAAAGAAGGACTATGCAATTCATCTGATCACTCTTCATAACATTGTGGAGTATATACAAATTGCTATTATAAAAACTTAAGCAGCAACTTTTCCAATTTTCAATATTTATGTAATTCTCAAAACTTTTGACCACCACTGTATATATGTGTATATATGTGTGTGTGTATATATGTGTGTGTATATATATATATATATATATATATATGTGTGTGTGTATATATATATATATATATATATATATATATATATATATGTACATGTGTGGACTGTGTGTTTTTTTTTTTGTTAGATTCATTCATTCATTAATTTTCCTTATTTAATAGTCCCTAATAGTCCCTTATTTATCAAACTCGTGTCGCCACAGCGGCATAAACTGCCAACTATTCCAGCATATGTTTTAGGCAGTGGATGCCCTTCCAGCCGCAACCCAGTACTGGGAAAAACCCATACACTCTCGCATTCTCACATACTTATACACTACGCCTACGCTTTGTACTGTGGGGGAAACCGGAGCACCCGGAGGAAACCCACACGAACACGAAGAGAACATGAAAACTCCACACAGAAATGCCAACTGGCCCAGCTAAGAGTTGAACCAGCAATCTTCTTGCTGTGAGGTGACAATGCTAACCACTGAGCCACCGTGCCACCTTTTGTTAGATTAGTTTCAGTTTTGGCTTTGGTACAGATGAATCTAATATACTGTATATGCACAAATATATTATTATAAAGCATCCTGAGAGATCTGTGAGGGGTGTACTCATTTATGCTGAGCACTGTATATATATATATATATATATATAACACATCATGCAGTTTTGAAATGAAGGTTTTTAGTATTAAGGGAAAGCAAAATGCATATCCCTGTGTGAAAAAGTTTTTCACCCTGAACCTAATAACAACAGCATGAGTTTGCTATAGCACTGTGGAGGAACTTTGGCCCACTCATCTTTTTTTTTTTACTCATCTTTGTTGTAATTCAGCCACAATAGAGGATTTTCAAGCATAAACCACTTTTTAGGTCATGCTACATATTGATTAATATGTAAATTTGTCTGATGATCTGAAACATTAAAGTGTGACAAACATGCACTGATTTATTTTTATTTTTTTGCATCTATGCTGAGGGGGCCTTAGTCAGGATGTAACTGCTGGTAGTGGGAAGGGAACAGGTTTACCAGGTCTGCAAGGGGGTGAGCTTGTACCAGAGCAGTTCAAAAGGTACTGTAGGAGTTTGTACAGATATGCCTGACCCTCAGAGGCAAACCACAGAAAAAAGTCTACGTCTTGGTAAAATTAAGACATGAAAGTATGGACTATTCAGGTTAGTTGATGCAACCAATTCTGTGGAAAGAGCTATTCAAGACATGCAGAAATAGGACCGGCCATGCCCATGACCCATTTCATCCTTCACAAGGGGGACAACAATCTCCTCCACAGGATGGCTATCTGTGGCTGCCACAAATGTACAGTAAAGTGAACACCACTGAAATTGGAAGGAAATATGGTGAACTGAATTGTATATCTTGGCAAATGTAAGCATAGCTTACAACTTCTCTTGGTCTAGTTGGTCTAGTAGAGGAAACTACTCTTTTAATAAAAATGTGGCTACGAGATTGCACATGCAGTCCACAACCTCCACTGAGAAAATATTGTCTTTGGCATTTAGGTGGCTTTTTAACAGACTTAGTGGCTGCCGAGCTCATGTTTAATTTGCAGAAGGCCATCTTCTGACAATGAAATCGCACATTTCTTAGGCCACCTGTTAATGTTGTTATGTAGTGTCTGTCTGACCAGAACCCTTTCTAAAGCTAGCCGTCCGGCCAAACTTAGCTATCGGGGGAGAAGAGGCTTGGTGAGAGAGGTAAATAAGAACCCAAAGATCACTGTGACGGAGCTTCAGAGATGCAGTAGGGAGATGGGAGAAAGTTGTAGAAAGTCAACTGTCACTGCAGCCTTCCACCAGACAGGGCTTTATGGCAGAGTAGCCCGACGGAATTGAACTCATGGAGCCCTGATGAATCCCATAGACAAAGCCAACAGTAAAAGTACAGTAAAAAATAAAAAGTCACCTAGACTGACTGAGACTGTCCTTTCTTTCAAGTAAGCAGAGATCCATTTTAAAGCAACACGCTGGATGCTATATATGCACTCTTGTGACTTTGACACAGTCTACAATGTATAATACTCTATAGAAATAAAGGTGACTTGAATTGACTTCCCTGCTTGTCTTTTTAGGTGCTTTGACAGCTCGTCAAATAAAGGCTGGTTTACTTTATCAATTAATTTGTTTGTATGTTCATTCTTTCCTTTATTGATTTTTCATGATTCAAGCAACTACTTATGCAATGCTGTCACATATAATTGTGTGAATTTCTTTTCTTTCTTCCATTATTGTTTTGCCTCTGGGAATAATGAAGAATTACAAGCTGCTGCCATGTTCTCTCTTGCAGTTCACCATATCTGTCCAGCACATTCTGAGGTCACGATAACACAACATACATCACAGCAGGATTCAGACCTACTACGGTTTTCATTCAACCTATCCATGCTGTAATTCAACCCTTAAACACTTGTATTTGTGTCTTTGTGGTGACTATCATGTACCTCATATTACAGATGACTATGATGAATTTTCCTTTATAACAGTCATCTATATTGGATTAATAATAATAATAATAATAATAATAATAATAATAATAATAATCATCATCATGGGCGACGCGGTGGCGCAGTGGGTAGCACGTTCGCCTCACAGCAAGAAGGTCGCTGGTTCGAGCCTCGGCTGGGTCAGTTGGCATTTCTGTGTGGAGTTTGCATGTTCTCCCCGTGTTCGCGTGGGTTTCCTCCGGGTGCTCCGGTTTCCCCCACAAGTCCAAAGACATGCAGTATAGGTGAATTGGGTAAGCTAAAATTGTCCGTAGTGTATGTGTGTGAATGAGTGTGTATGAATGTTTCCCAGTGATGGGTTGCAGCTGGAAGGGCATCCGCTGCGTAAAACATATGCTGGATAAGTTGGCGGTTCATCCCGCTGTGGCGACCCCAGATTAATAAAGGGACTAAGCCGAAAAGAAAATGAATGAATGAATGAATAATCATCATCATCATCATCAACAGGCAATCACTGTTTCAAATATCAATTGGAAGGGAGTTCCTTAGGCAGGGTAGCATAACTCAAGCTGCATAATTTTGAAACAACTGGGCCTTAAATAGCAATTTAGAACAGCTTTACAATAGTCTATATTGTAGATGAGGTCACTAATGTGTGAACAAAAACTGCTGTATTATTGGTAGAGAGAAAATAACAAAGACAATATTATTGAAGTGGAAGTATGCAGTCAGCATGATATTATTAATCTGAGCTTCAAAAGATAATGTATTATCCAAGATAGCCAATAGTGTCTCAGCAGTGCAAGTGATGACACAGTGATATGTAGGGTTATGGACGGAGTTAGGTATATACATTAAAAGCATGTATGCTTGAGAGTACATGTCTGAGAGTACATGTGCAGTCGGTCTGCAGCCAGACCCTTCTAAAGATAACACCCTTACTTTTAACTTGTAAAGAAAAGGAAAAACATACTGTCGATGGACATGGGAAAACAATTACATTTGGACAGAACAGATCCAGTGCTAGACTGGATAGAGCTTATTTTTTCAGAATGAATGAATCCTTATTTAATGTGGTAGTTCATTCTAAAAAATAAGCTCATATCGTTTAGTGAAAGATGACATATTGAGCTACCAGTAGCACATTCCAAAGAGGTTGCACAGAGCATCAGAACACCACTTCTGTTTTTGCCAGTCGATCAGTGAATGCCTAATTCTAAACTATTGTTGATTTGAGTTCATGTAGTTCAGGTGTAAACCAAGGTGCTAAATGTGCAAATGAAGCAGTTTGATTTTCACATGTGCAAAAAAACAAAACAAAACAAAAAAACATCTAAAATTATATTTAGTCCATCCTTGTAATAATGAATAATGAAGTCTGTCAACAGTAGAGGAATCAGTTTTGCTGGAAAAGGTGGCACGTTCATCAGCAAGAGCAGACACATCAACATTCATTATATTTCAAAATGAGATTGGGTGACATGGGTTTACCTTAAAAATGCAGCAGAAGGATGCTAGCAGATGATCTGATATAGATAAGTCAGAAACTGCGCAGTTATAAAGTCGAACATGTGTTAAATTATTGCATACCAAAGCAATCCAAACTTGATAAAAATCCACTCATAATTGCATTACAGAATTGTCTACTGTATTTGAATGTAAAAAAAAATAGAGCATAATCACATTGGTGGCATAGAACAAAGATGAGTCATCAATTCTGAAAGTTCAGTTAAAAAGACATACAATAATTAAACTTATGCGGGCGGTAAACAGTTGTAAGGATGGTAGGAATTGCCCTATTAATTTTTAAGGCAACTGATTCAAAAGAAGAATATGCAGACAGAGGCAGAGATAAGCACATTCAAACAAAGCAAAAAATGGGCTAGCAATGCTAACATGCTGTGGGCTGTTAGCTATAAGGTGACAATGACAGGTGAATTAACAATTAACAACAAATGTTTTGGCATCTATTTTTTATGAGATGGCAAAGCTCAAAGAGATCATGAAATGGCATATTTTACTCTGTTGGAGCTGTATTTCTCTGTTTAACAAGACCATTCATCTTGTTAAACTTTGAATTCAAACTTTTATGAAATATGCTGTATCAAGCATTTTAACTTCCATTAAGGCTCTTTTTACAATGCCAGCAAATGAAGCATAAGGACAAAGCACATCAATTTTTTAAATGTGGCACAGCCACTGTTTATACCATATGACTGTGGTTTGTACTTTACTATAAAGTGCCAGCACTTTTGTAATGTGTTGTTCGTCTTTGTGCAGTTAACTATATCAGTTCAGTTTGTTATATTCAATAATTTTACACTACATTGAAAAGGTTTTGCTCTCAGTATTCTGGTGTTGACTGAAACATATCTTGGAATTATCATTGTGGTGCTGGAGGCATTACTGAAACAATGTTTGTATAGAGAGACGTGATGATATTGTTTACATTGTGCTGTACACAACTTGGAAGTGTTCATTGCTACAGGAACATTTTTCAGATTCAGTTTTTCATTCAGCTCTTTGAATGATAGTTCAGTAATCTTGAAAGTTAAAAAATTCCAGGATTGGTAAAGACAGGAAAGAGTGTATTTGATGTAAACCAATAACTGTATTAAATATGGCTAATAAATCAAATACATTAATACTTGCTAAATATTAAAAGACATAATTGCAAAATTAGAGGATTTAGATCAAACAGGATTTGTACATGATAGAAAGACACAAGATAATATTACATATATTCAGTACTACTACTACTACTACTACTACTACTACTACTACTACTACTACTA
>CAIGQV010018273.1:5368393-5381917 GCA_903798115.1 Danio jaintianensis | reverse complement strand
TACTACTACTACTACTACTACTACTACTACTACTACTACTACTACTACTACTACCACTAAAGCAACAATCTAAATGGTGACAATGGTTGAAATAATAATAATAATAATAATAATAATGTGGAGATAGCAGAAAAAGGATAAGTCAGAATAGTAATAGTAATAATAACCAAAATAGAAGTAATAATATTAATGATAATATTGAGGAGGTGAGGGGAGGTTGGGAGATCAGAGAGGGGACTAAATAATAATAATAATAATAATAATAATAATAATAATAATAATAAGGTCCTCGAGCCCGGGGCTCCCTCCCGTTTGCAAGGCGAGAGGAGAGTTTGAGCTCAGGTAGATCTCGAGAACTCCCCTGCTGTAGTAGCTAATGAACAGATAGTGATTGGTCTTAAGAGTTAACTACTTACTAGGAGCATGTCTATGATGGCGATTTGGATTAATCAATTAACTTAAGTTGCGTGTTTGTGGACGGTGGGAGGAAACCGGGGAACCCCGGGGGAAACCCACGTGAGCACGGAGAGAACGTGTAAACTCCACACAGAAACGTCGGCTGGCTTGGTAAGGACTAGAACCAGTGACGTTCTTGCTGTGAGGCAACAGTGCTAACCACTGGGCCACCGTGTCACCCATCCAGGAAAGGAGGAGGAGTAGGGGTGGAAGGGGGGATTCTTCAAAAAGAAGATGGCTGTTATATGGAACTTAGGGTATTTATAGTGGCTAAGGAATCGTCTGATTGGTGAATCATAAATTGGATAATGCGGGACCAGCCGCAAGCCATCATAAGCATGTGATCCTCTCGAAATTAGTTTATAAATAAACTTCACTTCAAGAGTTCACACTTAGCTGATGATTGATTATAAAGCTTGTTTGGCATGCTGTCCCGGGAGAGAGCCCTGAGCTCATAAGATCCTTGAGCCCGGGGCTCCCTCCCGTTTCCAAGGTGAGAGGAGAGTTTGAGCTCTGGTAGATCTCGAGAACTCCCCAAGATGCCTTAATTAGCTCGGGACAGTAGCCGCGTATTGAAGAACCCCCCAAAAGGCAATAAAGATCAAAGCCATAACTGGCTGCTGAGTGGAAAGTGTTAGAAAGATGGTACCAGGAGAGGGTTTGCAGGAGCAAAGATGGAAACGGTGCAGAAGGTGAATGGTTTAGGTTAGAGTGATCGCTGCTCCTGAAGTGGTGTACTGGCAGCCGATTTTGCAAATGCTATGTGTGCTCCCATAGTGTTTACCTGCTGTGACCGGGTGATAGAGTGAGACAGATGTAATCATTTGAATGCGGGATGTATGAGCTCTGCTAGAGAGACTCTATAATGGCAGTGGTGAAATGTCAGGATAAGCTCAGCGGAGCGTCTCTGCTGTTGCAGAGGTGCAATGAAGTCAGTATCAAATAACTCTTACGCAGGCGTTTTAATAGCTGTGACAGTGCTGCGGAGTGTAATAGTATAAATAAATAGAAGTGTATGTGAGCTCAGGCGAAGCGTCCCTGCTGCGGCAGTGGTGCAGAGGAGAATTTAAGCTAAGTGGAGCATCTCTGCAGTTGCAGAGGTGCAATGGAAGTCAATAATAACAACAGGTAAATACGCTTCCGCGGAGGCGTTTAAACTGCTGTGGCAGTGCTGGGGAGTGTGTCGGTAGTGAATGGCTAAATGGAAGTGTGTGTGAGCTCAGGCAGAGCGTCACTGCTGTGCAGTGGTGCAGAGGGAGAATAAGGCTCGGCGGAGCATCTCTGCTGTTGCAGGAATGTTAAATACTGTCAGTAGTGATATGTAGAGATGAAAGGGAATAAGGGCTTAGCTGGAGCGTCACTGCAGTTGCAGTGGTGCTATGGGTGAGTGTAGCTCAGCGGAGCGCCTCTGCTGTTGCAGAGGTGCAGTGGTAGTCAGTATTGGAGGGTTATGAGTGCTCCCACAGGAATGTTAAATACTGTCAATAGTGATATGTGGAGATAAAAGTGAATAAGGGCTTAGCTAGAGCGTCACTGCAGTTGCAATGGTGCTATGGGTGAGTGTAGCTCAGCGGAGCGTCTCTGCTGCTGCAGAGGTGCAGTGGATGAGGGTCAGCTTCTGGATTATCTCTGAAATGAGAAACAAGAGAGAATCAGAAATGAAATTTTTTTACAACATAGTACATGTACGGCAGACAATTAATTGTTTTAACTGATATCCATGCGAGGCATCTTAATAAGGGCATGGGCAACTGTGAATGGAAGCGCCTTTTGTTAATGCATGGTGTGCAAGGATAATAGAGGTGGGCATTCGTCCCCCCACAGGATGGCAGATGGATGGAGAGCTGAGGATATGAGGTGTGGCTTGGCTGGTGGTCCTGGAAGTACCTCTTGAAGACGGAGTAGGTGAAGTGATAGTGGAGTGGAGTTTAAACCCCTTAGTGATATAGAAATTTGTTTAAAATGCAAATGTATATAACACAGAGTCAATGGATGAAACATTACTCCATTTGTCAGAAATGTCCTCCTCCTATTCATAGCAGTCAAGCGTGAAGTTTGTTTCTTTGCCATATTCACTTCCAACCGACTTGCCATCATAAACTTGCATATGACACTTTGTGTATGTGCATATGAGCCACTATGGCATATTACGATTGGATTCTATGCTCGATGTGTTGAATGTTTTTCACTAGCTGGGTAATATTTTCAGAAGTTATATGGCTATCAGATGTGGCAGAGTTTTTACATTTTTTTTAAATAGATCAACTGCCAACATCTAACATTGAACTTTAAAACGAAAACGATGTCACCGCTTAGTAGAAACTGTGAATGGAATGTTTGTTATGGGCTTTACTTTAATCCATGATTAAATAACATTCCGTTTGGAATCTTAACATGATTAAAATCACAAGCATATCTGGCCCAATTCATTCACAAGGTCTTTTGCAACTGGGTCCATTCATAACTGTCAAGAGAGAGGGCGGGACCATCTCAAGTTTTGGGAGCTTGGATGGTGACACTTCTCCTTTCAGCTATTGGCTCAATGAAGTGTCAATCAAAAGTGCAAAAGGTCGGCGGCCATTTTGTTGACCAACTCGCTAGTGTTTATGTCTGAAGACGCTACTCTACTGAACGCAGTCCAGCGACTAGTTTGGATGATAACAGTGCATTCCATGGATGTTATCAACGTGTAAATATATGCTGTGGACTAATGTTTTACGGATTGGATTGCCTGGACCCTTGCAATCAAATTACTTCAAGAATGTTATGGATCTGTGGACAGGCGGGAGGCTTGAGAGGTGAGTTTCTTTGGTTGAAATCACGCGAGTCTCGTCTTTCAAAAGGTTTATAAAATGTTTAGTCTTTGTTGGGGAGTAGTTATTTTTGCGAGGCTTCACCTTGAAGCATGCTATGTATGTTACTGCAGGTGGACCGCTAGGAGAGCGGTGAGAGTTCGGCTTCATTGCAATGGCTTGGATCGCCAGCTCGATTGTCGTCCATGTCGACAGGCCAAATGGTGCAATGCTGTAGAAGGTTTTTGGAGCTGGAGCGTTTTTGTAGCAAGAAGCATTCTTCAAAAAGAAGATGGCTGTTATATGGAACTTAGGGTATTTATAGTGGCTTAGGAATACTGGCCAATCATCATTATGATTGGTGAATCTTAAATTGGATAATGCGGGACCAGCCGCAAGCAATCATAAGCACGTGATCCTCTCGAAATTAGTTTATAAATAAACTTCACTTAGAAAAAGAAGAAGAGAAAAAAGCAAAAAAGAAGGACAAAGAGAGTAGGATGACAAAATAATAATAGTATTAATAAGAATAACAAGAAGAGAACAACAATATTACAATAATAATAATAATAATAATAATACGTAAAAATAAAAATGATATTAATAAGAATAACAATAAGAAAAAGAACAACAATATTACAATATAAGTAATAATAATAATAGTAATAATAATAATAATAATAATAATAATAATAATAATAATGAAGATGATTTCAAAAGATCAAGAGATGGACAAATAAATGTGATAACTATAATATAATCATATTGATAATAACAATAATAAAAAAAAACAGCCATATTAATAATCATTTTGAGGAGGTGGAGATTGAAAGATCAGCCTTGAAGTATACCATGTGTTAGTTTACACACCAGTTCTACATCACTCTTTGATATCACAGACACAGCTGCAGATCATTCTTACTGATTACTTGGACTATTTAAGCACCACAGACACACTCATTCTTTGCTCAGTATTGTTCTTTGTTCCATGTCCTTGTTCCCATGTTTTGCTTTGTCTGGTTTTTGATTCTTGGACTGTTTATGGATTGTGATTTCTGCCTGCCCTGACCGTTGGCTGTTTCTTGAACTACTCTTTTTGGATTGCTACCTACCTACCTACCTACCTACCTACCTACCTACCTACCTACCTACCTACCTACCTACCTACCTACCTACTTACCTACTTACTTACTTACTTACTTATTCTGTTTTGACTTCTGCCCACCAGACCATTCACTAAATAAAGCTACATGTGGAACTCCATTCCTGTTGCCATGCCTGCATCGTAACAGTTAGTGCTCATAAAATTAAGAGCTAGGGATAGGGGATTTTTTAATGTCCTCAAGTGTTTGAGGAAGAGAGGGTTTTTTAGTTGTCGTTTCAATGATACCAGTGAATGAGCAGTCTGCATGGGAATGGGAAGATCATTCCACCAATGAGGAACATTGAATGAAAAAGTTTTGGAAAGTGTTTTATGGCCCGTGACACTGAGTGGTAGTGTATGGTTCGGTATGCTTTATGGTACCATTGGAACCATTTGGCAGTGGAAACACTCCCCACCAACAATCCCTGCTGGTGCCGGGACTCAAACTTTTTGATCCCAAGTCCAACTCTCTATCCCCTATAATGGTCACCTTACCCAGAGCCATGCCAATTTTGCTTTATTTTTTAAGGCCATAGCACAGTTAATATGAACAGGGTATCAAAGGAATAATAGTTAGAGGTTTAAAGCAAAAGATCTGCCTGTGCCAAAGTCATCAGCTAGAGTGCCCAGCAGACACACTAGAGGGCAGTCTACACCTCACATCTGTCACTCACCTGGACTTCAAATCCCATAATCCTCTGCACCTCACATCTGATGCTCATGGACTTACACACCTACAGCCAATTTACTCAATATATAAGCAGCACAATCACTCTAACACATTGCTCAGTATTGTTTTGTGTCACAGACATTTCAAAGTATGTTCTTGTTTTCTGTGTTTTCCTGTTCTGTTCTGTTTAGTTCAGTTCAATTCATGTTTATTTACATAGCGCTTTTACAATGTAGATTGTGTCAAAGCAGCTTAACATAGAAGTTCTAGTAAATTAAAACTGCGTCACTCCAGTTTTCAGAATTTAAGTTCAGTTTAGTTAAGTTCAGTGTGGTTTAAATTTCACTGCTGAAAGTCCAAACACTGAAAAGCAAATCCATCGATGCGCAGCTCCACAAGTCCCAAACCAAGCAAGCCAGTGGCGACAGTGGCAAGGAAAAAAATTCAACGATTGGCGAAAGTGAAGGAAAAAAACCTCGAGAGAAGCCAGGCTCAGTTGGGCACAACTATTTCTCTTCTGGCCAAACTTTCTGTGCAGAGCTGCAGTGTAAGCGCCAGAGGCTGGAGAACACTGGACGTCCATGGTGGAGAACTGCAGGTGTGAGTAGGTCACCGGCAGGTGATCATACTGGCCCGCGGGATCAATGCGAAGACTCATCTGTCATTGTGGTCTTTCAGGAATCAGTCTCAGGATATGGATCAGGTCTTCTGTTCTGTTCTGGTCTGTTTTTGGAATTTATGATTGTTTACCACCTGCCCTGACCTTCACTTGTTTTTTGGATTTACTTATTTGGATTATGCTTTACATTGTTGTTTGCTGGTAGTTTGACCCTTGCCTGTCTGACCATCCTAATAAACTGCATTTGGATCCTCACCTCCGTTTCACACTTACCATTTTTTTTACAGCCTGTATGCAGGTGAGGTTCTCTTGTTTGTTGAAACTCCTGAGGGACTTCAAATCCCATAATCCTCTGCACCTCACATCTGATGCATCTATATTACATCTATATTAAAAAACAAAAACAAAAAACTAATTGGCACCTATTTTAAGTATAAGCTAACTATTCTTAAAGCCTAAAATACAAATTTTAGGCTTTAATTACAACCCAAACTCCCAAAATTTGGGACATTTAGCAAAATGCTACAAAATCAAGAATATTTAATTTGCTGATTATTTTTAAAGTGTATTTAATTGACAAAATACAAAGAAATGATTTCCAATGATTTTTTAGTGAGCAAATAAATGATAATTTGTAAATGAGAACACATTTTGGTTTTGATGGCTGCAACATACTCAAAAAAACTTGGAAAAGAGGCAGAGCAAAAACTGAAACTAATTTGACTAATGTAATTAACAAAAATAAAACAACTACCTAAGAATGTATAAAAAAGAAACTGAAATAAATAAAATACACTAAATTGAGGTTTCATATATTTTTTCCATCATTTTTCCATGATACATCTTGAGCTTGTAATATAGACAAATTAATATTTAGTTTGTAATTTGTTCACTTGTATGTCAATATATGATTTTTTTATTAGCTACATCTAAATCATTTTGATGGCAGTGCTAATTATACATGTACTTCAAATACGTATTTCAAATACAAAATAGTATTTTCTAATTTGTATTTAGGGTTGATGAAAATGGCTTAATACAGTATGTTGGATCAAAATACTTTAGAGTCTTGTATTTTTGTAGTTTTAAAACACTGTAAAATACTTTGTAAAAAGTCTACATGATGACATCATAAAATGCAGCCTCTGATTGGTGCTTTTTTAATTGAAGAAGGTGGTCAATGCTTGGAGTATGGATGAACATTTATTGTGCATCACATATAAAGAAAGTAATAGACAAATGGAAGGGGTAGATTTGGGAGCAAGTCAACAATCATTGAAAATAATATATACTGTGGAATGCTAAGACCAGTAATATATTATTGCATTAAAGTGTACAAGCGTCTTTGCTAAGTAAATGAGATGGAATAAAATTTCAGACCTTAAGAACAGATGTGGAGCCTTCAGAACATCATCGGTCTCAGTGCTGCAGGTGGAAACGCAGAGGAACTTTAGAGATAAAAAAAATACCTAAAGATGGTTGATACCAGTTGTTTTTTAAGAGGGTAAACTGAGACTCTTCCAGTTAAAGAAGAACTGAAAAACAATCTTGTGAGGATGAGTGTACTGTACAAAAAATAGTAGTTTTGGATAGATTGTGGACGTTGATGCCAAGAAAATAACACAAACAACAAAAAAATAAGTCCTACATGGCACTACACTTCATTGGCTGTTTCAAATGCCAGTACTTGATCTGCAGGTGCACTGTATTGTTTAATAAAGAGGAAAGATGAATGCCTAAAGATGTCAAAGTGAAACAGTATATGAAACACAAATGTTTAATAATACTCCAGTCTTTACAGACTGGTCAAACGCTGATTCAGATTATATGGCAGCAGTAGGATATATATGAAGAATTTATTTGCAAAAACAGGCAACAATTTTTTGTAATTTTTAGATGTTGTGCAATGAAGAGTATATTTGCAAAAAAACAAACAAAAAAACGAGATTAATGAAAAATTCTGTGAACAAAATAACAAAATGAACTCTTCATATCACCCTTTTAAAATAGAAGACTGTTAAGGGGTTGAATAATCTTTGTACAGAGAAGATGGCAATTTTTGTACAAGATTTATACTAAAATTAAGTATTTTGTTTTATGAATACCTCCTCGTGTACAGTAGGAGTATATGTGAACAAGGAGCAGAGAAGCTGGCTAAAACTTGGTCCGAAAAAAGCTGTTGCTATCAAACATTGTTTACTTCACTAAGTCAGTTTAATGGTGAAGGGATTGATCCAATGACGGAAGGTTTGTGACGAAATGTCATGCTCCCTTGTAAAAGCATTTTGTAGTATTTGAAGTATATTTAAATACAGTATTTTATTTTGATACATGTTGTGGCTGCTGTATTTTCTAGTTTATTTTGATACACCTAGAATTGAGGTATTTGGTATTTTATTTAAAAATACATTTCAGTTGATTAGGACAGAATAATAATTAATATTATGCCTATTATTTGTAGTACTTTCATGGCAATTTAAACTACCTCTTCAATATGTACAACAGGAAACAAAAAGCTAGAGTTTTCACTGCATATACTCTGTGGAAGAATAACTGAGTTTGTGCCCTAAATTATTTATGTCTGTATTTCAGCAGCTGTGTGACGCGATTAAACATGTTTATTTGCATTACCCTGGGTGACAGGTAATGCTTGAGTTATACATATACATCAGGTTTGAACTTGTTTCTCTTGTTCTTGAATGTTAAAATGGCCCTGAGCAGTCAGTCACTGCAATGGCACCCCACCAATTTGAGTTTGAGACCCTTGCTATACGCAATTTTATTCTCAAAATATTATGACGTTATTCTTGTATTTGACTTAATTTTCAATGTACACTAAGAGATTAAGTCATAATAATCTCAAAACATGCTGCTAAAATGCCATTGCATGATTGACCTACTTTTTAATAACAGTTTCAGTTACATAACAGATTTTAACACAAAAAATTTAACACAATACTAATAAAGTCATGACATTTCAGGATGCTTCAGGATATAAAGTCACAGTGTCTGACATAAGAAAAAAAAAAGAAACAATCTGTATAAAATTGTGTGTCACATCCATAGACTGTAAAATATATGAACGTAGTATCTGTGACGTCACCCATAGGTTTCTGAAGAGCGCAAATGAAGCAACAAGTAGGTGTGGCCAACCATCGCCATTTTGTTTGTGCGTCATCGCACCCACCTGGGGTGACCAAATAAGGGCAAAGAGGTGGAGCGTGAACAGAGCTACAAACGCCTGCTAGCATTTTGCTTAGACAGGCTTTTCTTTGGGAGAAACGCTTACTAATTCATTACCTGCGACTCGTTTGTGTTCTGACCACATGTGCTTGGTTGTATACTATTTCAATAAAGTGTTTAGTCTTTTAAAAACACTGTTGTAATACATTGAGCCACCAAGCAATTTTCTTATGACTTATTACTTCTAAATACTTTAAATATAGTCTGTGTTAGTAAATACAAGGCTATTTATGAAATCCAGGCATAACACTGTATGACAACATTTCAGATGACTGTTCTATAGCCTGCAGCTAATCAATCTGTCAGATTCTGGAGTGCATTACAGCTCTAAAGACAATTATAAATGATAAATTATCGTAAGTAAAACAAATACATTTATAGATATGGTATATAAGTATATAATTTCACTCACCTGGGTAATGGAGGCAACTTGAACCATTTGTGAGCACATTTTAGTGTACACAGCATGCCATATTATCTGATAATTGTAGGAAATAATTCCAAAAAGCAATTGACTGTGTAAAACCACATAAAACAACACAAAAATATGATGTATTTGCCGAGTTCAGCCGGAATCAGCTGAGGTGACGAGACAGCAAGCAGCAAGAGCTGTCACTCAAGTGGCCACGCCCTTAATTATGGAGACTTAATAAAACTTAATAAAAATGAAACAGATGAGTTATAAAAAGATTTACCCCCCTCACAGTTGTCATGAAGGGTAATATGCACCAAAATCATCTTTTGTACCAGGCTGTAAACATGTTTTTATCAGCTGTAAAATTGGCCAATTTACCATTGCAGTTAGAAAACATTTGGATTTCCTGGAGCCAGCCCCCAAAGGCGAGTCGATGAATTGCAGTTTTAGTTACTTCCGTATTGACTTCCCGAGGGAGAGCGGGAGGTTGCTGCTTGGTCACATCCTTTTGCTTCGAGGAGCGAATATACAGCATCTGCCTTAGTGAAGTGTTAGGGCCACTACACGTCAAGTCGATGCCAAACAACATATTTCCGAAACCCAACTGTGTTGTCGATCTAGTTCTGTCTAGACCAAAAAGCTGTGCGTGAACACACCAAACAGACGACAGTCAACTGTTTCAAGAGTGTACATTCTGTGCCTGCATGGGAGGATGTGTCTTTCTGCACCACGGGGGGTCAGTATCTGTTTTCTCGTTCAGAATAGGAAATTTTAACTTCTGACACATGCGTGCAATGTGCAAAGTGTGAACAAAGCGGCGTTCAGTACCATTGTCACAGTAATTGTCACTCAACAGAGAGGCTCCTGCAAATATGTCTGAAAATCGAATAATCCATTATCGCTCACACATATTTGAGAAATGTAGTGAAATTACTGTTAGCCTCTTTGTGTTCATTCTTGACTTAAATTTACTTGCTACATCACTTCACTATGTCACACTCACGTTCTGATTCGTGGCTGAATAACCAGTAAGAGCGCTCTCTTCAGCCAACAGCTGAAATTGATTTGACATGCCAAAGTAGGCCAACCAGCACTGATGTTAACCCGACGAGAGGTGATGTGTGGAACATACCTTACTGGAAAGAAAAAAAGGACTCAGAGCAGAGTCCGATACAAAAATTAAATGGTCCTTTGGAAATGACCTTCTGCCATGAGCACAAGGGCAGGGCAACTTTAAGCTATCGGTCAAGTC
This sequence comes from Danio jaintianensis, assembly GCA_903798115.1. Classification (NCBI taxonomy): domain Eukaryota; kingdom Metazoa; phylum Chordata; class Actinopteri; order Cypriniformes; family Danionidae; genus Danio; species Danio jaintianensis. Next base: position 5,371,326 of record CAIGQV010018273.1, on the reverse strand, counting down.
ACGCCCACTCTCTCATGACTGACCAATGGTTTGCGGGGAAAGTTTGAGTGGGGACCTTTTGTTTTGTACCTCAGATGTTACATCACTCATGGTTTTACTTAGCTAGTGACAGATTCTCCTTGTTGGTGAAAAACTTTGCTCTGATGTTGCTGACCCATCCAGGTGGGTCAGTGACAGCTGATGAAGTTTGCACAAATTAGGACGTGTCCTTTTTCACAGTATTTTGTAAATGTGTGTATGCAACAGGAGTCACAGTGACAGAGGCCCAGTAGTGCAGCATACTTCTTTGGTAGATGATCAATTTTTCCTTTCTCACATTTGAACTATGCGCCAATTGCCTTTGCAGAATCAATGGCTTCTAACTGTGAATCGCCTGTCAAGCTCAGAGATCACAGCATCCAACACAGGAAGATAGAGATGCTGTTGGTTATTCCAAGCAGAGAAATTTGTATGTTTTTCAGAATGTTTTTCACCTTTGCTTTTGTTTCTGTGGCCCAGTGGAGTTTGTATTACATAACTGTCAAAGGTACATGGGGCTTGCATGGAAGTTTATCAGGAGGCTCTTGCTGTGGACATTGCTCATTCTCTGCCATGATACTTGTTAGGCACAATTCTTTCATTGTGCACCATACATGCATCTTTATCCCTCTTAGATTTCAAATCCACCATTAGGTTGTGTGTTTATTGTTTGAATTGGCAAGAGTATAACTAGTCGATTTAAGGGCCTTGTGTGCAACATGTACAACACCAAGAAGGTCCTTGAATACTAGACAAGTAGTAACTCAACCCTGATTAAATTAACATAAAAGGCCAGTGGCAAAAATGGCCCATTTCTCCTTTATCTTTCAATTCTTTTATAGTGTTTGTAATTATGGAGTAGTGCATTTAACAGAATTCACAGATTGCCACTTACATGACCACCTTGTCTCACTTGGCTTTACGATTTTGGTTTGTTTGATGTTCAGGGAAATGAAACCGTCATGACTTGAAAGCTCTACAAGCATTTCATACAGCTTGTCAAGACATTCCACTAGGACCATGCCATGCGATCTATATATATATACTTTACTCATTCATGAGTAAATGGCAGCTTACTGTTTATGAAAGCATTCATACGTTTTAGTTCACGCTCCATTTCTAAACTAACTGCACTGTTGCAAAACACTTGTTCAGAAGCAACAGATGAATTTAACTAAGTGCTTCAACAAGGTCATTTACACAAATTAACATCGTACTTGGCTGTTTAACTTTGACTCTGCCATTTTAAGTGCAGCGCGCTGTCTGTTTGTGAAGTGAGTCAGGATTCAGGACCTGATCATCCATCTCAGTTCCTTTGAACCTAGTTGAATAAGGTGCTCTGGTTTCCCCTACAGTCCAAAGACATGCTGTATGGAGCATTTTCTTTGTTGCTGCATAGAGGGCACCATAGCGACCAGCGTCTTCTGGTAGGATGCTTAAAACTTACATTTACAGCATTTACAACTGGTAAATCTCAATCCGAATGTGGGTGTCAATACCGTTTTGAGTGGCTTATGGAGTGTTTTTGTGATGCACAACTTTGATTTTGAAAGATGTCTGTTAAAGCCGTTATGCTTCTGTCAGATGCGGTTCAAGCTCGAGAGAAAAACGCTTTCCTAATTCACTGTCCACCGTCAGATAAGATGTTAAATACAGTGTGTGTGTTCCCGACCTGTTAGTTTGTATTGTGTAGAATTTACCATGGTATGTGTTTTTCTGTGATTTAAAAATTCCACTTTATTTTCAATTTGTGCTACTCTTTCAATCCATGTGTTAAGGTTATTGCACACTGAATTTTTGTCCATAATTTTTGCACGTTAAAAAATAAATTCGACCTCATGTTGTGTGAATTGTATTGACATACTGTCCCCGAAACCTTCGTCCGTCATAAAAATATTCGAACTGGGTTCGATTTTTTTTTTCCATTTTTCATATCCGAAAAAGCACTTTGCCGTCACTTGAGCCACAGATAATGTTAAGACAAAAACAGTGTATAAATATAAGAAAGAATGCGTCGGACAGTTGAGAACCCATATGCTGGATTCTGTGACTGGCGCACCTCTCCCCTGCTGCTGCTTGGGGTGTGTGTTTGTGTGTGTGTCCATACATTTGACGTACTCATGGACATTATAATCGTCTCATGGTCCGCTTTAGTCCATTGCTCCAATACGTCAATGCGGCCGCCATTTATTATAATGTCTGTAATGTCTGTAACGTATTATAGGTACAGTCTCTGTTCCGGATTTGTTTACGTACGTAATCGTGTGAAGTATCACAAGCAATGTATCAAAATTCCACAGATTTCCTGAAATAAACTTTGCATTTGGGGATACTCCAGCGCAGCTCTTTGATAATGGGCTGAACTCTCCTTCTAGTATTGGATGAACACAATATGTAGCATATTCCTTTTTTTTTTTTCTACTTTGGAGAAGAGAGCAAAGTATCACTGCATGAATTGACTCCGAAATGTTTTGCATTTTTTCGTAATGGATTAATTAGTATGCATCGGACATAGTGTGCAAGGTTTGTGTACGTGACGAATTTTTCAGATATGAATACAAAAATTTCGGACTTCAGTGTGGAAATACTTATAGTGTGTTAGTAGCCTACGTGTGTGTCAAACATTTTGGTACATAACATTTGTTTGGGTTGATTATATATTTGAAAAAAAATAGAAAATGTTGACTTTAGCAATGACGAGCATCCTCCTTACACAAACAATCAAAGCATAATGGGTAATTTTGCGTTCTATGAAAAAGGTCTATAAGTGAATTGGATTGTGAATGCAAGAGTGCATGGGTGTTTCCCAGTACTGGGCTGCAGCTGGAAGGGCATCTGCTGTCTAAAAACATATGCTGGAATAGTTGGCGGTTCATTCCACTGTGGTGACCCATGATAAATAAGGGACTAAGCTG
>CAIGQV010018273.1:5337992-5361334 GCA_903798115.1 Danio jaintianensis | reverse complement strand
ATATATATATATATATATATATATATATATTTATTTATTTATATATACAGTGGATATAAAAAGTCTACACACCCCTGTTAAAATTCTAGGTTTCTGTGTTGTTAAAGAAATAAACCACAATAAATAATTTTTGAACTTTTTCCACCTTTAATGTAAACTATAACCTGTAGAACTGCATAAAAAACAAACTCAAATCTTTTAGGTGTGGGGAACTAAAACTAAAAAAACCTAAAATAATGTTATTGCATAAGTGTGCACACCTTTAAAGAGTACTGTATTTAAGTTTTTGACTTTTCTATAGCATAAAAATACCATAATATGTTTGCAGATACTTAAAAAACATGCCAGGTGAACATACTTCTTTATCTGAAAAACAATGCTGTAGTCAGATGTTTTGCTTTGAAAATGTGTTTTCCGTGCCGGAACGCTGCCTTTGTTTTGGTAATTTTAACCTGCCCAATGCCAGTTTAGCCAATTATATTTCAGCACCCCGGGTTGCCTTGGTGCCATTTATTCATTCATTCATTCATTCAGAAAGGCTCTGGAAGCATGCGTCCGTGACCGAAATGTGACCTTCGGTGGACAGTAGCACGTTCCAAAATGAGATACAGATTCAGTTCCACATGATGTTATTAATTAGCAAATGATATAAATATTACGAACGTAAATATTAGGTGAGCAGATTACATTGTAACCACGTGTGCTAACAACACGCTTTGTGTTGCTAACAACACGCTTCGCTTCTTGGCTGTTTGCACCAGACGAAACACAACAAAAATTTAAATAGTCATTCAGAAGCACAGAATATGCACTCACTCACGAAATGGTAAGGTTTATAATCTAGTTAAAACATATTAAACCTCTTTAACATTATTAAATGTACAGTCGTGGCCAAAAGTTTTGAGAATGACACAAATATTAGTTTTCACAAAGTTTGCTGCTAAACTGCTTTTAGATCTTTGTTTCAGTTGTTTCTGTGATGTACTGAAATATAATTACAAGCACTTCATATGTTTCAAAGGCTTTTATTGACAATTACATGACATTTATGCAAAGAGTCAGTATTTGCAGTGTTGGCCCTTCTTTTTCAGGACCTCTGCAATTCTACTGGGCATGCTCTCAATCAACTTCTGGGCCAAATCCTGACTGATAGCAACCCCACACATGAATGGTCTCAGGATGCTTAACTGTTGGCATGACAAAAGACTGATGGTAGCGCTCACCTTTTCTTCTCCGGCCAAGCCTTTTTCCAGATGCCCCAAACAATAGGAAAGGGGCTTTATCGGAGAATATGACTTTGCCCCAGTCCTCAGCAGTCCATTCGCCATACTTTTTGCAGAAGATCAATCTGTCCCTGATGTTTTTTTTTGGAGAGAAGGGGCTTCTTTGCTGCCCTTCTTGACATCAGGCCATGTTCCAAAAGTCTTCGCCTCACTGTGCGTGCAGATGCGCTCACACCTGCCTGCTGCCATTCCTGAGCAAGCTCTGCACTGGTGGCACTCCGATCCCGCAGCTGAATCCTCTTTAGGAGACGATCCTGGCGCTTGCTGGACTTTTTTGGACGCCCTGAAGCCTTCTTAACAAGAATTGAACCTCTTTCCTTGAAGTTATTGATGATCCTATAAATTGTTGATTTAGGTGCAAGCTTAGTAGCCACAATATCCTTGCCTGTGAAGCCATTTTTATGCAACGCAATGATGGCTGCATGCGTTTCTTTGCAGGTCACCATGGTTAACAATGGAAGAACAATGATTTCAAGCATCACCCTCCTTTTAACATGTCAAGTCTGCCATTCTAACCCAATCAGCCTGACATGATGATCTCCAGCCTTGTGCTCGTCAACATTCTCACCTGAGATAACAAGACGATTACTGAAATGATCTCAGTAGGTCTTTTAATGACAGCAATGAAATGCAGTTTTTTTTTCAGGATTAAGTTAATTTTCATGGCAAAGAAGGACAATGCAATTCATCTGATCACTCTTCATAACATTCTGGAGTATATGCAAATTGCTATTATAAAAATTTAAGCAGCAACTTCTCCAATTTTCAATATTTATGGAATTCTCAAAACTTTTGACCACGACTGTACATGCTGAATCCCTCTTATGGGTTTAGTTCTAAAGTTCAATTTCAAACGGTTTATTTTATTTTCAAGGTCTGAGGTGATCTGTTTTCAGTATATGGCAATAATTGTCATGTAAAATGGCATTCAAACACACATTGTAAGCATTTAACACTGAATAAAGCACATGAGGTGTACCTGAGGTGATCATTGTCATAGTTTTCTGTTGTTCACCTGTGAGAAATAGAAGCCGTTTCTAATATATCAATTCGAGGTGTTGGTTGGGACAAAAACTCCTTTTAATGTGGAAAATATTCCTTCTATCGCTAGCCGTTGCTTTTATATAGAACACGATTTAAATCACTCGCTCCTGTCCTCAATCTGGCAACCTACGCTTGCGTTTGTTTTGATCCAGGAGTGCAATACCTAGTTGAACCACTGGGTGTCAAACTTACATACTTCACCTTTAAAGTAATACTTTGTTGAAGCACCATTTGAATTTATTACAGCACTTTTGGGGTACGAGTCTATCAGCATGGCAGATCTTGACTTGGCAATATTTGCCCACTTTTCTTTGCAAAAATGCTTCAAATCTGTCAAACTGTGCGGACATCGCCTGTGCACAGCCCTCTTTAAATCACCCCACAGATTTTCAATGGGATTCAGGTCTGGGCTCTGGCTGGGCCATTCCAAAACTTAAATTTTCTTATGGTGAAGCCATCACTTTGTTGATTTGGATATGTGCTTTAGATTGTTATCATGCTGAAAGATGAAGTTCATCTTTAGCTTCCTAGCAGAAACCTGAAGGTTTTCTTCTAGGATTGACTGGTATTTAGCACTGTTCATAATTTCCTTTACTGAGACCCCAGCTTCAGTCGAAGAAAAGCAACCCCAAAGCATGATGCTGCCACCATTATGCTTCACTATGGGTATGGTGTTTCTTTGGTGATGTGCAGTGTTGTTTTTGCGCCAAACATATCTTTTGAAATGATGGCCAAAAAGTTCAACCTTGGATTCATCAGACCATAACCTTTTCCCACGTGCTCTTGGGAGAATTTAACCAGGCCTGGATATTCTTTGTAAGAAAGGCTTCTGTCTTGCCACCCTACCCCATAGCCCAGACCAATGAAGAATACGGGAGATTGTTGTCACATGTATTACACAGTCAGTACTTACCAGAAATTCTAGCAGCTCTTTTAATGTTGCTGTAGGCCTCTGGGATGCCTCCCTGATCAGTTTTCTTTTTCTTTTAATTAATATTGGAGGGATGTCCAGTTCTTGGTAATGACACTGTTGACCTTTTTTTTTTCCACTTGATGATGCTTGACTGTGTTCCATGATATTTCCAATGCCTTGGAAATGTTTTTGTACCCTTCTCCTGACTGATACCTTCTAACAATGTGATGCCTATGATGCTTTGGAAGCTCTCAGTGGATCATGGCTTTTGCTGTAAAATGCAACTAGGAAAATGTCAGGAAACGACTACTAGAACGGCTGAACTTTATTCTGGGTTAATCACAGGCGCTTTAAATGATGACAGGTGTGTACTGACTCCTATTTAAAATGAGTTTGAATGCAATTGTTTAATTTTGAACACAGCTATCGCCCCAGTTATCGCAACCATATTATTTTAGTTTTTTTATTTTGAGTTCCTCTCACCTAAAATATTTCAGTTAGTTTTTTTTAATGAAATTGTACATGTTATAGTTTACATTAAAGGTGGAAAAAGTTCTAAAATTGTGATATATATATATATGTATTTTTTTTTTTTATGTCTGATGTTAAATCATACTAGACATTTTCTCTTTTAGGTCAGTTAGGATTACGAAAATGATTTATATTTGCTAAATGGCAGAATAATGAGAGAATTTTTTTATTGAAATTTTTTTATTACTTTCTAGACAGTCAAAAGTTTACATACATTTCCTTAGTATTTTGTAGCATTGCCTTTAAACTGTATAACTTGGGTCAAACGTTTTGGGTATCCTTCCACAAGCTTCTCACAATAGTTTGCTGGAATTTTTTCCCATTCCTCCTGACAGAACTGGTGTAACTGAGTCAGATTTGTAGGCTGCCTTGCTCGCACACACTTTTTCAGCTCTGCCCACAAATTTTCTATAGAATTAAGATCAGGGCTTTGTGATGGCCACTCCAAAACATTCACTTTGTTGTCCTTAAGCCACATTTTAACTAATTTGGCAGTATGCTTAGGATCATTGTCCATTTGGAAGACCCATTTCCAGCCAAGCTTTAATTTTCTGGCTGATGTCTTCAGATGTTTCTTCAATATTTGTACATAATGTTCTTTCCTCATGATGCCATCTATTCTGTGAAGTGCACCAGTCTCTCCTGCAGCAAAACAGCCCACCACACCCATACTTCACAGTTGGGATGGTGTTCCCAGGCTTGAAAGCTTCCCCCTTTTTCCTCCAAATGTAACACTGGTCATTATGGCCAAACAGTTCAATTTTAGTTTCATCAGACCACAGGACATGTCTCCAAAAATTAAAGTATTTTTCCCTGGGTGATTTTGCCAATTGTAATCTGGCTTTTTTATGGTGCTTTTGGAGTAATGACTTCTTCCTTGCTGAGTGGCATTTCAGCCCATGTCGGTACAGGACTCGTTTCACTGTGGATAATGAAACTCTCTTACCAGCTTCAGCCAGCATCTGCCGGCCTTTTGGTTTTGTTCTGGGGTTGATACACAGTTCGCACCATAGCACGTTTATCTCTGGGACACAGAATTCTAATCCTTCCTGAGCGGTATGATGGCTGGACATTCCCATGTTGTTTATACTTGCGTACAATTGTTTGAACTGATGAACATGGCACCTTCAGGCATCTGGAAATTGTACCAGAGAAGAACCAGACTTGTGGAGGTCCACAATTCTCTTCCTGATGTCTTGGCTGATTTCTTTAGGTTTTCCCTTGTTGTCACACAAAAAAGCAGTGTGTTTGAGGTTTGCCTTAAATACTAATCTACAAGTGTGCCTTCAATTAACTCAAATGTTGTCAATTTCAGAGGCATAGTAATCTTAATCTATGTAAACTTTTGACTTTCAAGAAAGTAATAAAAAAATTCTCCCAAAACAACCTCTGTCATTATTCTGGTATTAAGCAAATAACAATTTTGGTAATCCTAATTTACCAAAAAGAGAAAAAGTTTAGTCACATTTAACATCTGACATTTAAAAAAAAAACTAGTTATGTGCCTTTTGATACAGTGTATGTAAACTTCTGGTTATATATATATATATATATATATATGGAAGACAGACCTGAAAAAAATAAGAAACAGACTGAACAACACTTTAAAAACTTAAACTCAAACCAAGGACATATGCAGGCTGATGAACATTGTTACAATGGAACCATATGGGTGGTACACTGACCCATATGGCCTGTTTATGGGTCAAAGGGGTTACAGCCCACAGCTTTATGGGTTGGATAGTTTAGCTGGCTGCATGCTGTTTGTGTCACTCAGGTTTACAATGGCTCATTCACAGAGTCATGAGATCAAATATCTAATAATGGATGGAGTTTGTTTAAAGGGGTGGTCCACTACGATGTCATATTTTAAACTTTAGTTGATGTGTAATGTTGCTGTGTGGACATAAACAACATCTCTGAATGTAATATGCTCAAAGTTTAATGCAAAGGGGGACATTGGCTTTTACAGAGTTAGTTGTAATGAGGGCTAATGAGATCACACACGTTCCAGGTTACGCGCATTCACTGCTCATACACCTTGTGCAGCAAAGGGGCGTGGCCACAGGTGCTTTAGTAGAGAAAAAAAAAAGACATCCAAACGCTGCTATTTCCATGGATCTTGTTCTGTTTCACTATTTGGCCTTCCTAGGGACGTGACACAAACAGATAAGTGGTTAAAATTCATTTTTAATTATGTTCCAGAATATTATAAAAAAGATATAGCTCTCTGTGCAAAGCATTTTACAAAGGACAGCTTCCACAATTGGTTGCAGTTAAGTGCTGGATTCAGCCAAAAACTTTTCCTCAAAGAAGAAGCAGTATAAAAGAAGAAGCTGTGGATTGTGAGCCACAACCTGTAAGTAGTTCTTTTTGTTAACATTGATATCTTACATGCATAGTTTCTAGTGTTCATTGTTGGCTATGTTGTAGTAAGGACGAAAACAAGGATATAAACAACGAGAAATGCAGTTTGTCATTAACAATTATTATTAGCAATTTAGCTCATGCCTGCCAACATTTGTGCCCGAATTTCCAGAGAATTGTGGGGAGTTTGGTTTGGTGTGGTGGTGTCTGAGTAACAAAGTTGAGAACCGGGGGGTGGATGGGCTGCGGGTGTATGTGATGTTAATAACTGTACCATGTTTTCGGCCGGCGGCGATCAGATGCTATACCAAAATTAATGAGCTGGCATGGGGATGAAATTACAGAAGTTTTCCGGGAGAAATAACAAGACGGGAGGGTGGCAGGAGATGGGTGTGAAATACGAGAGACTCTCGGGAAAAACGGGAGTTTGGCGGGTATGATTTAGCTACAAACATATGTATCCGTTTTACCCCTGTAAACATCCACAATCGTCCAACGACTGCAATGTATCTGTATGCGTCAGCATTCCGTGAGTTTTACATTTGAAATAATGGAGTATATTATGTACAGACATCCCAAGTCTCCCTGAGGTGCCGCCACCGCCCCCTCCCCTACTTGTTTTACTAGATGTAAAACAAGAAAAAAGGATGTACAACACTGCGGTCAAGCCAGCAGCACTTCAGAAAAACAGTCAAGACGGCAGCAATGCATTGTTGAGCACATGTACTATTACGGTAATTTTGTGAACCGTTTTACTCAGAATAAAGAAAATACCACATCATAGAATTTATTCCTTTTTCTGCAACAAATGTTTCATTATTTATTTATTTACAAAAGTGCATTGTTTTCAGAATAGGTTTGTCCGTGCTTTCATTATATTTTCATTTATTTATTCAGCATAAAAATACTCAATACATTATAAATACCTGAAGTGCATTATAAATACATTATAAATACCTGAAGTGCATTTTAATTTGTTGTAGCCTTACTACAGTACAATGTCATTGCGATTGCATTTTTATGACATGGTTAAACCTCAGAAAGTGAATGAAAAACCAAAGTAGACCATTTTACCTGCTATCTATTAGAAACGGAGACTTTACAGCCATCTTATAATGTATCATTTCCTATATACACTAATATGAGATGCTGAAATGAAATGCTGATGGCTTGACTACATTCGTCTTCTACTAGATACTATTTAGAAACATCTTGCAAGAGTCGCGTTTGCATGGGTTCAGCTGTGTCCTCTTAATTTTCTGTGTCTGACTTAGGCTCAAACTGATAAGGCTTCACTGACATTATTTACAGTCTGACAGACAGCATGCAAGAGAGGCATGACGTTTTCTGGTGACGTGAAGTCGATCCGCCAATCACAACACATTAGGTTAGCTGACTAATCAGAGGCCTTATAGGAGGAACCAGGAAATATGATGGTCGTTTCCATGTTAGCTCAGTAGATGTGTAAAATGAAGGTAAGATATGTGAAGAAATAACGTGATTTTTTACAAATGAATCACGAACACACATTGTTTTGCACCCCATAAACACAATCAAACCTTAAAAAAAAAACACTGTGGACCACCCCTTTAAAGTATTCCATTGTCATCTTATTTGATTACTACAGTTTTTCCCCTAGGTTTTATGGCATCTTTTCTCAAAATTTGTAGCAATATTTGCAACATATGTGTCTCTTAAGACAGTGTATTGGGGAATTTAGAGCAATACATCACATTTATATGCATTCTAGTCTGTTGTCTCATATACTATTATGGAAATATAATTCCTTAGCACTTGTTCATCAAATTTCCATGTAAGTAAAACTGAGTTGCTTTTTGTTCTGTATTGTCACAATATAACAGATGATACTATAAGTCTGATGTTTAAGTAGCCTAAAACAATGAAGAAATTAGAGCACACGTCATGTTTAGTCTAGATTAAAATGAAACAAAAGTTTGAATATAAATGCTTAACGAGTCATTATTGCTTTTAATGGCTATTTAAAAACTTTAATGGAAACAAACCCAATTTGTATGTGTGTTTGTGTGTGAGAGAGAGAGAGTGAAAGAGAGAGAGAGAGTGCTTATGATGACAAACTGCATCTGTGGGATCTGTTAGAAGTTTTGCTATTGATAGTTTTTTTTTTTTTTTTTTTGAACTTTTATTAACAGCAATAAACATAAATACAAACAGTAATAAAAACAGTCCTGAGATTGGGCCCGAGCTCACAAATAAAGATATATATAATGACAATAAAGATCTGAGGAAAAAATAAAAGTAAATAGACAAACTTCAAGCAAAAATACAAACTTAGAGACATAAGTGACCTATCCAATGAGGCTTTGAACTGGTCCCCATCTTCTTTCAAAGATTTGAGTCTTCAGCTGTATTTGTGCTGTCAACTGTTCCATTGAATATAACTGTCTTATTTTTTGTAACCACTGTGAAATCGTGGGTGGTTCAAGTTTAAACCAGTTAATTGTTATATTTTTTCTTGCAGCCATTAGCAGGAGATGTAGCAAAGTTTCCTGGTCATGAGACAGATCCTCTGGAAATTTGTCCAATAAAAACGTTAAAGGGTCCCACGAGAGATTCACTTTAAGGAGCTTTTCTACGATCCCCTTAACTTCAGTCCAAAAGTGTTGAACAATGGGACAATCCCAAAATATGTGTGTTTGATCACCCACCAGTCCACAGTTTCTCCAGCACTTATTGCTGCCACAACTACCAGAATAGAAACACTTTAGTGGTGTCCTGAAAAATCGAATTTTAGACTTCCAGTCAAACTCCTTCCACATTTGGCTCCCCACTCCCTTATGGCAACTTATTATTTATTATCCAATTATTATTAACTTATTATCCCTTATCATCCAATGTCACATTGAGTTCCATTTCCCATTGTTGTTTTATATGCTGTGTGTTATCCGACATATCCATCATCAGTTTACAATAAATTAAGGACACTTGTTTTTTCATTACCCCCTTATTTTCAATCAGATGAATCAAGTGTTTTTCTATGTTTGTTGGTTCTCTTCTGAGCTGATCCCAATTCTTATGTTTTGTTAAATAGTCCCTTATTTGTAAATATCTGTAATGGTCCCCTGAGGGTAGATTGAACTTGTTTCTTAGTTGGGAGAAAGATTTCATTACATTTCCCTCAAAGAGTTGGTTTACAGTAAAAAGCTTTTTTTCCGCCCACTTCTCAAAGCCCCTGTCCGTTAGAGATGGAAGAAATTCAATATTCCGGCTTATGGACATGGCTCGTGAGAGGGCCACCAATCCACTTGATTGTTTTTGTACCTGGTTCCTGATTTTTTGAGTGTTTTTAACCCATAAATTTTCTATCTTTATTTTCTTCTGTGTCTCTAGCCCAACAAATGGGAGCCTCGATAGAGATATTTCAGGTATTGACACCTCCTCCATGGAGACCCATATTGTTTCTGGATCACGAATGATCCAGGCCGCGATTGCTCTTATTTGGGCAGCCCAATAATACATTTTTATGTTAGGCAGCTTCAGACCACCATTACCCTTATCTGACATCAGAATTTTGAGATGCATTTTTCTAATGTTTTGAATGCAGATTGTGGTACAACAACAGGGAGGCTTTGAAATATGAACAATAATCTTGGTAGAACATTCATTCTAATACCTTCAATTCTTCCTAGGAGAGAAAGTGGAAGTATATCCCATCTATTCAAATCGGTTTTAATTTCCCTAAATAACTTTTCATGATTAGATGATAACAACTGAGTGGTCTTAGGGGTAAGTGTTACTCCCAGATATTTTAACCCTTGTGTGGAGTGTTTAAATGAGACCAATTTATCTAACTTTGATGGCCAGTTCCCAACAATCATTAATGCTTCAGATTTGTTTGTGTTAACTTTATATCCCGATACAGTACTATACTCATTAAGGCTTTGGAGCAGGGCAGGGATGGTGGTAATTGGATTTTCCAAAAATAATAAAATATCATCAGCAAAAAGAGACAGCTTATGAGGAGCATTGGTTTCGTCTCTTATTCCCTGTATAAGAGGATTGGATCTAATCAGTTCGGCCAGCGGTTCTATGCTAAGTGCAAATAAAGAGGGGGAGAGGACTTCACCCTGTCTAGTACCGCGTCCCAGTGGGAAAAAATCAGAGCAGTGGCCATTAACCCTTACTCTTGATCTGGGGTCTTTATAAAATATTTGGATCCATTTAATAAAGGTGTCATTAAAACCCATATGTTGGAGAGTCTGCTGTAGAAAGGCCCAGTCCACTCTGTCAAACGCCTTCTCAGCATCTAAGCTGAGAAGCATTGATGGGGTATTCCTTTTTTGCGCTATTATACTTCTGACATTGTTTGTTCCTTGCCTCTGTGCAATGAAGCCATTCTGGTCAGGTTTTACAAGTTTTCTTATGTGATTTTGAATTCTGTTTGCAATGATGGCCGTGAGTATTTTCAAATCAACACATAGAAGGCTAATGGGACGATAAGAGGTGCAGAGTGTTGCGTCTTTGCCCTCTTTATGGATGACACTAATAATGGCTTCAGACCATGACCGGGGGGGAACACCTTCTGAGAGGGCATAATTGTAAACCTTATGCAAAATCGGCGTCAGCTCTTTTTCAAACACTCTGTAATATTCTCCAGGGAGTCCATCCACTCCCGGAGATTTGTTATTTTTAAGTTTCATAATGCTTTTTTTAATTTCTTCTTTTGTTATTGGGCTTGTTATTTGGTCAGCTTCCTCCTCAGTCAGTTTACTAAGATTAATTGATTTAAGCAGATTTTCAGTCTTTTCCATCTTATTTGGGCAATCCTCTTTCCTATATAACTCCTGGTAATAGTTAGCAAATGCCTTTGTAATCTCCTCCGGTTGGTGCATCATATCCCCAGATTTTGGGCATTTTATTTTATGTACCACTCTGCTTGATTGTGATTTACGCAGCTGAAATGCTAACAAACGACTAGCTCTATTACTAAATTCATAATATTTTTGGTTTGTAAATCTCAGCTGCCCCTCTGCTTTATAGGTTAACAAGTTGTTCAGTTGTTGTCTAGTCTCATTTAGTTTGTACAGTAAGTCATCCGTCCGAGTTGTCTGAAATTCTTTTTCCAATGTTCTGATTTTATTTTCTAATCCTAATTGATCTGCCATTCTCTCTTTTTTTAATCTGGAACAAATTGCAATAATATTGCCCCTTAAGATACATTTGGCTCCCTCCCATAAAACTGTTGGAGACACCCCATCCTTATCATTAAATTCAAGATAGTCAATAATGCTTTTTTGTAACTCTTGTTTAACTATTTCTTTATTTAATATAGATACATTGGCTCTCCAATATTTAAAATTATTATTTGGGTTCATCTTTAATTTCAAACATACTGGAGCATGGTCTGAGATGGTGATTGCTTCTCCATCTCAGACCTTGCGATCTCTTTCCTTGCGATGTAAGCTGCGCCAGACATCAACCAAGCCTAGCTCCCCCATCAGTGCTGAAAGAGCCAGAGACTTTTGGGATTTTGAACCTGAACCTGCAGGGAGCCTATCAACTGCTGCTCTCAAAACACAATTAAAGTCCCCGCCAATTAGAATAATCCCTTCTGCTTTATCTGCTATCAATGATGCCATCCTCTTGAAGAAAATTGGGTTGTCCTCATTTGGAGCATATAAATTAAGCAAAGTTATTTTAATGCCCCATATACTTCCAATTACCATCACATACCGCCCCTCTTTATCACAAAAATGTTTTTCATGACAAAAATAGATAGATTTATTGAAAAGAATTGCGACACCCCTCTTTCTCCCATTGTGGTATGAGGTGCTATATTGCTGGTCAACCCAGTCCCTCCTCAGTTTCAAATGCTCCTTTTCTGAAAGATGAGTCTCCTGGAGCATAGCTATAGCACAGTTAAATTTCTTTAATTGGTTGAATACTTTTTTCCTCTTAATGGGGCTACACAGCCCTTTAACATTATAAGTAACACAAATTAGATTGTTCATCTTGTACTATGAACTTATTCATCATGGAGCAAAACGAAAAATGTTTTTTACATATTAGTAGGGATTGGCTCATTTTCAATCTCAGGACATAAAGGACATTAAGAACATAACAGAACAAAAGTGAACAAAACAATGTAGACTTCCACATACCAGACTGGATCAGTCAGTTATCAAACCTGAAAAATCCAGTCCCCGATGTTTCCTGGGCAGAGGATGGTGACTGGTCCTCCTTGGAAAACAAACTAAACGTTTTGCGTCGCTGTGTCCGGTTCTTAGGACAGTCTGTTGCACGCCAAGCCGTGGAAGAATGAAACTCCACTTGTTTTTCCTCCCGCCCCGTCCAGCGTTAAAACCGTTTATTGTAATTCTCCTAACTGGTATCAGTCTCAAACATGAGATGTACTCAGCAATGAAACAATAAATGAAAAAAGAAAAAGAAAAGAAGAAGCAGCTCACTCCTTTGTGGTGAAAAAGGATTCAATCCCTGCGCATGAACGTGTTTGAGGGCCGCTCCATGCTTTCGCTCCCGCAGTGCTCCATCCGCGTTTGGAGAGCTCCGCTTCTAGCCGCTCCCTCTCATTCACGCGCACCTTCACCCCCATCTTCTCAAGTACAGGTTGAGCATCTGCCATCGTCGGGAAGATTTTCTCACCGTCTTCTAGGCCCACTCTCAGCTTTGCAGGAAAAATACACCTGGCTCTGATGTTCTTCATTCGCAGCTGCTTAACTGCGTCACACACAAGCGATCTTTTCTTCTGCAATTCGGGCGAGAAGTCGTGATCCAAGTATATTTGTCTTTCTTTATACATCACTTTTTTTTGCTCCCATGCTTTCCTTAGAATAGACTCTTTGACAGAGTAGTCCAGAAACTTCACAATCAGGGATCGCGGGACAGCGTCTGGATTTTTAGGTCTGGCGGTAAGTGCTCTGTGGGCTCTCTCGATACTGATGTTCATCTCTGGGGGTAGTTGAAGAGCAGATTTAAGCAGCTCTTGTACGAAAAGTTTTACATCTGTTCCTTCACTTCCCTCTGGCACACGGTAAATTCTCAGGTTTATTCTCCGTAGTCTGTTCTCCATGTCCTCGCAGCGCACAGTCAGGTGCATGTCGCGCTGCAACAGGTGTCGAATGGCCTGCTCATGGCGCTTCACAGTGTCCTCGTTAGTGCTAATACGGTCTTCCACCTCCGAGGTTCTCTTTTCCAAATTTGTCACGTCCTCTTTTAGCCCTTTAAAAGCCGTTTCTAGTCTCGTTAAGGTGAGCTGAGTTTGCGTGTGACCCTCTTGATTATCTTTCCTCATTTTCTCAAGTTCCTCCAATATTCTTGACCCAGAGTCATGTGAGTTAGCTTCTGCTACCGCCGGTGAACACGAGGCTTGTTTCAGAGTCAACTGTTTCAAATTGTCCCCCTTGTCCTTAACTTGTTCCTGTTTTTGCCATCCCTTACCTCTCAGGGATGATGCCATTTTGTTTAAATGAAGATTCGCCGAGTTTTATGTAATTTAGTTAGGAATTATTTTCGTATTTGAACGGAGCAGTTTCTTCAAGCTGCTACTAGCCACATGACTTCACCGGAAGTCCATTGATACAGTTTGCACTTAGTCTAGTACGAACAGGCTTTAGCTGAATGCACATTGTTATAATGTCACATGACGGGGGTCACACGAATCACACACAGCACGAAAGTAAATAAATTCCACAAATTGCACAGTAGACGTGATTTAGGTGAATTCCATGGGAACAAAGCTTCTATTCACGAGTTTGCATAGATTTTATGTAATTTACTCATGCGAATACTTAATTCTGTATTTGGTGTAAACCCAGCATAGCAAAGCAAAGTGGGATTTATTTACTTACTCAGTTGATTTGCATTTGATTGATTTGATATTATAGACTGTGCACTGTGGTCATCATACCTCCCTTTGTGGAGAGACCCCTCAGGACTAGGGATGCTATGACTATAGTCTGAAAAATAATCACGGTTTCACGGTTATCACAATAATATTAGATTGATTATTTTCACAACACTATTAGTTTATAAAATCACATGAAAAAACCCTTACATTTTTAAATGTCCAAATAATAGGTTACAGCACAAAAATTATAAAAACAAACAAAAGCCAATTTCGCTCTTTGGAGTTAAAAGAAAGTGAAACAGATTTTGACTTAAACATAAGCAATACTTTAACACTGAATGTAAATAAACAATCAAAATATAAAATAGTCTATTTGTCAATTTGGGATTAAATAAGCTAAAGAAATTTTTTTTGTCAAATGTTGCTGCATTTTGATCAAGTACTATTACAAAGTTGTTCTGTATTTTCATTTTGTGAATTTTTTAACAACATTTCTACAAAAAAGGAAAAAAAGAAGAATAAAGCTCTAGCTAGCATTTGATTTCAACATTATAGTTGCATTTTTTAAAAATACAGTATAGTGAAAATAAATAAAATGAAACAAGGTCAATCTCTTAGCTTAATAAAACAAGGAGTCAAAGGCTGCATTTAATCACTTGCTGTTCTGATTAATGCATTCCAACTTCAGCAGAAAACAATCTTCTCTTTCATTTAAACTTTTACATTACATTCATAATTATATTTTTATATAATTTTATTTTACTTAGATGCTGCATTATTTAGGTGGTGCATGAAGATGACTTTGCTGTGTTTTTTGTTCCATGGAAGAAAGTGATCACAAAGTGGTCAGTCAGAAACTCTACATTTTGCAGAGGTCATATACACACCTTTAGGGACCCTAAAGAGGCCTGCCAGCTTTCTCCACATGATTCCAAGCCAAAACCTGACTCTGCCACCTCCTTGCTGCCTTGTTGGGACATGGTGGCTATACACCAACTATCCACTACTCCATCCATCTGGACGATTCAGGGTTGCACAACACTCATCAGTAAACAAGACTGTTTGAAAATTTGTCTTCTTGCATGTCTTGGCCCATTGCAACTGTTTCTGCTTGTGAGCAGTGGTTAGGGGCCGTATAGTAGGTTAAGAATGGAGGATCCTACACCTTGTGGCAGGCCCGTTTCTTGCCAGCCACAGATGGGTGGGCTGACAGAAATCCCAATTTTTTGGGGTTAGGAGATAGATACACTGTAAAATTCAAATAATTGAATGACGGAATAGCATAATAATGTTCTTGTTTGGACTTGGTTAAGAAGACATTATATTATGTCACTATAAACATGTTGTTTTTAATGAAGGGTTATTTTTAAATTTTAAAAATAAATAAATTGTATTTATTTTTTATTTTAAAACAGTCAACATTCAGAATGTTAAGCACAAAGCGGAATAATAAGCACAAATTCAGGCATTATTATAGTCGTTTTAAAGTTAGAATGAAGACTGTGTAAAAAATAAATATGCAAGTAATATGTTCAAGAGAGAAATTGAGTATGCCTGTATTCATAGTGTGAGTGTTCTGTGTGGGGAATAAACATTTACTGAATGTCAGTGGCAGTAGGCTATATCTGCGCTCTATATAATGTTGAATATGCAAGAGGGAATCTGATCATGAATGACAAATGTCTAATTTGAAAATAGTCTAATTCTATTTATGTGTCATCAAAGACAGAGTGCAAGCATATGTGTCTATAATAATTAATCATTTAATAATTTCGTTCTGAAATTATTCAGAAATATGAATAGTTGTATTCTGATGTGATCACTGTCTTTTGCATTAAGAACCAGGAGCAATTTAAAGTTTATTCTAAGGTCTAAAGTCCATTACCCCAAGTCTATACAAAATGTAGCATTTACCAACAGTAGGTCTACACTATATAATATTAATATCATATTTATGGAGAAATAATGATAATAACATCAATATTAAACTAAGTTTTTTAGCATACAACATCAAGATAATATTGTATGTGTTCAGTATCGAGATACATATAATATTGTGACTTGAGTGCATCGTTACACTCCTGATACAGTAGATAGATTGTAGGAATATGGAGTAGGAATTGTTTCTGACAAGGGAGCTGGGGGGCATGATGGATTTTTTGAAGCAACAACGTCCACGTTACTGTCACTGTTGCCTATAACAGGCTTTATTAAAGGCACCACAAATCGATGCATTGAACTTGGAATTAGGGATGCTCATACTTTCCCGCTGCTCATTAACAGAATATTAACCTTTAACCGATCAGATTAATGTTAAATTTCTCATCACTCGCGAAGCTTGCTTGTCTTCAGTCTGTCCAGGATTACAGAGAAGTAATAATTTTGTTTTTTACATAATAGCCTAGTATTGCATTACTTTGCATACATTTTTTTAGTTTATAAAGTTATAAAATGAAAGTCTCAGTTTGGTGTGGAGCTCGAACCAGTGACCTTCTTGCTGTAAGGCGATCATGCTACCCACTGTGCCACTGTGACGCCCTGAAATACAGCTCATTAGGCAAAAATACCAAGTATGTATTTGTGGTGGATTCTATTCAAGCCTTACTGAAATGATGAGTCACACTCAAATGCTGTTTGCAGTACACATACACATATGCGTGTTTACTGACACCATGCGGCCATGGTGATTATAGCGGTTAAGAAATACATATCGATTTTACTGTCTTTATTACAAACATGTGGCGGCACGGTGGCGCAGTGGGTAGCACTGTCTCCTCACAGCAAGAAGGTCGCTGGTTCGAGCCCCAACTGACCCAGCCAAAGGTCGCTGATTCGGCTGGGTCAGTTGGCATTTCTGTGTGGAGTTTGCATGTTCTCCCCATCTTGGCGTGGGTTTCCTCCGGGTGCTCCGGTTTCCCCCACAGTCCAAAGACATACACTATAGGTGAATTAGGTAAGCTAAATTGTCCATAGTGTATGTGTGTATGTCTTAGTCCTCCAGGTTGGGGGTTGAGTGTTGGGCTGAAGACCCACCTCGTAAAAATTAGATGTTACGAAACACCAACATGGTGCGGCTAAATATCAACTTCGATATAAACGACCAAGGGAGTAAGTAAGTATTACAAAAATGCTCTGTTTTAAAAACGTTTTAAACTCACTAGACTAATTCTTGAGATGCAGCTGATGAGGGAGAGTTGGAGCAATTATTTTTAATCCCAGTTTACAAAAAATGTTCTGTGGACATGTGTATACATGTTATTATAAAGACATGGTGCCTGTCAATCATTCGGTGGGTGGGGAAAACCGCACCCCTATGTCACATTGCAGTAGGCCTCAAAATCACTGGAATTTGGAAATTTAAAAAAAGAGACTTGTGTTTATAGCACTCCAATGTATACATATACACTATACTTATACCATAGGTGCCCTTTAATGTGTTTTTAATAATTGTAACATTATTCTACTCAAAGCAACGATCACAGTCTTTTTTGCTAGATCAATTTCATGAGATCAATTTGTCAAGCCAAATGATTTGATTCGAAAGAGGCATAATTACACAATTTAATTACTTTGTTCAGAAATATTTGTTAAACTGATTTGATAAAAACAGCATGTTAAAACTAAACAGAATAAAGTGTGAAGGCTTAAAGTTGATAGGAAATAAAATAAATGAACTAAAATTTCATTAGCCAATGCATAAAGTAACATATTCCTTAAGCGTATTTAATTGATATGGTACTTTTTAAATAAGATTTGTATGTTTATTATGAAATGTAAATCGAAAAAATTCTGCTATATCCCAGCTTTCGCAATATTAAAGGTAGTGTTAAGATAAAGCCAATATATGTACAGATCCTCCCTCATCAGAGATGTGGTAGAAAGCAGACAAAAGAAACCAGGTGTGACTGGGATTGTCCACCGGTGATCGGATTGATGAAATTGCATCTTAATACCAGTTATGAACAGGGCTTTACCTACAGTCGTGGCCAAAAGTTTTGAGAATTACATAAATATTGGAAATTGGAAAAGTTGCTGCTTAAGTTTTTATAATAGCTATTTGCATATACTCCAGAATGTTATGAAGAGTGATCAGATGAATTGCATAGTCCTTCTTTGCCATGAAAATTAACTTAATCCTGAAAAAAAACTTTCCACTGCATTTCATTGCTGTCATTAAAGGACCTGCTGAGATCATTTCAATAATCGTCTTGTTAACTCAGGTGAGAAGGTTGACGAGCACAAGGCTGGAGATCATTATATCAGGCTGATTGGGTTAGAATGGCAGACTTGACATGTTAAAAGGAGGGTGATGCTTGAAATCATTGTTCTTCCATTGTTAACCATGGTGACCTGCAAAGAAACGCGTGCAGCCATCATTGCATTGCATAAAAATGGCTTCACAGGCAAGGATATTGTGGCTACTAAGATTGCACCTAAATTAACAATTTATAGGATCATCAAGAACTTCAAGGAAAGAGGTTCAATTCTTGTTAAGAAGTCTTCAGGGCGTCCAAGAAAGTCCAGCAAGCGCCAGGATCGTCTCCTAAAGAGGATTCAGCTGCGGGATCGGAGTGCCACCAGTGCAGAGCTTTCTCAGGAATGGCAGCAGACAGGTGTGAGCGCATCTGCACGCACAGTGAGGCGAAGACTTTTGGAAGATGGCCTGGTGTCAAGAAGGGCAGCAAAGAAGCCACTTCTCTCCAAAAAAACATCAGGGACAGATTGATCTTCTGCAAAAAGTATGGCGAATGGACTGCTGAGGACTGGAGCTAAGTCATATTCTCTGATGAAGCCCCTTTCCGATTGTTTGGGGCATCTGGAAAAAGGCTTGTCCGGAGAAGAAAAGATGAGCCCTACCATCAGTCCTGTGTCATGCCAACAGTAAAGCATCCTGAGACCATTCATGTGTGGGGTTGCTTCTCATCCAATGGAGTGGGCTCACTCACAATTTTGCCTAAAAACACAGCCATGAATAAAGAATGGTACCAAAACACCCTCCAACAGCAACTTCTTCCAACAATCCAACAACAGTTTGGTGAAGAACAATGCATTTTCCAGCACGATGGAGAACCGTGCCATAAGGCAAAAGTGATATCTAAGTGGCTCGGGGACCAAAACGTTTAAACTTTGGGTCCATGGCCTGGAAACTCCCCAGATCTTAATCAAAATGAGATTTTGTGGTCAATCCTCAAGAGGCGGGTGGACAAACAAAAAGCCACTAATTCTGACAAACTCCAAGAAGTAATTATGAAAGAATGGGTTGCTATCAGTCAGGATTTGGCCCAGAAGTTGATTGAGAGCATGCCCAGTTGAATTGCAGAGGTCCTGAAAAAGAAGGGCCAACACTGCAAATACTGACTCTTTGCATAAATGTCATGTAATTGTCAATAAAAGCCTTTGAAACATATGAAGTTCTTATAATTATATTTTAGTACATCACAGAAACAACTGAAACAAATATCTAAAAGCAGTTTAGCAGCAAACTTTGTGAAAACTAATATTTGTGTCATTCTCAAAACTTTTGGCCACACAACACACAACATTTCTGCCATGGCTTTATTTATCAAATGCATACACATACATATACAAACACATTTGATAAGTGTGATTTGCATTTGTTGCTTGTGTATTATTGTTTGTACCATATAATACAATGATGAGACAAAATTTGTATAACTGCATTTTTTAGGTCCTTGGCTTGCTTGATGTTCATCATCAATAAACTGTATGACACATATTGTATGTCAGGTGAGGGTGTGTTAAATGAGCAGATTAAATAAATAACTTCTTATTTGTTTCATAAATAATCAATTAACACATTAAATCAACAGCCCTTAACACTGCCATTTGATGCAAATTGTAGTGCTGAGTTTGAGTACTCAAAGTTATTAAAACGTTAATTGACAATTAAATGTGTCAAACATAACTCATGCACATTACACCACTTTTTAAGTCTGTGAAGTTAAAAGTAGACAATTTTTTTTTGCCAGGATAATTTTTTTTAAGTGAAACCAAAAGCCACATGCCAAAAATGTTTGGTACTAATATGTGTTCCATTATAATCCCTGCATGGATGTGCAATAATTGCACATCTGAAGATTGTATGTGTGACGTCTTGCTAAACTGGAATGCATCTAGGGAAGCAGATGGTTGACAGCTGATGTTGAGTTTTCAGATCTTCTCACAGGAAGCAGTTGAGGTGTCAATGTCAGTATACTGTAGATTCGTCACCCATTGGCCTACTCCTAAAAAGCATGCTCCAAAGCTTTATCTTTCAGCACATCCCATTTTGGCATCCAAAACAACAACACTTTGGAATGCTCAGAAACATTTGTGAAACTATTTTAAGGGGATTTTTGACAGACCTTGAACTGTCTGTGGTAGCAGATTACACGTATATATACCCAGACATAAACAAGTGTAAACTCACATGGCAATACTCAGCAGCTGTTAAAGAAAAGAAAAGAAAAGAAAAGAAAAGAAAAGAAAAGCCTAGTATGAAGGGTCTAAGAAATCCTCTGCTATTATTTTAGTATATTTTTGGACATGTGTTCCAGCACAGACATGAACAAATTAAGAAACTGTTCATAACTTTTTCAGCAAGATATTGTGCAGTAGATGTTATATGTCTTGTTAAAAAGGCATAACGGATAGCAAATTCCTCTTGCATAAAGGAAAATATTAGCCCAGTCCTGTCATGATAAAAGGAGGAGTGATAAATATAGAAGATGAGAGAGGACCAGGCCTGGGGCACTTTATATTGCAGTCTTGGTTTTGTTTGTGCATCTATGGGCTGCCACTTTTATTTTTATACTTTTATTTATTTATTTATTACACTTTATTATAAATATACACAATAGAAAAGATAAGCAGCTGCCGCTCAGTGCTTTTATTCTTCTGTAGCTCCTCCATGAGACTCTAGACTGGTGTGGCACACAGGTCTTGTTACCAGCCGACTCGCTACACAAATATAAGTTCATAAGTACTATATTTGCTTATGTGAGCATATCTTAATAACAGTGTGTTCTAGTGTCAAACCTAATCCAAAGCAAAGATCTCCACTGGTATTTTTGCCCATTCATCTTTAGCAATGTGCTCCAACTCTTTCAGGTTGGAGGGTCTCCTTGCCATTACCCTGATCTTTAGCTCCCTCTACAGATTCTCAATTGGATTTAAGTCAAGACTGCTTACCATTTCTTTACCACTTTTGGGTCGTTGTCATGCTGAAATGTCCACTGGTCCCCAAGGCCAAGTTTTATGTATTGCTCCTTTTTCATGGTGCCATTTAAAATGTAAAATAATGGTATAATTCAAACAAAATCAAAGAACAAAATTCTGTAATTATGTAATTGTGAACAAAATCAGATTTAAACAATGTTCTTTTTGGTTTTGTTTTGGCAGTTTGCAGTAAAGCAAACTTTTGGGGCAGTTTGTTTTTGCTTCTTAACTCATTTGAGCTTCCTTTGGTCCATGATGATTATGCAATTGGAGTTCTGGAACTGGCCTCACGGTGGCGCAGTGGGTAGCATGTTCGCCTCACAGCAAGAAGGTCGCTGGTTCGAGCCTCGGCTGGTTCAGTTGGCATTTCTGTGTGGAGTTTGCATGTTCTCCCCGTGTTGGCGTGGGTTTCCTCCGGGTGCTCCGGTTTCCCCCACAGTCCAAAGACATGCGGTATAGGTGAATTGGGTAGGCTAAATTGTCCGTAGTGTATGAGTGTGAATGAGTGAGTATGGATGTTTCCCAGTGATGGGTTGCAGCTGGAAGGGCATCCGCTGCGTAAAACATATGCTGGATAAGTTGGCGGTTCATTCCGCTGTGGCGACCCCAGATTAATAAAGGGACTAAGCCGAAAAGAAAATGAATGAATGAATGAATGAGTTCTGGAACTATTTGACATGTAATTGCTTTCCTCTGATTCGTTTCTAAACTGTTCGAAACTGTTCTCTCTTATTCATGGCTTTGTGTTTAGGGGTACATGCAAGGACCATTACACATTTACAATCTCGGCTACTGTGTAGGAGAGTTAAAAAAAACAGTATACTGTCATTCAGTCTTTTCACACTTCTTTTTTGCCTTCAAACGAAAAAATTACTTTTTTGAGTATATTGAGGTCTTAACAGGTGACTCTTGTATTGTTTTGGGTGGAGTCCCCAGTGATATCCAACGAGAGGTCCCCTTAAGTGTTCCTCAAGCTGGAACTGAGTTTCTGTTTGGTGTTTCTGTTTGTGTGTATTGAAGTGGTCTATGTGCCCTTTACTCTCTTTAAGTGTTTTTGCGAACACATTTAACACATTTTTCTTCATATAAACAAGATCATCAAGCTATCTTATGGACTGCCACTTTTATTATTTATTTATTTATTTATTACACCTTATTATAAATAAACACAATAGAAAAGAAAAGCATCTTATGTGAACATGATCATAGAAGGCTCTCTCAATTTTGACTGATTTGGAAGCTCTGTTTTTTTAAGTTTGCATCATAGATTTTCTTTCTTTATTTTCCTCTTTAATATGTAAAGCTACTTTGAATCTCTAAAATCTTTATTTGTTTCAGTTACTTAATTATCCTTTTCCTAAATGTCAGGGAGATTTGCATATGTATTGTAACAATATGAAAAGCTTGATTGTTGATTTTGATTCTTATGAATATTCTTCATGATGATTGTTTACAAAAGATTACAGCTTCCCCATTTACTCCAGCCTCCTCCAGACCTTGCCGTTTTGCGCTCCCAGTCGTTGTACTGGAAGTATGACGACTCCGGGTGCAGAGAGCCTGGAGTTTTTAACGAGGCATCACAGAATTAAAGTTGATACAACTGCTACTATCGAGGATTGTAGTTTAGTTGTAGGTGTAGTAGTTAGTCATGAAAACATTCTATCGGTGTTGCAAATAAACAGCACGATTGTTTTGTTTGTCAAGACAATTGAACTAGCAAATTTGTTGGTGGAAAGTGGCATAGAGATTCGTGGCATTTTTATTTCAGTGGCATGCTTTCGAGGTATGGCAAACTTGTTTCTATGATTAAATTGATCCCAAATGGCAGCAAGTCCTCATTGTTGAAACATGGTTTTCTTTCAGACGCTATGTTTATGTGGTACTGAAAGACAACATAGAGGATTGGAAACGCGGACAAAAATATTAATTCCTGTTGTTGTAGAAAGTAAAAATGATGCACATAATGTTGTTTCAACAGATGTTGAGGAAATGATGATTTTCTATAATTTTAATCCAATTTGTTATGTAATAAGTGTATAATGGTATATTGTCTCCCCTTGTAAATTAAACAGGTTTTTGAAAATCTAAATCAATCTCTCTCTCTCTCTCTCTCTCTCTCTCTCTCTCTCTCTCTCTCTCT
>CAIGQV010018273.1:5318736-5337982 GCA_903798115.1 Danio jaintianensis | reverse complement strand
TCTCTCTCTCTCTCTCTCTCTCTCTCTCTCTCTCTCTCTCTCTCTCTCTCTCAATTCAATAATTGCTTTATTGGCATGACGATGGTTACAAATGTATTGCTAAAGCATTTATAAAGTTTCCATAAAAAAAGAAGAACATACACATATAATAAAAACAGTAAACACAGTAAATAGTAGTAGAAAAAAATAAAAAAAATAAAATAAAATAAAATATATATATATATATATATATATATATAATTAAATAAAAAACAAATAATATATCATATTATTATTCAATATATCATATTATTCACATATATCATTAAAAAATAAGAGATCAGAATAAACTGTACATTTAACAATCAACATTTTAGGATAAAACAATAATAAAAACAATAATAATCAGTATATTTACAATGATTCAATTATAATAATCTAAATGCGTGCGCGTTTGCGTGCATGTGTGTTTGCAAGCCCATCACTGATGTTTTTATTGGTCTCCTCTCTCTTTTTGTGACAGGCATTAACGTATTGTGCTGCTCTATCTCTCTCTCTGTCTCTCTCGCATGCACGCACGCGCACACACACGCGCGCACACACACAAACACTTCTACATCATAGGTCTCAAACTCAATTTCTGGAGGGCCGCAGCTCTGCACAGTTTTGCTCCAACCCTATCAAACACAGCTGATCCAACTGTCATCCAACACCTTGATTGTTTGGATCAGCTGTGTTCTATAGGGTTGAAGCAAAACTCCAGGAAGATGAGCTTTGGTTATTATTGCAGAGCAAGTACCAATTCTTGCTACTGCCTGTATATTCACAGACGTAACACACTGCTGCTGCAAAAAAAATACATGTAAGCCTGTAATACTTTTTACATGTAAGTTTGATTTGAACAATTAGAAACATGCATGTATCCAGATTTCAGAAATAGACAAATAAAATGAAACATCCCCAAAGACAAGCAGATCAATTGCCAAGACATGTTTTTTTTTATACATTTATGGACTATGGGATCACATGTTTTTCCATCTATGTGCACCTGGGCTACCTTGCCTACCAGTTTAACACTATATAACTAGAATATATATGATTGGACTATCTTGCTTAATGGCGCAACACTAGTAAACTAGAATATGTGTGAGCCTTGGCTACTTTGCCAACTTGCTTAACACTAGTAAACTGGAATATGTGTGAGGCTTGGCTAATTTGCCAACAGACTTAATGCTAGTGAACTAGATAAGTGAGCCTGGGCTACCTTGCAGACAGGCTTATCATTAAAACCGCGCACTATGTGTTCTTGTTACAAAATATCACGTAGCAGACTGATAAGTAAATAGGGAAAAGTGAAATAGTAAACCCAGCAACTACCTGACCAAGTATAAATGAACACTATAGATATATTAATGTCATTCTCTGTAGCTAATTCCATTCACTGTATAAACATGAATGATTGTTGGTGCCTACAAAATGAAAATCCAACATATTAATAGACCCGAGAGAGAAAATGAACTGAAAAATGCAATGAGGATCCTAAATAGCGGTATAGATTTGTTCAACATTGTTTATCTACTAACTGAGACAGGAGAACAGATCCTGAATCCTGACTCACTTCACAAACAGACGCCGCTCAGAATCATTGAGCCATGAGAGAAAACACAACTGAGTGAACCTTCCAGCTTCCACAACCTTAAATGCCATTCTGTTCTACTGCATGGCATTTGAGAAGTGTTTTAGTTTCCCCAATATAAAACACAAGACCGTGATTGTGCCCAGTCATTTAAATCGTGTGCAAGCAGCTAAATATTATAACCATGTATGAAAGATGATGTGTTATTGATTGCTGAGCAGCGTGCAGCTGGAAACAACACTTTAGCACAGATAAGAGAACACCGCTCTTGAAATAGTGAATCAAAGTTTAAGCAGGCAAGTATGACATCCATTTGTATATATAACCTTGTTATGCACTTAAATTCATCTGTTGCTTCTGAAACAGATTTTTAGCAACACTGCAGTTGTTTAGAAACACAGCTGCTTAGACCAAGATGCTGGCTCGTACACATCGCAAGGCTCAGCGTCTCTCTAGTTTTTTGCTGTTTTGCAATATATTTCTGCTCATTTTCAAGTTTTGCTTTACTATCCTACACCCGACAGGAGTTATTGGAATCTGAACCTTTTCAAGAATTTTATTACTGATGATCAGCTCATCTGTGAGATCTCAGGCAACCTGAGGCAACACTTCACTAGTCTGGGTGGAAGTGCTTGCAGACTGTCATGATTGTAAACAAAGGCGGGGTAAGTGTGGTGGGCTAAGAGCTAAGCTAAAGCTAACACAGCATGGGCTCTATTTACCCAGCATTACCCTTGATAATGTGTGGTCATTGGTGAACAAAATGGAGATACGACTTCGCATCACGGTAGGAAACTCTTGAACTAAAACATAATGATTATCACAAAAACATGGCTGCACAGCGGCATACCCAGTAACACTTAGCTAGTTGGGCACTACACACTCTGGACAGATAGGACGGCAGATGTCTCCAGTAAGACCAGAAGTGGAGGATTGTGCATTTATGTCAACAAAACTAGTGTACAAACTCTGTCCTTGTTGGTAAACCGTGCTCTGATACCATTTCTTATTTCTAAATGTAGGCCCTTTTTTCTACCTCAAGAGTTTATTTTCACCATTATAATTGCAGCTTTTACTCCCCCAGATGCTAATGCCAAGCTCACTATAAACAAACTTCATGTGGCCATTAGTAAACTACAGACTCCTCATCCAGAGGCTGTGTTCATTGTTGCAGGTGATTTTTATCACACTAACTTAAAGACTGTGCTCCCCAAATTCCATCATCATGTTTCCTGCCATACTAGAGGAAACACAAATTTAGACCATGTTTACACAAACATTAATAGAGTCTACACCACAACAACTCACGCCACCTGGGACAGTCTCTTTTGTTTGTTTCTCACCCTTAAATTCTCACCCCTCATCAACTGCAGGGTCAGCTGTGAGAACCATCAGTGTGGCCAAATGAGGCTCACATTTTTAAAATACACACTGGAGTACATTTGTTTCTCAGGCTGCCCGGGGCTTCCATGTGGACATTAACATTGACACATATACCTCCTCTGTACTGGCACCACTTTTGACAGTGTATCAACAGCAAAAAATATCACTATATACTCTAACCAGAATCCATGGATGAATAAGGAGGTGAGGCTGCTGCTGAAGACCCGCAACAATGCTTTCAGATCAGGTGATGGAGAGTCCTACAGCAAATCCAGGGCTAACCTGAAAATCAGTTTTAAACAAGCCAAGCACTGCTAGAAACTGAAGGTAGAGGAACACTTTTCCAAGCATTTGCAGCTGAGTGTTTTTAGCGCCCACGTTTCTGCAGCACAGAAAACATTTCGGTGGACACCATAGGGTGAATATGCACAAATCTGAAAAATGCATCTGCAAATAATGTCAGGTAGAAAAAAGAAGTAAGTGTGGAATTATTCCATCACTCCACCCCTTCCACATCTACTCCATCGGAGCACATTTCCTTTTATGGCAGGGTTCATTGTGAATAAAGACATCGATGATATGAAAAAAGGAGATAGAAGGGAAAATGACAATAGAGACGGTCAGTTATAATTACCCATATTTAGTAATTAGGTCTACTTTCCCCGTAGACCTCTAGGGGACCACTTTGTGATATATTTATTTTTTTAGTTTCTTATCAATCTGTGTGTTTCATTCTTAGGAAGTTCACAAGTTGAAATGTGTGTGAATGTTATCCTTCTATTTTAGTAATAATAATTTATGAAGATTCATCAAAGTTCCATGTCGTTTTTTCCCCAGACACATTCATAATTTTATCGTTTGTTAGTTCTGTTTTATATGTGTGCAAAGTTTCATTTCAATGCTTATTATTATAGTATTTCTGTTAGGGATGCGCTAGTGCTGATACTAGTATCTGTATTGGGCCCGATACTGAGCTCATGCTCTCATACTCATTCATTCATTCATTTTCTTTTTGGCTTAGTCCCCTTAATCTGGGGTTGCCACAGCGGAATGAACCGCCAACTTATCCAGCATATGTTTTATGCAGCAGATGCCCTTCCAGCTGCAACCCATCACTGGGAAACATCCATACACACTCATTCACACACATATACTACGGACAATTTAGCCTACCCAATTCACCTATACCACATGTCTTTGGACTTGTGGGGGAAACCGGAGCACCCGGAGGAAACGGGGAGAACATGCAAACTCCACACAGCAATGCCAACTGACCCAGCCGAGGCTTGAAACAGCGACCTTCTTGTTGTGAGGCGAACGTGCTACCCACTGCGCCACCGTGCAGTCACTCTCGTACTCATACTTGTGAAAACACACCGATACCAAAGACAGATATCCATTGACATCATTGACAGACCTTTTTCAGCACACACAAAAGCTCCTTCACTAGGAACACAACATTAGGCTTGACAGTGTGGAAACATTTTAAAATGAATGATGACAACTATTCAATTCAATTCAATTCATGTTTATTTATATAGTGCTTTTACAATGTAGATTGTCAAAGCAGCTTAACATTGAAGTTCTAGTAAATTGAAACTGTGTCAGTCCAGTTTTTAGAGTTGAAGTTCAGTTTAGTTCAGTAGGGTTCAACTAGGGTTGGGAAACTTATTTTGGTGCCACTTAAATGCCTGAACAAGCAGGATAGCTAGTTATTGCATTTATGGGCTGTCAGAATGATTGATAATGTTATTTCCTCAATGAAAAAACTCACATAAACGTCAGAAAGCAAATCCAAGACATCTTTGTAGTAATTTTACTGTCATGTTATTCAACAAAAGAGAGGAGATCTGTTTTTGTGTCAACTGAACTCAACTTTTCTTTAAGGAGCTGTTTACAAAATGTCACAGGAAGCAATTGTTTTTCATCTCTTGTAAAGTTTTTGCTTTGTTCTCTCCTCATTGTAAATGTTTCCTCTGGCAAAAATAGCCCATATGATCGTATACTTTATAAAATTATCATGTTGCTCTTTTAATTGAAAATGTATCTTTGAATACAAAACATGACAGTTTATGTGAGATTATAAACTATACAGTTATGCTCAGACAGACAACACTCAGTCAATGCAGTTTTACTGAACCAGAGTGTTTGACAGAGATAGAAACAATATGATCTGTTTTGTATTAAATATTGTTTTATAATGTCCCAAATCGTAACATGTTTTCAAAGCCTCAAGGGTTTTTATTTATTTATTAAAAAAACTGTTTCATTTAGAGATGTGGGTGATTTCAAGAGGAGGTATAAAAAGCTATTACTTTTAATTGCAGTAAAACATTTAAAATCATTGAAAACTTTGACAACCTTGTGTTAAGCAGAAAAAAGTAATTACTTTACTAACTAAAGTAATAACTTTCACATCCCAAAAAAGATATCTGTATCGGCAAAAATTTTGATTAAAAAAGCCCAAAAAATTCTGTGATTTTAATGAACAACTACTGGTCAACTAAGAAAATCTTTAGTCTGGCACAGCCCTACTTTATAGTGCATAATCCTTGCAAAACTGTAAATCATCTTTCAGTGCATTATTTCATACTCTTTTGTTGTCTTTAAATTAGGTTCAACTTCTTAATAATTAGTACCAGTTTGTTTCAGCCGAATAACAAACAATAAATAAAATTGTGTGAATGCTCATTCTGTTGGTTTAGTGTAGGTTGCTATTATTTGTAAAGATAATAATAGAGCTTATAGCTCACAAGAATAAATGTGAAAACGATAACAATGGAGATGTCAGTACAGTAAAATGTGTTTTGTCCTTTCCATTTTGGCTCTTGACGTTTAAACTCTTGTGATGGCTAGAGTGACTTCCTGGTAACTGTTCTTTTGAAGAACAGCAGATCTGATTTTGCAGCACAATGCAGCACACATGCGGACAAAATTGTTTTACTGCTAAACTAAGTAAATATTGATTTGCATATCATGTTTTAAATTGCAACTGAGTTTTGACTGGCACTAAACTCACTTTCAGTTATACATTGTAATTTACCTCACGTTACCTATTTATAAATATAATGAACTGAATATAACCGCTATACTTGCATTATACCTGAATGTACAAGTGCAAATGTAGGACATTCCTGTGCACTATGTACAGGTAGATGTCTGGGCTGGTGTAGCTGTTAACTTTTTATCCACTGCTTTATTGCCTTTTTGTTACTATTTGTTACTTTTTTCTTTTATTGCTAGAAAATGACCGTTGCAAAAGTGGGTATTTGAAAAATTATTAACAGTCTTTCTATATATTTATTGGGGTATTGTAATCTCAGGGAATTCATAAAAATACTGACAAAAAAGTAAAACAAAAATAAATACAGTGCACTGCTTACATTCTGAGGGGAGCGGGACATTTAAACTGTTCACTAAACTATTTAAATTTCACTATCATTGTTGAAGATAAGACAAACATTTAAGGACTTAAGGAATATTTTCTTACCTGCTTTAGGTCCACCAGGCAAAAGGGGAAGAAGAGGACGCAATGGAGACCCTGGTGAGTGTGTGTGTGTGCGCGTGTGTGAGGTTATACACTCATAACTTCACTCAGTGGCCAACGTTTTAAACTGTTAAATCATTCAAATGTTTGTCCCCCTTGTGCTTGGATAGTTCCCCTTACCCAACATTTCCAAGATCTTGGAGACTTCTTTAGGTACAAGTGCATGCCAGAACTAAAACCCGTGTCCACTAACTAACATTCCAAAGGCCTTGGTTTAGTACATTAGCTGTTACCACTGGCTATGTTTTACCAGACACAGGCCAGCCACACAAATTCTGTTCAAATGGGGCCAACCACTTTCTGGAAAACATGTGTAATTGGCAACCTAAATGCATGCAGTGTGAAATTGTTCCAGGATCATATTTAATGGATTGAAAAAAAGACCTTTGAATCAAACTATGTACAGTGTTTGTAGAGTAGGCTATCAAAGGTATTCTGAAGTGGAAAATGTTGGAAGGACTACCCTCCATAAATAGTCAATTCAAATGAGCATTTAAAAATGCATATAAAAGTGCATTGCATGCAGAGCACATGGATTCTATTTGATCTTCTTTTCTAAATAATATTTTTTCATTTTAAAATCTGTGTGATAAACAAACAAACAGTGAGAACTGGGAATAAATCTGCTGTATAAATCAAAATGTAAGATAATTGTGATTGCCCTGTGGTTTACCAGGCCCAAAGATTAAAACAGGGCACCTATTCATGTCCTGAATTTATGCTAAGCAATAGCCCCACAGTCCTTGCAGAAACAGCATTGTGTATAACTTGTATGTGAAAGCTTTCTCTAGTGAGGCAATATCTAGAGACATATGAGCCAAAACTTTGACAAACTTTTCTATGACCACACACACACACACACACTCCTACCTCAAGATGTCGTCAGATGTCAAAGACAAACACAAATGCAAATTGCTTAACCATCATAGAATAATTATGAAATCTGGACATTTCTTCTTAACAAAATGTACCAATTACTATTTTAACTGATTTGTTACATAGAACCAGCTTATATAAACTATGCATGCGCTAAAGTAAAATAAACTAAAAGTAAAGGATAAAATATATGTGTTTGTACAGAAATCTAAGCACTGTAGTGTTTTTAGTTTGGTTTGGTTTGGTTTGTTTCTCACTCACAAATAACGATTCTCTCTATTTATGCATTTTTGCTGCATGTCTGGGTCAGGGTCAGGTGTGCTACCTCAGAGAACAAATTATGTGTCTGTGCTCAGTCAACAGTTTAGAGTTTAGATATTTTGGGGAGACTTGTTTAACTGTAGAAGAAATTAACAATGAAACTGAATCCATGCTTATTCACATCCATGTTTTCTTGGCCAGGTGTTTTTTTTAATTGGGGAAGTACAGGCTTTTGTACTTTTCATTTCCCACCTACAGCCATTAAAATGACACTTTAGTAGAACATAAGAAAAAAAAAAGTTTGGAAATTTTGAGTCTTTTGTTGGGGTGGGTTGCTGGGAGTGTTCCTGATCTCTACTGGATGCACAAGGATTTTTCTCAACCAGTGACAATCTCTTTTGTCAAGAAGTGATGCAAAATTCTCAGAGAAACACCTTCATAGATCCTAAAACTACTTGTGGAAATACCTGCTTTTTGTGAGAGAACATGAGAACAAGTGTAAAGAATAATAAAGTATTGCATACATCATGTGAACAAAATTTTGATCAAATTATGCATTAATCACCCTACATGAACATGACATTAAAGCACTTACTGGACAGCAAAGTCTACATACATTTTTTTTTTTTTTAATTTGAACTTTTTTTACTTATAAACAACATATAACAAATCAACATGCAAAAAATATGGTTGGCAGCAGTGTAGAGCGAGAGAGAGAAATAAAAAAGTGATTAAGGATGCTAAATATAGTCAAGTCAAGTCAATGTTTATTTATTAGGTGCTTTTAAGACTAAGACTAGTTTTCAAAAACAGTAGAGTTTTGGCCTGCCTAACACGGAGAGGCAAATTATTCCAAAGTTTTGGGGCAACCACTGAAAAGGCACAGTTAAAAAACAGAAACAGTTAAAAGCAGACGAGTATGGGAGGCATGGCTAATACTCACATAATGGCAATTACAATAATCTATGACAATAATCATGACAATAATGAAACAGTGAAAACAGATTAATTACAGGAAGGGAGAAACAGTGCTTGTTTATTATGACAGCTGTCAGTCAGCCCCACACAAGATCTGCAGTGTCAATGCAGCCTGGATAGATGGATGGATGGATGGATGGATAGTTAGATCAAGTGGACTAATATTCAAGTGGACTAATAACGGCTGTTTCTCAATACCAAGAACAAGAAAATGGACTCACATTCTCATAGAGACCAGTCTAGACCAGTTTCCTCAGAAGAACTAACTCGGAAGACCACAAGAACACAGATGCTACAACATTTTATACACATTACAACATTATATTAAATATTACGACATTCATACATTGATTTATTGTTTTCCACCACTTTAACCAAATAAAACCAATTTTAATGTAAATATCAGTACCATGCGTTTACGCCTTTATTAATATTTGCACATGAATGTTTTCTTTCACTGTCTCATTTAGGGAAACTTCTGAGATAAACAAGTTATATCTCTAAAGAGTAAATAACAGAAAAAATAAAGTGCTGCACTTCCCTCCTCCTTTATTTAGCTGCAATGACATCTGGCACTTCAAAAAAGTGCTGCGCTCAAGTCTGCATCCAGCAGCAGGAGTAAATATATGACACTGTGAATGAACAAAAGAATAAAATAAAGACATACAAATTAGGGCAAATTAGGGATATATATACACATATAGGGAGTACATAAAACAACCTTAAGTAAGAAACTCAAAGATTGTACTTTGTGTGTGTGTGTGTGTGTGTGTGTGTGTGTGTGTGTGTGTGTGTGTTCTATTCATTTGTGGATCTGTATTACAGGTCTGGGGTCAGCTCTGAATAGCCTAGTGGCTGTCTGATTTTTGTATGTGATGTCTAATTAATCATTGGAATATATTGTTTGGAATTACACACACACACTCGCACACACGCACACACACACACGCATGGAAATTGTCTAAATAAAAGAAAAGTCTATCTGTGTTTTAAACAATCAGGTTAAAACACCTATATGTGTGACGCAGTTAACAGCGTTATGTGAGAGTATAATTATTGTTGTTGCCTATGAACTCTACAAGAGTGTTGAAGCTGGCTTCTGCTGATGAAACTGCAAACTATCTTCAGTAAACTTTCTTTTTAATTGAATCTCTGACTCCGGCTCTTCTTCATTAAAGAAAACTTGTTGAAACTGTTGGTTCCTCTACAAAATGTATATATCGACAAACTTTTTTTTTTTAAGCTTTACATTTAAATTCCAAATGTTTAATCTATGAATGTATACAAATGCAGAAATGGGATGTTTTTGTGTACTTGTTCCATTGAAATTACAGCTCAGAAACAGAGACATTTGGTTGCGTTTATTGCCCTCAGGGATGCTGTTTATCAGTTCAAGTGTTATTTTCAACCAGTGTGAGGTTTGAGCAAGGATGGAGGCCATCATACTTGCAGCTACTTAATAATGTTTTGGTGTCTCATAAATGTGCTAATATCTCACCTGTAACAAATTTGAACAAATTATGACTCATTTTCTTTTCTGTTTTCTTCCTAGGACCTCCTGTAAGTACCATGGCAACAAGCTGAATTCAGTGTGTATGACTAATTCAACATTATACAGGTAGAGTGTCTTACATACCACTCAGACTGGAAAACGGCTAATCTGTTTGAATGGGATAACATCATAAAGGTTTTTTTTTAACTTCTCTTGCTGATGTTAAGATCAAAGGTCTATGGGCTTGCTGTAGTATGTTTAATCATCCTAACATGAAGAGATGTTATAGTTTATGAGCGTATTCTTTTTCTTCTCGCATGTATTAGAAGGCAGGGGAGATGTACTGCATAACACATTGCATGTTTGTCCATATGTTTGTCTTTGATTTTGATTTATTTCTTTTGTATTTCTATTGTGTTCTGTTATGTCTACTTTCAATAAAAAGAAAAAAAAGAAAAGCACTAGTTAGTTAATTGTATATTAACAGAACACTTGCAGGACCAACATAGGCTCATTCTTAAAACATACCCCTATATACATTTCTGGAGATCGCGAATTATGTAGCCAGAAATATGTATGGCTGCATTTTGTCTTTAAAACGAACAGCTGACTGATTACCTCCGTATAGACAACTTTCCCACTGTTAGCAGTTTGTTCAGTGGCTCGCCGCGTACGTTGGCGGAGAGAGTTGACCGCGATGACGGGATTTCGAGTCCGGCGAAGAAAGCAGGTAAGACAAGAACAAAAACCCAAAAATAAAATAAACAAGTAAATAACAGGGTGAGAATGTGGTAAAATACGAAAACGTGGTAAAAATCAGGCTGCCACGAGAGCTTTTCTTTTTCTGGATTTTGAAAACACTGTCGGTTGGGTTTAGGGAAGGGGGTGGGCTGGTCAATCGGTGCTTTTGAAAACACTATTGGTTGGGTTTAGGGAATGAGGAGGGTGGGTCAGTCGATTGGTCAGCCAGTCAGTCAGTCAGTCAGTTGATAGCGGCCTCTGGTGGATTTACGTGAGAAGAGCAGGCGCGAATGGCACTCATGAGAGAAATTTGAAATCTCAAAAAGCATACACAGCGGCCTCTGGTGGATTCACGGAAACAAAAACTGCAAAAAAACGTAACTCCTGGGACATATTTGGCCCTCTCCGGAAATGTATATAAGGGGTACATTTTCAGAATGAGCCTTGGTTGTGCAGGACATTTGTATTATAACACGAGAAAACCACTAGTTAATCTAAAGTGCATTTGTGCATTCATGGCCTAATGGTCAAAGAGTCTTAGTACTACTTCAAAATATGAGAGGTTGGTGTTGGGTTGCTGTGTGCATGTCTGTGCCAGTGTATGCCAGTAACTTTTGTGGTGTAAAAATAGTTTTATCGCTCATAGGTCAAATTTTTCCCTAATGGCATACCCTAAATGTGTACAACAAAATGAAAACTGAAAATAATGATCGACTTGAAGGTAAAAAACGTAGTTTTAATTTCTTGTTTGTTCTCAGTGAACAGTTTATTTTATGTAACTCATATTTTTTATTTAGGTATAACGTCCAGGAGACAAAGGGATGCTTTAATGGGCTTTTTTAGAGTAAGAGGAGCTGTGGCATCACTGGCCCTAGTAAAGATGAACTCAAATATGGCATTATGTATACACACGTATATGTTATGTATACACACGATTATGATATAGGCTACTGCAAACAGCATTTCAGACAGCATTTTTCACTGGTGACGACACCATTGCCAAATTACAACGATGGAGGTTACATTGATCCGTGAAAATGTCAAAAAACTCTATCCATGCCAGAGGAGTTGTTGATGTTTTCCATCATAAACTATATGCACCTTAAGCTATTAGTTAGGGCACTACAGTCGTCGCCAAAATTTTTGAGAATGACACAAATATTAGTTTTCACAAAGTTTGCTGCTAAACTGCTTTTAGATCTTAGATCAACAGAGTTGTTTCTGTGATGTACTGAAATATAATTACAAGCACTTCATATGTTTCAAAGGCTTTTATTGACAATTACATGACATTTATGCAAAGAGTCAGTATTTGCAGTGTTGGCCCTTCTTTTTCAGGACCTCTGCAATTCGACTGGGCATGCTCTCAATCAACTTCTGGGCCATATCCTGACTGATAGCAACCCATTCTTTCATAATCACTTCTTGGAGTTTGTCAGAATTAGTGGGTTTTTGTTTTTCCACCTGCCTCTTGAGGATTGACCACAGGTTCTCAATGGGATTAAGATCTGGGGAGTTTCCAGGCCATGGACCCAAAATTTCAACGTTTTGGTCCCCGAGCCACTTAGATATCACTTTTGCCTTATGGCACGGTGCTCCATCGTGCTGGAAAATGCATTGTTCTTCACCCAACTGTTGTTGTATTGTTGGAAGAAGTTGCTGTTGGAGGATGTTTTGGTACCATTCTTTATTCATGGCTGTGTTTTTGGGCAAAATTGTGAGTGAGCCCACTCCCTTGGATGAGAAGCAACCCCACACATGAATGGTCTCAGGATGCTTTACTGTTGGCATGACACAGGACTGATGGTAGCGCTCACCTTTTCTTCTCCGGACAAGCCTTTTTCCAGATGCCCCAAACAATCGGAAAGAGGCTTCATCAGAGAATATGACTTAGCCCCAGTCCTCAGCAGTCCATTCGCCATACTTTTTGCAGAAGATCAATCTGTCCCTGATTTTTTTTTTGGAGAGAAGTGGCTTCTTTGCTGCCCTTCTTGACACCAGGCCATCTTCCAAAAGTCTTCGCCTCACTGTGCGTGCAGATGCGCTCACACCTGCCTGCTGCCATTCCTGAGCAAGCTCTGCACTGGTGGCACTCCGATCCCGCAGCTGAATCCTCTTTAGGAGACGATCCTGCCGCTTGCTGGACTTTCTTGGGCACCCTGAAGCTTTCTTTACAAGAATTGAACCTCTTTCCTTGAAGTTCTTGATGATCCTATAAATTGTTGATTTAGGTGCAATCTTAGTAGCCACAATATCCTTGCCTGTGAAGCCATTTTTATGCAACGCAATGATGACTGCACGCGTTTCTTTGCAGGTCACCGTGGTTAACAATGGAAGAACAATGATTTCAAGCATCTCTCTCCTTTTAACATGTCAAGTCTGCCATTCTAACCCAATCAGCCTGACATAATGATCTCCAGCCTTGTGCTCGTCAACATTCTCACCTGAGTTAACAAGACGATTACTGAAATGATCTCAGGAGGTCCTTTAATGACAGCAATGAAATGCAGTGGAAAGTTTTTTTCAGGATTAAGTTAATTTTCATGGCAAAGAAGGACTATGCAATTCATCTGATCCCTCTTCATAACATTCTGGAGTATATGCAAATTGCTATTATAAAAGCTTAAGCAGCAACTTTTCCAATTTCCAATATTTATGTAATTCTCAAAACTTTTGGCCACGACCGTACACAAACAATGCAGATGACTAACATCAATTCTTTCAGTGTGCATTGAGAAGATAATGGACTTTTTCAAAACATTGAAATTCATGAACATTGAAGACCAAATTACAAAACATTAATTTCAATGTCCAGTTCAAAATGGTCTCATACAAACAGTACCTGTTGCTTCTTGTGCCCTTTATATCTGATCAACCTGATCAGTTGAGAGAGTGCAACTATCTCCACTTAGTGATTGATTGCCTGCAGTGGTTTAATGCACAATGTTATACTCAAAACACATAACTCCCATAACTCATTAAGAGAATAAGCACAACCCTTTTAGACCATGCGCTGGGGTGCAAACCGTATTTTTCCATCCTCAAAATAGCAAAAGTGGTAACTAAAACTTATAAAAAGGCACAAGCCTCTGCATTGCCAACCCTGACTTATTTGTAACTTTGACTTTTGAACTTTGTTACGATATCATAATAGAATAATTATATTATTATATCATAATTACAATTTTTTTTCTCTATTGCTAATATATTTTTTGTCCGATCTGTAGTCACATTTTCAAAACTCTAAACACAATTAGCACAACATCAGTCTGTTGTGTGACCATACTATTAACACAATAATATATGCTGTTTTCACACAATATTCAGTCAGTTAAACCATTTCTAAAATGCTTACATTTTATTTTCACATAAGCTTATCCCGTGTCATAATGATATATCTTTCTTAGCTTTTTTTTTTCAAATGCTTAAAGACAGCATGACAGAAGAGAAAACAAAATGTTCCAATCTTTACATATAGGGCAAAGCAACAGCTTTACACTATATTTATACTGTTTCTTACTACAACAGCATCTCATGAGAAAAAATTAAATTACTTATAATTTAGAAATTTTGTATTTTCTGTTGTACTTAGTGTAAGAAACATGATTTCTGAAATTACTAACAAGGTTTAGTAATTTCCATAAATCATGTGTTTTGCAATTGTACTCTTCAATGCACACACAAAAAAACATGACATCCGGAAACTAAAATCGGAGTTATAGTTTTTTGCAAATATCTCCACACACACATGTGCACACACACACGTTCACATGCACGCACACACACTGGATTTTGAATCAAATTCACTGTGTTTTGATAGAGTTAGTAAATATAGAAAAAAATACCCAGCATTTTAAAATGTAGAGTTTGTTTTTATTTAACAATTTGTTTTTGGCCATCAAATTTACTATTTGGCTAATTGTGTGATGTTGTTGTGTTGGTCTGTTAATCGTTTAGAAAAAAGGACTTTAAACGCTTCTTAGCAATTGAGTCAAACTGTAAAGGGATAGTTCACCCCCCAAAAAATAAAATGACATTTTCCATCATTTAAAAGTTTTATTTGATAAAGTTTTCATTACAATTTGCCCAAGTAAAATTCAAGTAAATTTGACTATCTTTTATCAAGTATAATTAACTTGTTAATATTTGTAAAATTTACTTAATGTTTAACCTAACATTCCTAAATAAAGTAAAAGTTAATTGATTATCGTTAATTTTGAATTTAGATTTATTTAAATGAATCAAGTAAAGATAATTAATTTTAGCAAAGGGAACATTGCTTCTATCAAAGTAAGTAAATCTTACTAGTTACAAGTAAGTACACTAGGTATAATTACATGTAATTAAGACACATATTTCAACTCATTTCAATAGTTTTTTTTTCACACCTTATTTTAGGCTTATTGAACCCAAGAACAAATTTACTAAGAATGTGTGCAGATATCAAAACTAGCATTAGCACAGTTATAGCTCACTGAGTGAAGCAACAGTCATTATTGTTGTTAATAAAGCTGCCAAGACCTGTAACTTGCTTGAAACTCTTCTTAATCATCAAATCAATGAAGATTAAACCCTAACAAGTCTTTCTTTTAACTTAAAACATCTGAGGTTACTTTTATTCTGAACATTTTCTCCTACTAATGCAATTCCTAAGCAAATCATGCTGGGAACTACACATCCATTACCCTGGAAGTTACACCTACACAAATCTTGTTGTTCCAACACAAACAATTAAGATAAGTTATTTTATTTTTTCAAATTTATTCTACACAACTCTATACTGCCCTTTATGTGTGGGGTTGACAGTGAGCATGTGTTGAATGAGTCCATCCCAAGTGCTACTCACAATTGTAAGTTGGTTCACTGCAACTCAATGAGGTTCAAACAACATTCCCTAATTTTAAGTCACATAAACATGATTATAGTAGGCTATAACAACAAAACAATTCTTTTTGAGTAGAATCAAGTACAAATAGTGATTTTAGTCAACAAATACCCATGTTCATGTTTTACAGTGCACGTATGTAATGTCATTTTAAGGTGATGCAAGTCGCTAAACTCAGTTCCTGCATCAAACTCTGACTGGGACGTGTCCTTGAGCAATTCTTTAAGTGCCCTCGCTTTATAAGTTTGCAGGATATGACTACTGCATGCAAGACAGAAGCAGCCTGGTCCACAGAACCTGCAATCACAGCCATGACTGATGGCATTTTAAAGACTTTGGCCAGGAGCTGAAGATTAGGTGGCGGCATGTGAGGGCAGTGTGATTGAAAGAGTTTGAGAATCAAATGGCAAAGTGTGATTTCCCAAGCCTTTGAGATCTCTTCATACACTTCAGGAAGAAAAGCACTATAATTGTCAAATCTCCCAGAGTATTAATCTAGACTGCTTTTGCTAAGAGCAAAGTTGAGTACGAGTAAAAACAGAGGGGACTAGTCTAAAAAAGGCGAATCACAATCTCAACAAAGTCATGGAGATGGACTTGTAGTGCAGGCATCCACCAACAAACCGTCTCTGCAAACACAAAGCCATCTTCAAAATCCAGGGAAGTGCCAAATCTAGAAACACACAAATAGGAAAATAACCTCGAAAAGACACTAACCATTCGTGTTTGCTCTTTTGTGTCATAAGTTTATAAGGCTGTAAAGCAACAGAGGTTCTTTATTTGAATAACCCTTTTAAGCCCATCTGATACTGATTTGTGTTCGGGCCCATGTCTGTTCACTCTCTCTTTCTTTGCTTCCTCCAGCAAAACCTTCTTTGGTTTGCTTTCTGGCTCTGCTATTGTGTTGGTTTTACGACTTTCATATTGTGGTATTTTCTTTTTTATAGGTTGCTGTTGGCTATCTCCACCCAGGGTATGAGTAAAATATTTTTCATTTTATATAAAAATATATACAGCAACACGTTAAACAGAGTAGTAAAAATAGGTACTTCTTGGTGGGAAAATATCAAATATTTTACTCATTTACTTATATTTTACTCATAATTTTGCCCTCAACTATATATATATATATATATATATATTATGTGTGTGTATTCATAGATTCAAATTAAAAAATTTTATG
The DNA here is from genome assembly GCA_903798115.1 of Danio jaintianensis. Taxonomy (NCBI): domain Eukaryota; kingdom Metazoa; phylum Chordata; class Actinopteri; order Cypriniformes; family Danionidae; genus Danio; species Danio jaintianensis. Next base: position 5,321,021 of record CAIGQV010018273.1, on the reverse strand, counting down.
TTACAGCCTTATTCCAAAATGGATTAAATTCATTTATTTCCTCAAAATTCTATACACAATACCCAATAATGACAATGTGGAAAAAAAGATTTTTTTTGAAATTGTTGCAAATTTATTAAAAATAAAAAACCTGAAAAATCACATGTACATAAGTATTCGCCTTTGCTCAATACTTTGTTGATGCACCTTTGGCAGCAATTACAGCCTCAAATCGTTTTGAATATGATGCCACAAACTTGACACACATGTCTTTGGGAATTTTTGCCCATTCCTCTTTGCAGTACCTCTCAAGCTCTATCAGGTTGCATGGGAAGCGACAGTGTACAGCCATTTTCAGATCTCTCCAGAGATCTTCAATAGGATTTAGATTTAGGCTCTGGCTGGGCCACTCAAGGACATTCACCAAGTTGTTGTGAAGCCACTCCATTGATATTTTGGCGGTGTGCTTTGGGTCATTGTTCTGCTGGAAGATGAACCGTCGCCCCAGTCTGAGGTCAAGAGCACTGTGAAGCAGGTTTTCATTCAGGATGTCTCTGTACATTGCTGCATTCATCTTTCCCTCTATCCTGACTAGTCTTCCAGTTCCTGCTGCTGAAAAACATCCCCACAGCATGATGCTGCCACCACAATGCATCACTGTAGGGATGGTATTAGCCTGGTGATGAGCGGTGCCTGGTTTTCTCCAAACGTAACGCCTGGCATTCACTCCAAAGAGTTCAATTTTAGTCTCATCAGACCAGAGAATTTTGTTTCAGATGTCATTTGGCAAATTCCAGGCGGGCTGCTATGTGCCCTTTACCAAGGAGTGGCTTCTGTCTGGCCACTCTACCATACAGGCCTGATTGGTGGATTGCTGCACAGATGGTTGTCCTTCTTTAACATTCTCCTCTCTCCACAGAAGAACGCTTGAGCTCAGACACAGTGACCATCGGGTTATTGATCACCTCCCTGACTAAGGCCCTTCTCCCCCGATCACTCAGCTTAGATGGCCGGCCAGCTCTAGGAAGAGTCCTGGTGGTTCCAAACATCTTCCACTTACGGATGAGGGAGGCCACTGTGCTCATTGGAACTTTCAGAGCAGCAGAACTTTTCCTGTAACCTTCCCCAGACTTGTGCCTTGAGACAATCCTGTCTCTGAGGTCTACAGACAATTCCTTTGTCTTCATGCTTGGTTTGTGCTTTGATATGCACTGTCAACCCTGGGACCTTATATAGACAGGTGTATGCCTTTTCAAATCATGTACAATCAACTGAATTTACCACAGGTGAACTCCAATTAAGCTGCTGAAACATCTTAAGAATGATCAGTGGAAATAGAATGTACCTGAACTCAGTTTAGAGCTTCACGTTAAAGGCTGTGAATACTTATGTACATGTGATTTTTCAGGTTTTTTATTTTTAATAAATTTGCAACAATTAAAAAAAAAAATTCACATTGTCATTATGGGGTATTGTGTGTAGAATTTTGAGGAAATAAATGAATTTAATCCATTTTGGAATATGGCTGTAACATAAAAAAATGTGGAAAAAGTGAAGCGCTATGAATACTTTCCTGATGCACTGTATGCAACCGTATATATATATATATAAATACGGTTGAGGGCAAAATTATTATTAGTAATATTTAATGGAACAAGACAATATATATATATACATATAATATATAATAATATATAATAATAATAATATATAATATATATATATAATATATAATAATATATATATTAGTTGAAGTCAGAATTATTAGTCCCCATTTGAATTTTTTTCTTTTTTAAATATTTCCCAAATTATGTTTAACAGAGCAAGGAAATTTTTTTACAGTATGTCTGATACTATTTTTTCCTCTGGAGAAAGTCTTATTTGCTTTATTTTGGCTAGACTAAAAGCAGTTTTCTTAAAAACTATTTTAAGGTCAAAATTATCAGCCCCTTTAAGCTATATATTTTTTCGATAGTCTACAGAACAAACCATTGTTATACAATAACTTGCCTAATTACCCTAACTTGCCTAGTTAACCTAATTAACCTAGTTAAGCCTTAAATGTCACTTTAAGCTGTATAAAAGTGTCTTGAAAAGTATCTAGTAAAATATTATTTACTGTCATCATGGAAAGGATAAAAGAAATCAGTTATTAGAAATGAGTTATTAAAACTATTGTGTTTAGAAATGTGTTGAAAAAAATCTTCTCTCCGTTATACAGAAATTGGGGAAAAAACTTAACACGGGGCTAATAATTCAGGGGATTCAATATTATTAACCCTCTTAAGCAATATATATATATATAT
>CAIGQV010018273.1:5300332-5318336 GCA_903798115.1 Danio jaintianensis | reverse complement strand
TAACCTAATTAAGCCTTTAAATTGCACTTTAAGCTGAATACTAGTATCTTGAAAAAATATTATGTACTGTCATCATGGCAAAGATAAAAGACATCTGTTATTAGAAATTAGTTATTAAAACTATTATGTTTAGAAATGTATTAAAAAAATCTCTTTGTTAAACTTTGTTTGTATTTCTTTTATATTTTATATGTTTAAGATGCTAGCAATTTTGCTGCATAAGAAAATGGTTATGGAGCCCAATAACTATTATTACTATTATTAAATTAATATTGATTAAAAGGAAGCATGTATGTAGTTTGTAAAACTTAAGCTACATATTCAGCAGATTCAACAATTTATTAAATTTAACTAAGTAATTCAATATATAACGGGAGTTCTGAGAAGACCATATTCTATTTTTGCCTATTTAGTCTTATGGAGAACTATGTGTCAAGGTAAATAAATAATACAAAGTGCTTGACTGGAGTAAGCCAACCATTTGGTCTCATGCATAATGTAGCGTATCTTTTAATAAAACATTCTGCAGCTGGTCTTTGATCTGCAGTCCTCCATGGGAGTCTAAGTTAAATGAAAAAACAACAACTTGTGGCTAATTAGCATATCAATAAGACGAACAAAGTTTAAAACTATGAGATATTACAGAAGTATATTTTTGTATAGAAAAGTTGTCAACCCAAAACTGTTCAATATTTTATTTGATTAATTTCAATCTCTGAAAGGGGGTGTATAAAATCCCTTCAAATATTTTTGTTCCCTTTTCTTTGCACTGATGAAATTTAGCAGGACTATTACTATTACTACTACTACAACTACTATGATTTATTATTTAATCTACAACAAAATATTCAGTAATTTGTCTTCTTTTTGTATTATAAGTACTGAATAACCATATTTAAATTGCACGGAAATACTTCAATTTTCAATTAAATTCATCTTTATTTCTTTAGTGCTTTTTAGCTCTTTTTTGTAGATTGTGTCAAAGTAGCTTTACATAGATGAAGAAAGAAAAAAAAGGAGTAACAACCATAATATTTCAAATTGTGGAACATTCCAGCGATTCAGGCAGGCAGAAGAGTAGTGTCCATCTACAAACAGCCTAATCCCTCTATGAACAGCCCATGGCTACTAGATGACTGTCTGGTAGCACATACATTAGTGGCTGTACAAGGAAAATTGGTTTCTTTGCACTATATTCAAGCTTTATTATTATTATGAAGTATCCATTGGATATTCTGTATGCATGATGTGAAGTTGAGTCTGAAGTGTTAAACTAATGTACATTGTTCCATGTTTTTATTGTAATGACACAATGAAACCAAATGGGGCAAAATTCAGTGTTGGCCAAGTGTTCATATTTTCAGTATTTTGATTTTGCCAGGCTGTGTGAGGAAGGACCTAAATTCAGAATGAGAGTTTAATGGGGACAGACAGGGAACAAAGGTGAGGTATTCAGTTACAGTCCAACAATAGGGGAATACAGTGAGAAATGAAGAATTATTCACTGACACACATTTACAGTAGATGGTTGTTTAAAGTAAATGCTCAAATATCCATTTGAAGGTCATCAAGTTGCTTTCATACTATAAACATCAGTGTTATTATCTGAACTGTAACTGTTATTGCAGTATTTTGTCTACAACTGGTTAAAATGACAAAAATATAATTATTGTGATTAAAAGTTAATAGTGAAATAAACACACACACACACATATGCGCACACGCACGCACGCACGCACGCACGCACGCACGCACACACACACACACACACACACACACACACACACACACACACACACACACACACACACACACACACACACACACACACACACACTTTGCAAACTGCTCCAGGTTTCTCATATCCTTTTCCCAACAGCAGTTTTAAGATCTCTCCACAGGTGTTTGATAGGATTTAGATCTGGACTCATTGCTGGCCACTTCAGAATTTTCCAGCGCTTTGTTGCCATCCATTTCTTTTTGAAGTATGTTTGGGGTCATAGTCCTGCTGGAATACCCAAGATCTCAGACACAAACCCAGCTTTCTGACACTGGGTCCTACACTGCGACCCAAAATCCTTTGTTAATCCTCAGATTTCACAATGCCTTTCACACAGTCAAGGCACTCAATGCCAGAGGCAGCAAAACAACCCCAAAACATATTTGAACCTCCACCATATTTGCACATATCTTCTTTTCCTCATTCTGTTTTCGGTAAACAGTAGAATGATGTACTTTACCAAAAAGCTCTATCTCGGTCTCATCTGTTTTCCCAGAAGGATTTTGGCTTACTCAAGTACATTTTGGCAAACTGTAGTCTTGCTTTTTTGTGTCTCTGTGTCAGCAGTGGACTCTTCCTGGGTTTCCTGCCATAGCATTTAATTTCATTTAAATGTCGACAGATAGTTTGCACTGATACTGATGCTCCCTGAGCCTGCAGGACAGCTTGAATTTCTTTGTAACTTGTTTGGGGCTGCTTATCCACCATCTGGACTATCCTGCGTTGCAACCTTTCACCAATTTTTCTCTTTCGTCCACGTCCAGGGAGGCTACAGTGCCCTGGGTTGAAAACATCTTGATAATGTTGCACAAAGACACATCTAGATCTCTAGAGATGGACTTGTAACCTTGAGATTGTTGATATTTTTCCACAATTTTGGTTCACAAGTCCTCAGACAGTTCTCTTCTCCTATTTCTGTTGTCCATGCTTAGCGTGGCACACACAGACACACAATGCAAAGACTAAGTGAACTTCTCTCCTTTTTATCTGCTTTCAGGTGTGATTTTTATATTGCCCACACCTGTTACTTGCCCCAGGTGAGTTTAAAGGAGCATCACATGCTTTAAACAGTCTTATTTATCCACAATTTTGAAAGGGTGCCAATAATTTTGTCCAGCCAATTTTTTGAGTTTTGTGTGACATTGTCAAATTTGCTTTTTTCCTCCCCCTTTTTTTTCCAATACACACATATAGCATAACGTGTTAATGCAATAATTTTCTGTGAGAAATACTTGATTTTTAGGAACAATTTTAGAGGTACCAACAATTTTGGCCATGTCTGCAGGGCTGCCGCTGGGGGGGGAAAGTTAGTACAATTCTTAGGACCCACGCCGTTTTGGGGCCCCCAGAGACTTCACTTTTGTCCGCGACACCCACAAAATGTTTTCATAGGGCCCGTACAGACAGCGGCGCCTCTGCATGTCTGTATATATAGATTCAGTGGGTACAGTAAGTATTCAGACCCCCTTAATTTTTTCACTCTTTGTTATATTGCAGCCATTTGCGAAAATCAGTTCATTTTTTTCCTCATTAATGGACATACAGCACCCCATATTGACAGAAAAACACAGAATTGTTAACATTTTTGCAGATTTATTACAAAAGAAAAGCTGAAATATCACATGGTCCTAAGTGTTCAGACCCTTTGCTGTGACACTCATATATTTATCTCAGGTGCTGTCCATTTCTTCTGATCATCCTTGAGATGGTTCTATTTGAGTCCAGCTGTGTTTGATTATACTGATTGGACTTGATTAAGAAAGCCACACACCTGTCTATATAAGACCTTATAGCTCACAATGCATGTCAGAGCAAATGAGAATCATGAGGAACTGCCTGAAGAGCTCAGAGACAGAATTGTGGCAAGGCACAGATCTGGCCAAGGTAAAAAAAAAAATTGCTGCACTTAAGGTTCCTAAGAGCACAGTGGACTCCATAATCCTTAAATGGAAGACGTTTGGGGCCACCAGAACCCTTCCTAGAGCTGGCCATCTGGCCAAACTGAGCTATTGGGAGAGAAGGCCTTGGTGAGAGAGGTAACGAAGAATCCAAAGATCACTGTGCTTGAGCTCCAGAAATGCAGTCAGGAGATGGGAGAAAGTTGGTAAAAACCATCACAGTAGCCCTCCACTAGTCTGGGCTTTATGACAGAGAGGCCTGACGGAAGCCTCTCCTCAGTCCAAGACACAGGAAAACACCTGAAAGACTCCAAGATGGTGAGAAATAAGATTCTCTGGTCTGATGAGACGAAGATAGATTTTTTGGCCTTAATTCTAAGCGGTATGCAGTGCTTCCCACATCTTTGAAATATACTTGCAGTGGTAGCCGGATTGAAACACACCTTTTACCCATGGCACATAAATGGTTAGCTACATGCGACAAACAAAACATAATGTGATTTATAACAATATTTTCATTTATTATGACACTGTTATGCACCTCAGTGCATAACTTTCAATGGGTTACAGTTTTTTTTCTTTTTAAAGGCTGTTAAAATAAAAAAAGAAATCCACTATTTATTTTAATTGTATACTATTCAGTAGCCATGTGAACCCACTGGTAAAAACTGCTGTCTTTCTCTCTCAAGTTCAAGTTCAGGTTACTTAATTGACATTACGTTTTGTACAGTATTGCTAAAGCATTTAGTACATGTATAAAATGTGTAATATATTAACATCATCAAATTAATAAAATATACAGCAAATGAGAAATAAATGACAGAAAAAAAGGAATAAAAACAGACAATATCTCTGGTTATATCTGATTAACCATTTCTAATGGTTTACATATATTTTGCAGCCAGTTTAGATGGATTTCCATCCTCTCTGAGTATATTATAAAGTTTTTCTGAGTCGTTTAGATTAAAGCATGTATTATTTAAGGTTTCTCTTGCTCGGTCTTGTGGCTGTGCGTGTGCTTTCAGCTGCGAAGCCAAGAACGCTTACAATTAATGACAGCTTTAGAAAGCGAAAGCAAACGTCGAATCCCGGACATTTTAGGAGATTTACAAACCCCACCCGGACGCATTGTTAAGTCCCAAAAAAGGCACATCTCTGTGGGTTGATGCAGAGCACGTAAGAGTGTTGATGGTTCTTGCGCACACACAAAATCGGTATACATAATTTATATATTTAGTAGGGAGCCATGATGCAATGATGAAATAACTGGAGCAATATAATCATATTTCTTTGTTCTAGAAAGCACTCTAGCAGCTGCATTATGAACCAGCTGAAGTTTGTTAATAAGGCCTACAGTGTAACCGCCTAGTAATGCATCCAAAAGCAACTTCTTCCAACAATCCAACAACAGTTTGGTGAAGAACATTGCATTTTCCAGCACGATGGAGCACTGTGCCATAAGGCAAAAGTGATATTTAAGTGGCTCGGGGACCAAAACGTTGAAATTTTGGGTCCATGGCCTGAAAACTCCCCAGATCTTAATCCCATTGAGAACTTGTGGTCAATCCTCAAGAGGTGGGTGGACAAACAAAAACCCACTTATTCTGACAAACTCCAACAAGTGATTGTGAATGAATGGGTTGCTATCAGTCAAGATTTGGCCCAGAAGTTGATTGAGAGCATGCCCAGTCAAATTGCAGAGGTCCTGAAAAAGAAGGGCCAACACTGCAAATACTGAGTCTTTGCATAAATGTCATGTAATTGTCGATAAGTCTTTGAAACGTATGAAGTGCTTGTAATTATATTTCAGTACATCACAGAAACAACTGAAACAAAGATCAAAAAGCAGTTTAGCAGCAAACTTTGTGAAAACTAATATTTGTGTCATTCTCAAAACATTTGGCCACGACTGTATGTTGGCTCTCTATATCTACAGTATACTGTGCTGCAGATTATCTCAGTTTGGTAACTGTGGAGGCTAGCAGATGGTTGGTTTAGCCAGTCTGTCTGCTCCCTGACCTGGGCCCCAGTTAGTCAAGTGCCAACACTAAGACTATAAGCCAGATCACTAGAGAGGAGAGCTGCCCCAGCCCGGGTGGGATGAAGACTATCTCTCTTCAACAGGTCAGGTTTACCTCAGAAACTTGGCCAATTGTCTACAAAACATTATTCAGTGGGCACATCAAGCCATTGAGTTATGAGAGTCAGCTGTGGAACTCATCATTATGATAAGGAAGCAGGGGACCAGAGCATATTACAGTGTCTGACATCGTCTTTGCAAGATCACACACTTCTTTAACATTACTTTTAGCTGAACGTAGCTGAACATTACGTAGCTGAACATCATTAGCACCGACGTGGATAACGATATTACTGAACTTAGGTTTAGATTTAGCCAGCACTTTTAAATTTGACAAGTTAGGTGCTCTGGCTCCTGGCAGACATATGACTATGGTGGCTGGTGTCTCTATTTGCACGTTCCGTACTATGGAGTCGCCAATTACTAGCCAATTCATCAGGTTTCTCAGTGGGTGCATAACTGAGATGTCTAAACCTGTTTGATGTTGGAACGGACATATGATCTTTTCTCCCACCTCTAGATGCTCTCACAGTAACCCAGCCGTCTCGCTGTGAAAACGCAACAACTGGGGCCAAACAATGTGCAGGGCATGCTAGGCTAGTCACATCCTAAACCTTATATTGAGACCTAGCACTCTTACTATCCTCAATTAAAGTTTGGATGTCTCTAATTCTGTGATCTTCTCTGTCAGCCTGACTATTTCCCTACATTTATCACATGTAAAGCCCTCATTTCTGCCAGAGAGAGATACACTAATCATGTGGTGGGAAATGCAAATGAGAAGAACAGGAGAAGCCAATTTTCCTTATCATGAGTTGAAGAAGATTATGACTTAACACTGGGATATGATGAGTTAAAGGGAGCTGGAGTGTGTGTATGAAATGAGCAATAGGCACTAAAGAGAGAGAGAGAAAGAGAGAGAGAGAGAGAGAGAGAGAGAGAGAGAGCACATAAGAGAAAACAGATACAAATCAGCAAACAACTGGAAAATTAAAAAATATTGGTGAAAAACAATTAAAGTGAAAAGTGCAAGCAAGAGTCTGTATAATAACTACAACTGTGGGTTGTTTACATGTGAGATGTGAGCTGCAACACTGTGTTAGTGGAAGAGATTTAAAATTAAAGAGCTAGTAATTAATTTGATCGATGGAGTTTTATAGTCTTGATTGTAAGCAGTTATATATGATAGAGAAAACAGGTCAAAGATGAGCTAAAAAGCAGGCTAACAATACTTAAAACTGGACTGTTGAAATATGTTAGCTGCGATGCTAATATAATGTGCTCACAGTGGTAGTATTTATTATTTATGGAGTTAGTATTTAATTTGATCGGTGGAGTTTGATCGCGACGACTAGTAATTAAATTTAAAATAAAAACTGAACTTCAAGCAGAGCAGGCAAGCTGAGCTACAGCTACACTCGGCAAGAGAGCAATGGAAACAGCAGAGCAACAGCAACCCTAGTCGTCATGATCAAATGACCCTTAGCAAAATAGTCGTTGGAATCAAATGACCCTAAGCACACAGCTAAAATAACGAAGGAGTGGCTTCACAACAACTCTATGATTGTTCTTGAATGGCTCAGCCAGAGCCCTTACTTAAACCCAATTAAGCATCTCTGGAGAGACCTAAAAATGGCTGTCCACCAATGTTTACCATCCAACCTGACAGAACTGGAGAGGATCTGCAAAGAGGAATGGCAAAACATATAACATAAATAAGACTTTACATAAAAGTATTATTTATTTTTTTCTAGCTTAAAGACGCTTCTTGTATGGAGAATAAAGTCATTGCTCATGTATTTTTTTTTCACAGACTTCAACAGAGTTTAAACATCTTGACGGTTCTTTGGGTCTCGTCAATCAAATCTGAACTTTATTTTGTATTTAGATTTTAAGTCAAGTGATTGGCTGGGCCATTCTTCAGCATATGCAAGGCAACGGTTTAGAATGATAATTGACAACAGTGAAACTTGAAACCATTTTACCAAGCATAAAAGGGACTAAACATAAAAGGGAACAATTGTACATCTAAGATACATAATTTAAAGTATGTGGAAATTCTACATGAAATGTCAGGGACCTGAGAAGTAATTGATGGAGAGAGGAAAAGATTTGTTATTGGAACAGCTGAAAATCTTACAGACTCACAGCTCTTCTTTCAGGATTGAGTTTATTGTTTTATATCATGGCATCTGTTTTTGCGAATTACTGAGTTCAGTGTTGTATGAAAACCCATCAAGGATAAGTACTGTAGGATTTATAAAATTGTGAACATAAACTCATTATTGTTAATCTAATATAGGCCTGTCATTAACAGCATTAATTGGATTTCCATGTGTAATCAGGGAGTCACAATAACTAAAACTTTTAATCGTCAGTAAACTTTTTAATACTTAATACTTTTTAAACTTTTTAATTGTTCCAAAATGTATTTACCCATGCTGACTTTTGTGGGCACAGTGTGCTATGGGCAGCCCACACAAAATCTTAACAGGCCCAGTGCTAGCTTGCCCAGTAGGAGTCCACAGCTGTTGGCTCACTGCAGGCACTGTATGAGCAGCCCATTTTTCGGGCCTAGAGCATTTTTTTTTTCTGGACCCATGCAGGTTTTGTGTAAACAGCCTACTTTTGTTTTCCATACTCTGTTTCCCATTTGACGAAAGGATTGTTACTACTGTCTGCGTACATGTTGAAATACCTCAGGGAAAAATAAGCTTTGCCATTGAATACTTTATAACGCTAAAATAAATTTCCACAGAGACTAAAATAATTATTTGGTGTTTTAAATTTTGATGTTAATTTGTAACATTTTTTATACAGTCAAGCCCAAAGTTATTCATAACCCTGAGGTATGAGTAATTTCAGGCTTGACTGTATATATTTGTATAAATAATTGTTAGTCCCTTTTAGTGTGTTAGATAAGTTGTATAAAAGACAGCGCAGTCTTTAAGAACAGTATGGATTAAGACCAGTCACTTGACAGGAAGCAGGATGCAGAGAGCAGCATGGCCAACACAAGTGGGCTACTAACAGCTTCCAAACTTTTCTGGATTGTGGAGTTGCCTTTGTCTGGACTTACCTTTACAGAATGCTCTTGCAAGCTTGTGTATTAAGACTGTTTTGGATTGTACTGTATATATATATACACTGGTGGAGTATAATTTGAGACTTTTACAACACACTTTGATCATTGGTCTTTTTATAGGGTACAGCAGATTGAACTGTATACATTTAACAGAATTAGTATCATTGTTTTATTGTGTTGTTTTAAAACCCAGTCAACTCTTGTAAATACACATTTCCTACCACACTTATCTTTATGTCATTCTTTATGTCATTAAAAATCTGACCCATTTTAAACTTTGTAACCTGCCATTGAGTCTAAGTGTTACATACAGATTAATAACAACCTTTATTCAACCGGCAAGTCAATTGAGAACCAGTTCTCATTTACAATGATGACCTGGCCAAGAGGCAACATAAAAAGCAGATACGAAGCAGCAACATAATACAATAACAATTTCACAGATGCAGATAGTAACATATAAAACCAAGGAAAAACTAAAAACAAGCACAGTGATCTTGTACTATTAAATGGATTGAATTTTTAAAGGAGGATAGTGGAATAAACGTGTTGAGCCTTAAGGTCCACTGCAGATGATTCCAAGCATCAGCGACAGAAAGCTGAAAAGAGAGCAACCAAATGAAGTGCAAATTTTAGGTATACAAAGGTTAATAAAACTACTAGAGCGCAGATTTCGACATGTTTTCTAAATGTTAAGAAGTGACTGTAAATATAGTGGAGTTTTCCCAATAAGACAATAATGAGTATTAAATGAAGCATCAGTAACAAAATGAATTGCTGCATGCTGAATAACATCCAGTTTACGAAAGAGAGTTTTTGAAGCTGATCTATATATTAAATCCCCATAATCCAAAATTGGTAGTACTGTTAATTTTACCAAATGCTGCTTTAAAGAGTGCGTAAAAGAAGATTTGTTTCTATAAAGAAAACCAAAACGGGCTTTAACCTTTTTGAGCAATTCATTTATGTGAGTTTCAAATGACAGTTTACCATCTAACCAGATACCAAGATATTTTTAGCAGTCAACATAATCAATCTCAGAACCGTCCAATGAGGAAATTTTAGGAGGAAACTCATCATGTAGTTAATTTCTATTAAAAACCAAACATTTTGTTTTATTAGTGTTTACAACTAAGTGAAGACTGGTAAAAGCATGTTGGATGTTTAAAAAACAACTGGCTTGCAGTGAGGAAAGTGCGGTAGTCAAAGAAGAACTAGATGTATAAATGATGGTATCATCAGCGTATAGATATATGTAAGAATCACCTGCAGCAGAAGCAATATCATTAACATAAATGTTAAAAAGTGTAGGCCCCAATATGCTACCTTGTAGGACCCCTTTATAAGGTGGCAGGGGATCTGACAAAAGCCCCTCCACCCTTACTGACTGTAGATAACCAGAGAGCTACACGGTAGTCCTTATCATCAATGGCACATATATAATATCATTGAGAACCTTAAGTATGGCGGTTACACAACTATGACCAGATCTAAAACCGGACTAAGCCTGATTAATAACATTATACGTCTCTAAATAATAAATGAGCAGCTTATTGACAAGCTTCTCTAGTATTTTAGAGAGACGTGGAAACATCTATTTTGAGATGGGTCTGTAGCAATTTAAATCTGTTTTATCACCACCTTTAAAAAGTGGAGTTACAGAAGCAGATTTCCAATCTCTTGGTAGAACACCAGTTTGAAGAGAAAGGTTAAATATACATGTGATAGGCTCTGCAATGATGCAGGCTGCTTTCTTTAAAAGTGATGGATCTAGATAATCCAATCCAGCTGATCTGTAAATATCCAAACTGAGTAAAACAAACATCTGAGGATAAAAAAAAACATTTAAAAACAAACATTTGAGGATTTTTCAAAGTGGTGCTCTTACGAACACAGACTAATCTATGCTACAATGGTCACTAAGGCCTTGACAAAGTACTCCAGATATATATATATATATATATATATATATATATATATTATTATTTTTTTTATTTTTTTATCAATTAATTAATTTATTTATTTTTCTGGCCTGTTAGTAAGAATAATGTCAAACAATGTACCAGATTCCATAGTCTTAGTGTAATATCCTGTAGGGGCCTGCACAATCTGGTATAGATTTAAAGCATCCAGTTGCAATTGCAGTAATGACGGTGGATTAAACATATCCCAGTTCAAGTCCCCTAACAAAATGAACTCAGAGGACATGTAGGGAGCAATTACTTCACTTAAATTGGTCAGAGCATATGCAGGAGCACATGCAGAGGATGGCCTATAGCAACCAGCTACTGTAGTATTAAAATGATTGGATAAAATATTTTTTTTAATTATTAACTCAAACTGTTTAGCGACTAATATAGAGATAACTACAGAACATTGTAAATTATCCTTAAAATAGACAACAACCCGTCCACCTTTAGAAATTCTATCTTGTCAAAAAAATATTGTAACCAGAGATGGAAATAGCAGAATTGGCAATGGATTTCTTTACCCATAATTCAGAAATGACTAAAATGACAGAGTTTGCAGTATACACATATGCAATAAACTTAGCAATTTTAGGCAGAAGACTATGAATATTTAAATGCATTACTCCAAGACCTTTACGATAACAAAAACCATCAAAAGTTAAGATTTGTTTGTCAAGTTGTCAGAAGATGAGCCATTAAATGGCCCAAGATTAGGTTGAATATTCCCTGACATCAGCAGTAAAAGAATGAGACATCTCTGTCTGAACAGTCTGACAGAAAAGTCTTACGAGGATTAAGAATCATAGAGAAATTGTCCTGTAAAGTCATGATGCAGATTATATGAACAAAAAAAACTGGATTGGTGATGACTAGTGACGATAAAGGTAATGCTTTTTCCCATGGTGAACAGATGTTTGAGCATGTCCTTCTGGTTGTTGTAGAAGGAATAGAGCTGCAACTGGTGCTTGACAGATGTTAAAAACTTGAACTGAACTACACAAATAAAACAAACATAGTGCAGCAGAGAATAGAAACAGTCTTTGTTTAAAAGTTAATAAGGAACCTGATGATAGCCAGCTCTGAAACCGTGACATATTAGAGTCCAGTCTGTTTTTTCGACCCGCAGCTCTTGAATAATCCATCAAGAACGGCTCCGAATCCATGCTGTGTGATCCAGTCCGTATTTTCGATTAGTTGTGTTATTTAGATACTGAAACAGATGATTGCTAGTAAGCAACACGTCAGTGTTGTCAAACTACTGCTCTGTCCTCATCAAACAACACCCGCAACAAACGGAGAACAGGAAAGCATCCAGCAGACAAAACAAAGCCGGCAGTCCACGTACAGCTCATACGCCTCTAAACGGTGACTCGAGGAAGCAACAAGTCATTCCCCGAATCATCGCAAAAAGAGCCCAGGAATGGCCGCAGACACACACGGATAACACGGTAATGCAATCCAGAAACTGGCACAATTAAAGAAGTATGACAGAACACTGGAAGCTTAGCACAAAACGTAGAAACAGAGACCAGACATGCAACGTGCAACCACTATGCTGCCATCTTGGGGTTTTGGCCCTTACAATGAATTTAGCAAAAGATGATGGAATAGCATTTTATTTCAGGAAAATAAATAAATCTAAATGTACTGTATAATTGAGATGAATATTGAGATGGAGTTTATAGTGAAACAGATTTATTGTTGTAGATTATAGTGCTGGCCCTGTGTGGGCCTAGTGAGTGTTTCCTGGGTCAAAGTGAGGGCTGCCCGTGTCGGGCCAATGTTTTGCCAATAAGCAAACTCTCAAGAGCCCTGTGCTCAGACTAGCCATAAGTGGGCCCTTAAAGGACCATTGCAGGTGTGTTTGCAGGGTAATCAACAGTGCATTTAATCTGTATTGGATCTGTTCTCTGCAGGTATCTTTTACATCTACCTGGTTGTTACCACTGCATGACCTCCAACTAAGTGATCACAACAGAGAATTGTAAGGGTGAATTAAACTAGCAGTTTAATGTTTGATGAACGGTCAATTATTAGAGTATGGACACACTGTTGTTTCAGCTTAAAAAAGTAAGTGTTTGTGCTGCCTTAAAATTTTACTTCACTTAAATAGTGAAGTTGTCTTAACTCAGGTTAAAGTTGAGAGGACTTGACAATGCAAGTGTAATGGATGTGGTCTAAGTTTAGTTAACTTAAATAGATAAGTTGTTGTAATTATGATGTTGATAGGACTTTATAATTCAAGTGTAATGGACATGGTTGTGAACTTAAATATTGAAGCACACTATGGCTAATTTTGTTTATTCAATTCACTTGTACCGCATGTCTTTGGGGGAAACCAGAGCACCCAGAGGAAAGCCACGCAAACACAAGGGGAACATGCAAACTCCACACAGAAATGCCAACTGGCCCAGCCTGGCCTCGAACCAGTGACCTTCTTGCAGCTAGGTGACAGTGCTAACCACTGAGCTACCGTGGACCACGTCATTTTGTGGACAATGGTTTATTTAATAATAAAAACAGGTTTTTGAAGTCTCATACAAAAATACAAAAAAATTAAATAAAAAGAAGCAGGTATCTGAGAAGAACCTCAAACAAACACACACTATAACATTACAATGAGAAAATGGCGGTCAGGGTTGCCAGATACACTTGAATGTTTCCAGCCCAAACAGTCCAAAACCGCCCCAAACGAACAAAAAATGCCTAAATTTGGCATTATATCAATGACAGGTGTTGTGAGTGCAGTATTACAAGGCGATTTTATTTATGTAATAAAAGCACGCAAATCTCTTTGCTCGCGTGCCGATTTCCTCTGTTCATGCACAAAACTGCTCGCGCACTCTCAAATATACGTTGCTTGTGCGCAAATCTTCTCACAAGCTCAAAACACTGACTGTTCAAGTGCGAGTTGTCTGCTCTCACTCAGTGAGATGACGCCGACTCACAATGTGTGCCTTGTGTTCTCTCTTCCTTTCGTGCTTTTGCTCTTCAGAGATCCTCCTATTATATTAGTTATCCCAAGAATGTTGATATGATTTATATATTGGTACACTATTTATTAACAATATACATGAAAATCTAAAAGATTAAGATAAATTCTATAATAAATACTAGTGTTTTTGATGTGTTAGGTATACTGTATATGTTATAGGCTAGTATTTACAGCTCCTTATTAATAGTTCATATTTGAGAGCGCACGAGCAGTTTTGTACACAAGCAGAGGAAATCTGAGCAAAGAGATTTGCACACTTGTATTACATAAATGCACTCTCGCCTTGTAATACTGCGCTCATGACATTAGTCATTGATATATAGCGCCATACCAAAAATGCCTTGGTTTTTGTTAAATATTTAACATAAAATGCATGTTCAAAACATCCAAACTGATCCCAACCCCCTCAAATTTTGTCAAACCGCTTAATCTAGTACATGCTAAAGCTTACCCACAAAAAAGTAATTTCTGAAATGTGGCAAAAGTGGGGGATTAACAATATAGAGCACAAACAACAACAAAACAATCTAAGAATAAAATCAGCGTACAAAAATAAGTCCTCAAGGGGGAGCAAAACTATTTTTTGCACTAAATACCAATGCAATGTTTAGGATGCTACCACTTGCTACCACAGTTGGTTGCAGTTAGATTTGATCTTTGATTGTTGATTTTAGCTTCTCTCATAACATGTTCCAGGATCCAAGCTAAAAGTGCCATGTGTTTTCTCTGCTGCTTGCAAAGGATTCGTTACATGTGACAGTGGCTATGGGTTTAACAACAAGACCTAGACCCTGATTATTTTACTGGTAATGAGTGTTGAATGAATGAGCATATTTGAAAACAAATCATTTATTGTCAAACCATTACTAAAACCATTTGATTCTGTCCTGCTCCTGGTAAAAAAATAAAAAATATGCCACTCCAGCACCTCAACATTTAAGTTTTGCTGCCTTGCTATGTCATGTTTCTAGTTCATGCTTCCTAGTCATGTTCCTATAATAAATAACACAATTAACACAAGCACAAAAAAAAAGCCAGAGAAAAAAGCAGGGGCATCAATGGTCTTTCCTGTCAAAGAATTACCAGCTTCGTGTTTGCAGGCCTCCCTGGCCACACAATTCTAATTACAAGATGACCCAGAAAATTAACTTGCCTAACAATGTGCTGAACACCTGAGGTCTTTTTTATGACCAGTGCTGCAAAAACAATCCCTCCTCATCTTGACGTTCAGAAAGACGTGTACATGAAGTTTACATTAAGGCTTTTTTTGTTTTTTTGCAAAAGTAATTACAATATGCTTTGGATATCCAAAACAGATGTCATTCCCAGCCCAGTTTTCCAGTGTGGTTTTGCTATCCTAGCCTAACCCCCCTCAGTAGTATTTTTCCAATAAGCACCAGCCCCTTGTGGTCATTTGGCTCTGATTACTTAAAGCCTTGTCCTCCATCAGGAAGCAGTTATCTAATTTAGAGTGTCAATAGTTTAAAGTAGCTCAATAGGTATTTTAAGATTAATTTAAAGGGAACTTCAAAAGAATCAACTCACAAACCAAACAAACAAAACACACACACACACACACACACAGTATTAATCCGGAGGTGTTACTTGCATTGCTTCTGTGATGTGCTTCTGTGAAAAAAAATGTAATGGAGATGTATGCTCACTGGACCTGAAAATGATCTTGAGCTGTCCTGAGCTAAAATGCAACTGGGACGGACTGCAATTTTTGATGATGATCTGTTGCGTTTTAATATATGTTTTTCAGTGAGGATTTAGTTCTGTCCCAGTTAACTATCTGCATGTGTATTACAGTTAACAATTTGTTCTGGAGTTACATTGGATGTTGAGTGGGTTGTTGTGTTCCTCATTTGTGCATGAATTTATCATCTTAACAGCAACAAAGCAGATCCGTAGTCTTAGTAGACTATGTGGTGACTTCATGCCCCCAAAAGTGTTAAATTTCCTTAAGCGTATGATGAGGAGATGATTAACTATGGTAGGTTAGATCATTTGACTTTATTAGTACCCTTAGTTAGATTTTTTTTTCTTTTTTTTCCAGCAGAGGTTGGAATTCAGATACTAAAAAATGTTGCAACAAGTCATATCATCACAGAAAAACAGACAGTGGTTAACAGTGTTAGTACTGTTGCCTCACAGCAAGAAGGTCGCTGGTTTGAATCCTGAATTTCTGTGTGGAGTTTGCAAGGGAAAGGGCGTTAAAATCATCTTTTGTTGACCCATAGCACAAGTTTAAAATTGTGTTCTTTCTGGTAGGGGAGTTATCATCTTGCAAATAAACATATGAAAAAAAACATGGTTAAAATCACCCATTATAAAATTCACATTGTTAGGTGATATATTGCAATTTATGAGTAATGTCTTCACTGTACTAGAGGTGGCAGCAGCATTAGTCTTTGGTTGAATATACTTTTAAGTTAATATTTAAAGTAAATATTTTAAAGTGGTTATAGACATCTCAGGAAATTCTTTTGGCAGATAAAATGAGTGAAGTGACACAGACAGGAGTTGAACATGTACAAATTATGGCAAATTACCTCATGTACAAATTATTTCGCTGACAGTTACAGATTTGCAGTAACAAGTGTTCCAAGCCTAACCCCATTTCCTTTTAAAGGTGGACGTTTCCATAAAGCTCATCTAGTTTTGTTTTGTAGAGACTGCACATTCACAAGGGCAGCGGTGCTTTGGAGAGAGACATTTTAGATGCTTGTTTTATATCTCCATGCTCCACGCGTATTCCATTCTAGACAATACATTCATTCATTCATTCATTCATTCATTCATTCATTCATTCATTCATTCATTCATTTTTCCTTCAGCTTAGTCAGTTATTTATCAGGGGTCGCCATAGCTGAATGAACCACCAATTATTTAGGCATATATTTTACGCAGCGAATGCCTTTCCAGCCATAACCCAGTACTGGGAAACACCCATACACTCTCACTTTCAAACACACTCTTACACTACAGCCAATTCACTCAATTCACTCATAGTGCATGTTTTTGGTCTTTTGAGGAAACCAGAGCACCCGGAGGAAACCTACGCGAACACAGAGAGAGCATGCAAACTTCACACAGAAATGCCAACTGAAATGCGAACCACGAAGCCACCGTGCCACCCCCAGACAATGCAACAGCAAATTATTTAATGGTTCCTCATGATTATTATTATTTTTTTTAATAAATACATATTCCAATTTTGGTTCTTGCAAAACATTTAAAAAAGAAAGTTTGAACAGTAAAGGATTTACCACTTTGTAATGTAGCTATTCCTTTTCACAACACGTTTGGGGTACACGTTTAGGGACTGAAGACCAGGTGATGAAGTGTTTCAGGTGTCATTTTGTTCCATTTTTTCTGCAAGCAAGTCTTAAGGTGGGCAACAGTACTGAGTCTTTGTTGTCGCATTTTGTGCTTCAAAATACACCACACATTCTCTATTGGAGACAGGTCAGGACTGCAGGCAGGCCAGTCAAGTACCTGTATCCTCTTCCTCGGCAGCCTGGACTTGTAATGTGTAATGTGTAACATTCTGTAATGTGTGCAGAATGTGGTTTTTCATTGTCTTGTTGAAATATGCATGGGCATCTAGGGAATAGAAGGCAGCATATTGTGCTCCAAAATCTCTATGTACTTTTCAGCATTAATGGTGCAATCACAGAAGTGCAAGTTACCTTTGCCAAGGGCACTGACACAGTTGTGTACTTTGGTCTGAAGTACACAACATCCATTTTTCCCAAAAAAACTGAAATACTGATTCATCTGATCACGTTTCTACTGTGTAATTTTGTCTCATGGAATTGAGGTAATTGATATAGACATTATAGCACAAAGTGATGTTATAACAGACCACTACCTCTTACTATATAAGCTATATAGTATATATTTATATGTATATGAATTTCTTCAGTGATAAAATAGAAGGCTTGAGACAGAAAATAGAAGATGTTAAACTTTCGGCACAACCTTATACTTCAGATCCATTAAACATTCCACTGAACTAAAATAATCTACAGTGCTTCAAAATCATAGAACAGGAAGAGCTAGATAAACTTATAAATGCTTCTAAACCAGCTACATGTATGTTAGACCCAATTCCAACTAAATTACTGAAAGAATTGCTACCTATAATAGGAGAACCTCTTCTTAACCTCATCAACTCTTCTCTATCTTTA
>CAIGQV010018273.1:5257107-5285491 GCA_903798115.1 Danio jaintianensis | reverse complement strand
GTTTGCAGCAGCTTCAAAAACACTCCAGTCAGTGAGGTCGAAACAGGGCTGCCGTCGCGTCATCCAGGTGGATGCTGCACACTGGTGGTGGATGAGGAGATTCCCCCCATTGTGTAAAGCGCTTTGAGTGTCTAGAAAAGTGCTATATAAATGTAAGGAATTATTATTCACTAACCATGCATACGCACACATTTATGCTCACATTTTTACATACATTTTCATAAAAAAAATCATGATTTATCAAAACTTTCATACTAAAATGTATTCTAAATCTATGAAAAATTTCAAGAACAACTTAAACCACACAT
The DNA here is from genome assembly GCA_903798115.1 of Danio jaintianensis. Taxonomy (NCBI): domain Eukaryota; kingdom Metazoa; phylum Chordata; class Actinopteri; order Cypriniformes; family Danionidae; genus Danio; species Danio jaintianensis. Next base: position 5,285,183 of record CAIGQV010018273.1, on the reverse strand, counting down.
AAGAAATATGGCGTTATAAACATGTATAAAGAACCCTACAGAACCCTACATATAATTATATATCATAATTATAAAATAATATATTACAGTATATGGTAACACTTTTTGGAAACATGTAAACAACCTCTGGAATTAAGTAGATCACTTGAAAAAAATGCAGTAGACGGAATAATATCAAGATAATTGGCCTCAAAGAGGGGAAAGAAGCAGGTTGCAAAATGAACGAGTACGTAGTAAAGATCCTATCAGAGGGACTCGAGTTGACAGGACCAGAGTTTGAAAGGGAATAGAGTCACTGTAATCTCGGACCTAAGCCCAACGATGATCAGCGTCGTACCTGGGTCGTACTGGTGAAATTTATGCAATTTGACGCGAGGGAGAAAGTACTGGCAGAAGCCAAGAAGAACAAAGGATTGGACTGGGAGGAATGCTAGCTGTCTTTTTTTGAGGACATATCAAGGGAGAGGGCAATGAAGATGAAAAAATTCTCCATGACAAAGAAGCTGCTATGGGACCGTGGGTTTGTCACACCTTAGCTCATCCAGCAGTACTCAGGTTCACTTGTAAAGGGAAAAAGCAAAGTTTTGCAGATCATATCGAACCAGAAGGATACATAAAAGAGCACATCCAACTAAATAGAGATTAGTAAATCACTGGAATTTGTAAGTCAAAGCATTATAATGACTGTTTGTGAATGATGGGTCCGTGAAAGCTTTGGTGTCTGTCTTCCCAAGTCGGCAAGCGTATGCTGACTGCGAACATCACGGACCTGTATGACTCAAAGGTGGGATCGCTGCCTCTTTTGGGCAGTGTTTTCAGACTTTAATCAAACTATGGATGGTATTTTGGACAGAAGTCAAGCCAGCATCAGGCCAAACTCTAGAGATAGAGTGGCTATCCACACTTTAAAGGATGATAATGGACTGACTGACATTTGGAGACTGGTGAACCCTCGAGAAAGGGAATACACTTTCTTTTTGAATTGCCACAAGACTTTCACAAGAATTGATCATTTTTTTTTATCTCCAACTCGCTAATTGATTCAGTTGCTGATTGTATGATTGGATCTATTTCATTGACAGATCATGCTCAGGTGGAGTTAAAACTAGAAATGAAGGTTGAGTCTAAGGGTGCTTTTTTCAAGTTCGATTGTCCCCCCTTGCCACCTTCTCGGCTGGTTTGTGTTCACACTGTCTTTTTCCCTTCTGAACCCCGGTACGCTTGCATCATCAAGCTGCTGTTTTGTGTACGGCTGTTGATAGGTGACGGCCAGCAAAGCGCCAAAATGGAGACATCCGCATATCACGGTCATTCTGCTTTTACTAAATCTTTTGGTTTTGTTACTAAAGCCAAAATACAGAGAGCGTCTATCTGCCGCAATAAACATTCAAAACGTTCAGAACATCATGCGATGTCTGCACAAGTCATTTTTTGGAGGAGACAAGCAGACATTATCACTGTTTGCGCTGGCTCAGTCCTGCTTGTCACCAAGGTAGGTGATACACAGACGTACACACACGAATGAACGTTATGAAAACTAAAGTTTGTTGTACAGTTGGCGGTTGAAACGTACCAGAGTTTGCATGAACCGTACCCCAGACCACCTCTTTCAGGCGGACTTTGGTACGGTTCACGAGTGCACACCCGAGTTCAGAAGACATGTTCACACTAGCTAAACGTACAGTACTTTGACGTCAAACGAACTCGGGTGCGGACCAAAAGTGCTAGTGTGAAAGCACCCTAAGAAAAGAGGGAGGTGGAGACTAAACACTTTTATGCTTGAGGATAAAGCCTTTGTAAACTCACTAAAAGATGACATAAAGATGTTTTTTTTAACTCAATATTGCGTCAACATCAAGATTTAGAAAAGGGGTTGGTGCAGGGTTTAACAGATTCAAAATTTAAACAGTTTTGTAAAAACTTTGTTTTGTTTAAAATTTGATCTAAACGAATTTTTAAATAAAAAAGCAGAATATTCCCTATTTAGATTAAAAACCAAGTATTATGAGAGCGGAGAAAAAGCAGGGAAACTCCTTGCTAGGCAGATAAAGCAATAAGACTCCTCTCATATCATACCTGCAATCAAGAAGGGAAATAAGATACACACCTCTGATAAAGAAATTAATAGGGTTTTTAGCATAGTGTATTCAAAACTTTATACATCAGAATCCAATTAAAGTCAAAAAGAGTTAAAAGAATTTTTAGCTAAAGTAAGATTGCCTACTTTACCTGGAAATGAACGTGACCTAATAGATGCATCGATATCACAGGAAGAGGTCAGAGCTACTATACTGTCTTTGAAAGCTGGAAAATCTCCAGGCTCTGACGGATTCCCAGTAGAATGTTACAAAAAATATGTTGATAAGTTGACTCCAATATTGACTGAGGTATATTCAGAGATTTTTGAGAACAACGTGTTACCCGACAGTTTTAATGAAGCCTTGATATCACTCATACCGAAATCAGGAAGAGACAAAAGAGATCCTGCTAATTATCGTCCAATAAGTTTATTAAATTTTAAATTTAAAGTTTTAACAAAGTTGTTGGCTACAAGAATATAAGGGATCTTACCTAAAATAGTACATAAAGATCAGGTGGGATTTATTAAAAACAGGTCCTCGACGGATAATATGAGGAGGTTATTGCATCTTATGAGAATTCTTTATTCCAATCCTAAAACAGCTGTAATAACTAATAGAATAACCTCACTTTTTTTTAACCTAAATAGATCCATCCGACCTCTTAGTCCACTACTTTTCACAATGGTTTTAGAACCACTTGCCTCAATGATCAGAGAAAAGCCACACGTTAAAGGCGTATTTGCAGGGGAAAGAGAACGCAAATTATGCTTTTAGACTTACAAAAAAATGTTTTGGGGACGTTGGTTTAGAAGTGGCATACATACTTTAAATGATTTATTCAGAGATGGTAAACTCATGTCTTACAATAATTTGAAAAAGAAGTTTAAATTGGAAGGACAAGATCATTTTTGGAAATATTTAGAAATCAGACACTGTTTTGAAACAAAGGTCCCCATGGCGCATAACAGGAATATGTTGGAAAAGTTTTACAAACTCCCAAAACATCTTCAAAACTTATTTACGTTTTACAAATTTAGTTCAAAGATTGATGATAAAAACTGTGAAAATTTAAGACTCATTAATTCATTCATTTTCTTATCTTAGTCTTAGCTTAGTCCCTTTATTAATCTGGGGTCACCACAGCGGAATGAACCGCCAACTTATCCAGCATGTGTTTTATGCAGCGGATGCCCTTCCAGCTGCAACCCATGACTGGGAAACACCCATACACTCCCATTCACACACATACACTACGGCCAATTTAGCTTACCCAATTCACCTATAGCGCATGTCTTTGGACTTGTGGGGGAAACCGGAGCACCCGGAAGAAACCCATGCGAACACGGGGAGAACATGCAAACTCCACACAGAAAATGCCAACTGACCCAGCCGAGGCTCAAACTAGCGACCTTCTTGCTGTGAGACGACAACGCTACCCACTGCGCCACCGCCCCGCCCCAAATTTAAGACTGATTTGGCAAAAATATATTAGTAATGATGATATAGATAAAGATACCTGGAATAGAATTCTTTCCTACAATAGAAAATATATAAAACAAGCAAGAGATAAATTTATACAGTATAAGATACTTCATAGGTATTACTATACTCCAGTTCGACTTTTTAGAATGGGATGTTTGGACGATAATAAATGCTGGAAATGTGAACAAGAGATTGGCACATACTTCCATGCTATATGGCAGTGTACAAAGATTCAACCCTTTTGGGAATCTCTGTTAAGACAGTTAGGTAGATGCCTGGGATTTTTATTCCTCTTTCACCCAGGATATCTTTTAGGTGATAAAACTGAGGTTCCACATATTACGAATAATGACTTCTCCCTTATAACTGTTGGTATAACTACAGCAGCACGTATAATACTGAGGTTTTGGAAAGACATTCAATGCCCTACACTTAAATTATGGATGCAATTCATGATTGAGAAGATTAAGAAGAAACCAATAAATTCTTAGTTTTCAAAAAAAAATAAAAAAAAATAAAAAAATTAAATTCTCCAAACTCCACACAGAAATGCCAACTGACCCAGCCAAGGCTCGAACCAGTGACCTTCTTGATGTGAGGCGATTGTGCTACTCACTGCGCCACCGCGTCGCCCTTACTATATACATATAAAAATTTAAAAAGCTAATTTTTTATTTCATGCTCGCAGAAAATTGGACTCGAAGCCACAACTTATAATGGTCAAATTAAGTTTTCTTTAAATAGAATGTAATTTTTAATTAATGCTTTTGTTTTTGTCAAATTACTATTTTACAACAGTATGCCTAAAAGCATTATTACTGTATTGTAAGAATGCTGCAAACAACATGCAGTCTCTTTCTACAGTATATTGACAAGATCAGGATTATAAAAGGTCATTTCGACAGATTGTACTGACAGTCTTTTTTTTTTAAATGTTCATATAGTAGTTTAAAAATATTCCAGGCAACCGACAATAATGCATTGCTAAAATGAAAACAAACTAATTCCATGCGGTAAACTTACAAAACACATATAAAAAAATAAAATAATCGGTGCTTTTGTATGGACATTCATTAATAGGCATAACTAAAGGTGTCTGTTACTCATCATGTAAGCTCATATAATCAATAATGACATTGTATTTATTTATTGTATTTTCATGAATTATTTTTTTTTTTCTAAATTAATCCTAGCTCTAGTTAACAAGTTAATAATGATAATAAAGCTTGTTAAGTTATTTAATGATACTTACTAAAGGAATTTGGGCTAGTATCAGGGTATAAACTGAATTTTCATAAAAGTTAACTTTTGCCTATAAGTTCTACAGCTGAAACAAAGTACCATTCAAAATTTCACTTGATAATTTTAAGTATTTGGGCATATGTATAACCAAGAACTACAGTCGTGGCCAAGAGTTTTGAGAATTACATAAATATTGGAAATTGGAATTTGGAATATTGGAATGGTTTTTATAATAGCAATTTGCACATACTCCAGAATATTATGAAGAGTGATCAGATTAATTTTTCAGTTTTTCAAAAGTCCTTCTTTGCCATGAAAATTAACTTAATCCTGAAAAAAACTTTCCACTGCATTTCATTGCTGTCATTAAAGGACCTCCTGAGATCATTTCAGTAATCGTCTTGTTAACTCAGGTGAGAATGTTGACGAGCACAAGGCTGGAGATCATTATGTCTGGCTGATTGGGTTAGAATGGCAGACTTGACATGTTAAAAGGAGGGTGATGCTTGAAATCATTGTTCTTCCATTGTTAACCATGGTGACCTGCAGCCATCATTGCGTTGCATAAAAATGGCTTCACAGGCAAGGATATTGTGGCTACTAAGATTGCACCTAAATCAACAATTTATAGGATCATCAAGAACTTTAAGGAACTTTAAGGACTGACTCTTTGCATAAATGATATTTGTGTCCTTCTCAAAACTTTTGGCCACGACTGTACTTAGATCTGTTTAAATGTAATTTTTCTCCTTTGATGGATAGAGTGTCTGAAGATTTTCATCATTGGTCTCTGCTGCCTCTCTCAACTGCTGCTAAGATAAATTGTATTAAAGTGAACATACTGTGCAAATTTCTTTATCTTTTTCAATGCATACTCCCTTGATAGTTCTATCTCTCATTTTATTTGAAATGGAAAAACTTCTATAATTCAAAAAGTCATATTACAAAAAAGTAAGGAGTTGGGCGGATTAGCATTACCAAACTTTGTTTTTTATTACTGGTCTGCAAATATTCAAAACATACTATTCTGGTGCTTTTCTAATGATGAACCTCCCACCTGATTAAAGGTGCAGTATGTAAGTTTGAAACCAAGTCGTTGAACTAGGTATTGCACTACTGGTTCAAAACACATTTTCATTTTAGAAACGACATCAGTGAACAAAAGAAAACTAGGATAATGATCACCTCAGGTACACCTCATGTGATTTATTCAGTGTTAAATGCTAATAATGCGAGTTTGAATGTCATTTTACGTAACATTTATTGCCATACTACTGAAAGCAGCGGCACATAGTTTACCTCAGATCTTGAAAATAAAATAAACTATTTGAAATTGAACTTTAGAACTGTGACTCAGTGCAAGCCAACAAATACAGCAGTACATTCAGCATTTACATTTAATAATGTTAAAGAGGATAAATGTGTATTGATGAAATATTAAACCTTACCATTTCATTGGAGAACAGTGAGTGCACATATTTTCTGTGCTTCTGAAAGGCTTTGTTTAAATTTCTGTCGTGTTGCGTTTGGTGCAAACAGCCAAATTACTTGTCACTGCAAGTCTAGTCATGTAGCTTGTTGTTATGACATTTGGTCAACAATTTTACCATACATTATCACTATATGCTCGTCATGGGATTCTAAAAGTAAAGTAGTCCACAGCAAAGTACAGTAGTCCACAGAGTTCACTGGTCTAAGTGTAAACTGGGTCGCATGTTCCCGGCTGTTGATCCAAACTGTGACAAATGTAATGCTGGACCTACAAATTTAGTTGACATGTTTTGGATCTGTTTGGAGTCTGTTTTTGATTAATTTTCATCAATTACATCTATTAAAATTGATCCTTCTCTGTTAATTGGCCTGTTTGTTCTACCCCCTGACTGTGAGTTAATTTTTTTCTCTTTATTAGCTAGGTGGTGTATTTTGTTGCAGTGGAAGGCTCCTCAACCCCCATTCCATACTCAATGGATTAAAATACCTTATTGTTTGTTAAACTAGAAAAAATAATTAAATATAGTCTTCAGGGTTCAGTGGTTAAATTTTGAAACATTTGGTTGCCATTTTTGGAGTGTGTTAAATCTCTGAGATCTGAAACAGTTACTGTAGACTGAATAATTGCCCATCTTGCACTTTTAGTCTGTAACTTTAGATGAGTACTAGTGCTGATATAGCACAAGCATACATAGAACCCTTTCTTGAAGTAAAACCACAAGTTTGAAGAACATCCCACCCCCCAGCTTATTCACTTTAATATATTTTTGCTTTTCTCTCTCTATTTTAAATGTTCCTTTTTTTTTCTTTTCATTCATTCATTCATTCATTTTCATTTTCGGCTTAGTCCCTTTATTAAAAAATATGTTGCATATGTTTTTACGCAGCGGATGCCCTTCCAGCTGCAACCCATCACTGGGAAACATCCATACACACTCATTCACACACATACACTACGGACAATTTAGCCTACCCAATTCACCTATAACACATGTTTTTGGACTTGTGGGGGAAACCGGAGCACCCGGAGGAAACCCACGCGAACACGGGGAGAACATGCAAACTCCACACAGAAACGCCAACTGACCCAGCCGAGGCTGGAACCAGCGACCTTCTTGCTGTGAGGCGAACGTGCTACCCACTGCGCCACCATGACGCCCCCCTTTTTTTCTTTTTTCTTTTCTTTTATTATCATTATTTATTTTACTTAATACACCATGCTACCAACCTCATCTTTCTGTTCTGTACTGACCTGTTTATATGCTCAATTTGTTAAATGAATGTACATCACATATTGTTTGTTGTACAATATGTGGGTTATAGTATGGTAATCCCTATAGTATTTATTTATTTTTGTAATGTTTGTAATATTTTTGTAATGTTATTTTCTCTTTTACTCTTGTTTGTTTAACTGTCAAAAAATTCTTATAAAAAAAGATTACTGTGTTTGCTCCTCGCCCAGCAATGGTGGCTTCAAGTTACGGTTAACATTATACTGAAAAAAAAAAGAAACATGTTATAGCAGATATTTGTTTCTTTCGTCATAAAGAAATTATTTAAGTTAGCTTAAAATACCCAGAGAGATCAGTATGATCAAACATTTTGCCAAATATAACTTGAGTAATATACGTTAAGTTTTAATTAAACATTTAATTGAACAGCATTATGTCAGAGTTCATTTTTATGTCGAAATTACTGAGACTTGCACTTGGTTTTACTTAAACATGATTTAATAAATACAAAATTCAGTACTGGGAGGCGCGGTGGCACAGTGGGTTGCGCTGTCGCCTCACAGCAAGAAGGTCGCTGGTTTGAGCCTTGGCTGGATCAGTTGGCATTTCTGTGTGGAGTTTGTTGTTGTCCCCGTGTTGGTGTGGGTTTTCTTTCGGGTGCTCCGGTTTACCCCACAGACATGCAGTATAGGTATTGTCCATAGTGTATGTGTGTGAATGGGAGTGTATGAGTGTTTCCCAGTAGTGGGTTGCGGCTGGAAGGGCATCCGCTGCGTAAAACATATGCTGGATAAGTTGGCGGTTCATTTCGCTGTGGTGACCCCAGATTAATAAAGGGACTAAGCCAAAAAGAAAATGAATGAATGAATGAAAATTCAGTACTCACCATAACTTTGATGAAGGAAAATCCGTCTGAGAATATTATGTTTCGTCGCTGTCATTTGAATCTGCTTCCAAAAGCGAGATCAAAATAACAGGTGAATGGTCGGGACATGCGACAAAACAACATAAATTATAAACAAAGCAAAGCTCAAAAACATGACAAGGCGTCAACATGACAACTATAAACGCTTAGTTTTGTGTGTGAGTGAGGTGTATTTATAGTCCTGTTAATCAGACCTCATGAGCTTCAGCTGGGTGTTTGCAATCAGTGATCATCTGGAACTGGTGTGTGTGAGATGCATAATGGGATATGTAGTCCGGTTCAGTAGCAGATGTGATGTGTAGAGTGTCCTCAAGTGTGTCTGGTGGGCACTCAACTTGGTGACTGTGGCATAGCCCCCCTACAAGGAGCAGCTTCCAGACGCTCCCTGAACAGTTCAGGAGGGTGGTGGAGCAGAGGCGAAACAGGGGGAGGGAAGGAGAGCCAGGTCCATGTGGTGGAGGTGAGGCTGGAGCATGGAGCTGTGAAGGACCTGGAGCATGGAGCTGCGGAGGGCCAGGAGCATGTAGCGTGGAGCTGCAGAGGTCCTGGGGTGTGGAGCTGAAGTAGGTCTGGAGGCTCAAAAACATGACAAGGCGTCAACATGACAACTGTAAATGCTTAGTTGTGTGTGTGAGTGAGGTGTATTTATAGTCCTGTTAATCAGACCTCATGAGCTTCAGCTGGGTGTTTGCAATCATTGATCATCTGGAACTGGTGTGTGTGAGATGCATAATGGGATATGTAGTCCGGTTCAGTAGCAGATGTGATGTGTAGAGTGCCCTCAAGTGTGTCTGGTGGGCACTCAACTTGGTGACTGTGGCATAGCCCCCCTACAAGGAGCAGCTTCCAGACGCTCCCTGAACAGTTCAGGAGGGTGGTGGAGCAGAGGCGAAACAGGGGGAGGGAAGGAGAGCCAGGTCCATGTGGTGGAGGTGAGGCTGGAGCGTGGAGCTGTGGAGGACCTGGAGCATGGAGCTGCGGAGGGCCTGGAGCATGGAGCGTGGAGCTGCAGAGGTCCTGGGGTGTGGAGCTGAAGTAGGTCTGGAGGCTCTGGTTCAGCAGGCACAGGTGGGTCATACAACCCCAGTGGGTCAGGAGGCTCTGGTTTAGGAGGCACTGGGGGTTCAGACAACCCCAGTGGATCAGGAGGCTCTGGGTCAGGATGCACTGGTGGTTCAGACAACCCCAGTGGGTCTGGAGGCTCTGGTTCAGCAGGCACTGATGGGTCAGACAACCCCAGTGGGTCAGGAGGCTTAGGATCAGGAGGCACTGGTGGTTCAGACTACCCCAGTGAGTCAGGAGGCTCTAGGTCAGGAGGCACTGGGTCAAGATGCACTGGTGGTTCAGACAACCCCAGTGGGTCTGGAGGCATAAAATCAGTAGGCGCTGGCGGTTCAGACAACCCCGGAGGGTCAGGAGGCTCCAGATCAGGAGGCACTGATGGTTCAGACAACCCCAGAGGGTCAGGAGGCTTAGGATCAAGAGACATAGAGAGGTCACACAGCTTTGGGGGCACTAGGAAGTCACATGGCTCTGGCCATTCGTGGGACTCAGGTGGTGGCTCTGGCAGCCATTTGTGGGACTCAGGTGGTGGCTCTGGTAGCCATTTGTGGGACTCAGGTGGTGGCTCTGGCAGCCATTTGTGGCTCTGGCCATTCTGAGTTTTCAGGTGGCATCTTTGGCCATTCTTGGAATTCAGAGGGGTCTGGCGCCTGCCATTTAGGGAATTCGGAGGGATCTGGCACCTGCCATTCAGGGAATTCAGAGGGATCTGGCACCTGCCATTCAGGGGATTCGGAGGGATCTGGCGCCGCCATTCAGGGGATTTGGAGGGATTTGGCAGTGATGGAGGATCTGGCAGCTCTGGGGGTGGTGGTGGAAATCGGGCATCCATAGGAAATTGGGCATCACCTGTACTTCTGTCTCCTGTTCATCAGCCTAGACCACAGCCAGTTCACAAAATGGCCACTGCCAGTCTACCCAAGCACAAAAAGGCTTCCACTGATCCACCTCAGCACAAGATGAGCAACTCACCACCTGAGTTGCCAGAGCTGCTGCCACCACTAGAGCTATTACTCCAGAGCTGTCAGATCCTCTGACACTTCCAGAGCTGCCAGATCCCTCCAAATTCCCTGTATGGCGGGTGCCAGATTCCTCCATATTCTCTGAATGGCAGCACCAGACCATCTTGTAGGACATTTCAATTCTCTAATTGCACCATGATGAGGTGAGAATGGAGAAGTTGCAGAAGTGTTTTATTTACTAAACATGATGCACATACAAATTCTCCTCCCCCTTCACATGCCTGTTAACATGACTATGCTTTTAGATTATCCTCATGCTTCAGTTTGCTCCTGCTTTGACCATTGCCTGCCTGACTTAGAGTTAATAAACAATATGATGAAGGGGTGGAGACTATAACTACGGTAATTAACAAAAGACAACTCAAATGACCGGGCGTGATCAAACAATTAAATCAAATTTGATTTTAAAATCAATTCTGCGTAGCTTATTAGTGTACTATGACTCTGTGTAGTAAACACTGCTCCATCTGAAATAATGTGCTGGAGGTTTACTAAAACCAGTGACACAGACGATTCTGTTCCACTCTGAATGTCTGTTCTCTGTCACGATGTGGAAAAGAAAAGTCAACAGAAAAATCCAATTGCAGTAGTGTAATCCAAAAGTGTAGTTTTAATTGCGAAGCAGTTGCAAAAGTGCCGGTCAAAACCAAAAGAATCAGAGTTCAAACGGCAACGATCGCTACCGGAATGAAAACTGGAAAGTCTCCATCGGATTTCACAGCACAGGAAATTCCGACGCACAAAGCCACCGAGAGTCCTGACGGAGACACAGAGAGTAACATGAAACAACCACAACAAACTGACACTGAGCAAGGAAAATGCCGCCCTGAAATAGGTGCGGTGATAGACAACAGCTGGAGCTGATTGATAACACAGCTGAACATAATGAGACAATGATGAGCATAGCATGTGACCACAACAAACTGAAGCACCACAACAAATGCACATAGAAAAACAACCCCACGTGACAACACAACACGCAATAAGTGACAACACAGAATGTGCGCATGAACCGCAACCGTGACAGTACCCCCTCTCCTAGGAGCACCTCCTGGTGCTCCCAGAAGAGCTTACCTGGCGATTGTAATCATCGATAAGAGAATGATCCAATATGTCCCTTGCAGGAACCCAACTTCTCTCCTCTGGACCGTAACCTTCCCAGTCCACCAAGTACTGGAATCCTCGTCCCCTCCGTCTGGAGTCCAGAATACGCTTAACCGAACAAAGCATTTCCCCATCTACGAGACGCGGTGGGGTGGGAACCAGAGTAGGCGGATTAATGGCTGCATGAAAAACGAGCTTTAATTTGGAAATATGAAACACGGGATGGATCTCCTGTACGCAGGAAGCAATTTGAGGTGGACTGCCACTGGACTAATAATTTTAGTGACAGGAAATGGGCCAATAAATATTGGAGCAAGTTTATTATAAACGGTATGCAGAGGAATGTTCTTAGAAGAAAGCCACACTTTTTGACCGACAATGTAAACGGGAGGCTTAGACCGGTGGCAATCGGCTTTAGCCTTGGTGTGCATACCCAGATGGGGTTTGTCTGGCCCTTCTCCACGTTCGTCGACATTTCTGGACAAAGGCGTGGGCGGAGGGAACCGCGACTTCGAATTCCAGACTGGGAAAAACAGGTACCCTAAACTATATTCAAATGGAGATAGGCCCGTAGCCAACACTGGTAATAAGTTATGTGCGTACTCAACTCATGGGAGAAGCTGACTCCATGAGGAGGGATTCTGGGAAACCAGACATCGCAATGTACATTCGAGATCTTGGTTGGCTCTCTATGTTTGCCCATTACTCTGTGGATAAAATCTAGAAGCAAGACTAACAATTGCCTCTAATAAATGGCAGAACTCTATCCAAAATTTAGAGACAAACTGAGGCCCTCTGTCAGAAACCACATCCGTCGGGAATTGGAAATCTTAGAAGTCTTAGAAACAGCACAAACAGAGCAAGCCAAAACAAACTCACGTACACTACGAGGCACAGCTGGCCACCAGAATCGCTGATTAACAAGAAATAAGGTACGACTCACCCCCGGATGACAAGCCACTTTGGAAGAGTGTCCCCATCGAATGACGTCGGACTGAATCTGCTCTGGCACAAACAACCGATTCGGTGGGCATCCGGGCGGAGGCATTACCTCTTCTAAGGCTGTGCGAACCTTCGACACTATCTCCCATGATACGGCAGAAATACAAATGTTCTGCGGAACAATGGGCTCAAGAGATGATATGCACTTGGAAGAGTCAAAAATATGTGACAATGCATCGAGTTTGATGTTTTTAGACCCCGGTCGATAAGAAATGATGAAATCGAAACGTGCGAAAAATAAAGCCCACCGAGCCTGTCTAGAGCTCAATCGTTTAGCGGACTTGATGAATTCAAGATTCTTATGGTCGGTCCAAATGATAAAAGAAAGCCCCGAACCTTCTAACCAATGTTGCCACTCTTCCAACGTGAGTTTGACAGCCAGCAATTCCCTATTACTAATGTCGTAATTACGTTCGGTGGCAGATAAGCGGTGAGAGAAAAACGCACAGGGCTGCATTTTGCCGTCTGAATAAGAACTCTGGGACAGGATAGCTCCGACCCCCACCTCTGATGCTTCAACCTCCACCACAAATTGCCGAGAGGGATCAGGGGCTACAAGAATTGGAGCTGAAACAAAGCAACTCTTCAGTTTCGTGAACGCAGCTTGAGCTGCGCTAGACCACCTGAACAGCATTTTGGAGGAGGTTAAGGCAGTCAGAGGCACGGCGAGCTGGCTGAAGTTGCGAATAAGACGCCGGTAAAAATTGGCAAAGCCCAGAAACCTCTGCAGGGCCTTGCGGGAGTCTGGAGTTGGCCAATTCACCGCAGCCTGAATCTTCTCTGGATCCATGCACATCCCCTCGACCGACACAATGTGCTCTAAGAAAGGAACAGACTGTGCATGAAAAAGCATTTCTCCGCCTTGACATAAAGTCCATTATCTAACAGCCTCTGAAGCACTCGCCTGACGAAGAGCCTGGAAGACTGCGGGAGCATTGGAAAGCCCAAACGGAAGAACACAATATTCTAAATGTCCCCTGGGGGTATTAAAAGCAGTCTTCCATTCATCGCCCTCTCTTATTCAAACCAAATGGTAAGCGTTACGGAGATCTAATTTCGTAAAAAACGACACCCCCTGCAGACGCTCAAAAACTGAAGACATTAACGGCAAAGGACAAGTATTCTTTACCGTTATATTATTCTCCTTTATGCAATAATCATACTAGATGTATTGCTTTGTTGCCCAGTTACCATATGTATGGTCAGAACTAACTTGCACTAAAAGCAATACAAATAAAATAATACATAGAGTGTAACAAAATAAATTTACCCTAATTTTGTGAAGATTTCAAAACTAGAAAGTGATGCACATCCCAAAGCACATCAATAACATTTGTTGAAGCTGCTATTATTTTTTATTATTATTTGGGACTAACCAGTTTGTCCCTTTATGTCAAAAAGTTTGATCAAAGGAGCCTAGCAGCAGAAGAAGAGTTTATTGGCATCAACCACTAAAGTGGATTGAATTGGATGACTACAGGAAAAGTCAGCTGATCTGCGTCAGAAGTGCTCATTTATCATCATTTGTTGGATCAGCGGGTGCATTGTCTGTTGGATTCACTGTGCTCTACTGTACAATTTTATCTGTTAGAAGTACTGTGAACTATTGTTTTGATTTATTATGAATTGGAAAGGACTATGAACCAGCGAATACACACGTTAACAAAGAGGAATGCCGCATGTGAATGCAAAGGTCTTCAGCTTGCATTGTTTCTGGAATTGGGGTATTAAAGCACTACCACTTGAACTTGAGTAAAATCGCCATAAACGTGTGCTCACTAACAAAAATCCAATGCTCATTGCTAATATATATATATATAATTTTTTGTTTTCTTTAGTTTTTTTTGTTTAAAGAAACATGTTTGCTCATGATTAGTGTTTAAGGTGATATTTTTGTTATGTAAAATGCAGTGAGTACTTAATGTTTTAAAAATTTCAAATAAGAGGGAGAGAGTTTTGTGATTTTGAAATCCAGCATGATGAGGTTCAGACTCAGAAATCAGAAAGTAAAAGGGTTGAGCCAAGTAGGTTAAACTTACTGCAAAAGGGCTAATGGGAAAACTTGCTATTTTTTTTAATATGATAAAGCATCCCAACTGAATAAAAAATTAAAAATGCATTAGCAAATAAGAATGTGAAAGTGAGGTCATATCTGAGTTTGACAGTCCAGTGCAAAGAAGCTTAAGAAGCTCAAGTCTCTGATTGCGTTGTTGCCTGATGAAGGGTCAGGCATGAAACATGTTTCAAAGCAAAAAATGATATGGGTTGAGGAATTCAACTCTGTGGTAAATAACTGGTTGAAAAAACTACCAGAGGAATGTGATCATGCTGCCAGTGAAACAGAACCTAGTGATGAGTTTCAAACATTTATACCAAGGTCAGCAGTTGCACCCCAAGCCACAGAATTAGCTGTCACAGTTCCCACTCCAGTAAATCTTCACCACAACTTGCACTTGTTCAAATGGAAGCTGAATAAGCAGCTCTTGTTGCTCAATCTGAATCTTTGAAAGAAAGGCATAATATTGAGCAGCAATTAGGGAAATGTTACAGAAACAGGAAGAGCAAATGGATATTGATGCTAAGATTTCAGCCACCAATGCAAAGCTATCTGTTCTCAGAACTTTTGAGCAACAAGGAGCAAACAGCATTGTATCAGATGGGATGGAATCCTATAATAACAAACAGTAAAAACTACCAGTTGCATCTTTTAATCCAGATGTTAAGCCAAGAGCCACTGTACAAGGCAGCAAATATGTTGCTTTTCAACCTACAGCTTCTCAACATTTACAGCTAAATGTATCTTTAAGATCCAAAATACCTGATTTAGCAGATTAAAGTTTTGATTCTACATGGAATGTGCTTCATGATATTTTTTTGAAAAAAAAAAGCATTGATAAACAACCCATTTTAGATCAAAAGAGCACATGCTAAACATCAAATCAGTCAACCCAAAGGTGACTCATTCACTTGTTTGTTTTGTTCTCAATGTCATGCTTTAGAGCAATGTACAGAGTATGAGATGACTAAACACAGAGAAAAGGTCACATTTCTAAAAGGGAAATCTGTCTGTTTTGGTAGCATTTGCATTCATAGTCCACAATTAAAACTGTTTCATATTTAAAAGTCCTCTTATGCATAATTCACTTTCCAAACCACTTCTAGTTGACCCAACACGTTATCACTGTGAAATGTTGATCTTTATCTGAGCATTCATATACGTATAGATTATAATTTCCACAAGTTGGCAACTGTGGCTGTGTGTTTAGAGAGCATACAGATATATTTCCTGAGAGTGATGAATTGCTGTTCAGGCCCTGATCACATTGAATGTGTGAGAATCAAGAATCGGTTGTTTTCAGAGGGTGTACCACCCTCGAACGGACAAATTGCGTGTTGTATTTGACTGTGGAGCAGCATACAAAGGTACACCATTGAACAGGCAACTACTACAAGGCCCTAACATTACAAACTCACTAGTTGAGGTTTTTCTGATGTTTAGACAAGAACCTGATGCATTCATGGCAGACATTAAAACAATGTTTTACCAAATAAGAGTGGCAGAGGAAGATAAAGACTTTCTTCACTCCTTGTGGTGACTAAATGGAGATGTTACACAGGATGTTGTGGTCTTCAGAATTGCTGTTCATTTATTTGGAGCAGTTTCATCCCAGAGTTATGCATGTTTTACTCTTAGGAGAACAGCAAAAGACAGCCGTCTTTCATGAAGGTGTGAATGACACTGTATATAAGAACTCCTACATGGATGAAAAGTTTACCAACAGAGTATAAAGCAGTTCAGATGGTGAGAGACTTGACTGTTCATTGTCACAAAGAAGGCTTTCATCTAACTAAGAGGGTTAGCAGTAGTCATGAGGTCTTACAGGTCATTGCAGAACAAGACAGATCAAAAATCTCAGTGAGCTCAATTTGTAACAAGATGAGCTACCACTGGAAAGGGCCTTAGGGCTTCAGTGGTGTGTACAGAATTTATGTTAAATTGTTTACAGCTCCAAATTTAATCTGACTCCAATTTCAAGTGATCATTAAATTTCAAATGTGTTTCTGATAAGCAACTTTCTTTTCATTTAATGGTTCATCATTTACCATCGCTTAGAGTCAGTATGCTGGCCAGTTACATCTGCTCACAGACACAACCTCGCCAGTTCTGGTTCTTGGATAGAGGATATAACTGTAAACTAATTTCCTTTAAGTAATATTAGCCCGCCCCATGCTTGCTCTTACATAAAGAAATTTTGATTTAGCCACTATATTATATCATACTGTCAGTGATTGTCAGAAACCAACAGGTCTCAAATGCTGTGCCTATGCTCCATCCATTGAGCATGAATGTAACAAAATGTAACAATCTACTAGATTTCAATTATTTCAGTAGACCATAAAATATATCAAATATGACATTTTATTTGTCAGGTAAATATTTTCCATGCCAATTCACATAATTAAGCAAAAATAAGCCAATTCAGAATTGTACAACATAATTTACTCAATGATAATTCTAAGAGTTAAAGATGAATACCTGACCATGTAGAAGTACCTTGCAGCATATAAGTATTGATGCAGAGCTCGGAGACTCACACACTGCAATGGGGTATCCTGGCTACAGTATCCCACAGACACTTTTGCACCTTTCCCTTAAATACTCAAATCACAACAAACAATCATAAATTCAAGACAATAAAAGTTTCACAAAACCATTGTCTGGTCATGAGTCACTACAGAGAGGAAGTGGCACAGCTGGCTGAATGGTGGGTCACTAACAACCTCTCCCTCAATGTAGAGAAGACAAAGGAGGTTGTGTTGGACTTCAGGAGAAACTCCATTGACGTTCACTGACCATCGACAGCTCAACTGTCGAGAGAGTCAGCAGCACTAAATTACTGGGGTGCACATCACAGAGGATCTCACCTGGACTACCAACACCATGTCCCTTTCCAAGAAGGCACAAAAATGCCTATACTTTCTCCGCCGGCTGAAAAGTCTTCCTCCACCCATCCTCACCACATTCTACAGGGGAACCATTGAGAGCGTGCTGACCAGCTGCATCACTGTCTGGTACAGGAGCTGCAGTGCTGCCGACCGCAAGACCCTCCAGTGCAAAGTGAACACAGCCGAAAAGATCATTGGTGCCCCTCTATCCTCCATTCAGGACATTTTCCTCTCACGGTGCTCCAGCAAAGCTAGCAGTATTGTGAAAGACTCTACTTACCCCTTCCACAGTCTCTTTCAGCTGCTGCTATCAGGAAGAAGGTTTTGAAGTATTACAGCCTGCTCGGCTAGACTACTCAGCAGCTTCTTTCCACAGGCTGTTAGAGCCCTCAACTCCAGTCAACTTACCCCCCTCTGAAACCTCCCCATGCATTCCTGAGTACGTCCCATACAGGTGAGTGGGTCTAACAAACCACCTGTGGAAGGACATCCTCTCGTCTCTCTGACTCTTGCACCAGGTTGCACATTTGCACTATAGACACTTTCTTAATCACTCCATGTCTCTTGGAAAAACACTGTGCATTTCAAATTGTGCTTCATTCAGGTGAGTGAATTGACAAACCACCTGTAGAAACACTCTTTTCTCTTATTCTCTTATACACTTTACCTAAACTCCATCTTACAAGAACTCAATAAGGAAAGCGATGTTTACAATAAATGTACCACAATCATGTTGCACTGCTTGCTTCAACCTCAAATACCTCTTGCACAATATCAGACCTTAAATACCTCTTTTGCACAATATTCACCTTTAATACCTCTCTTGCACAATGTCCTCCACAACATTGTTCAGTCTCATGAAAAGTACTTGTATAGCTTGTCTTATATGTATAGTTTAAGTATTTTATTTTATTTTATTTTATAGTACATGTTAGTTATGCATAGATTTTTTATAATAGCTCTTATGTCCAGTGTTGAGTTTGTATTTATGATTAATCTATGTAGCACAGTTGTCCTGCAAGACACAACGTTTCGTTCCTCTGTATGTCCACACATGCAGAGCAATGACAATGAAGCTCGACTTGACTTGACTTGAGTTGATATGAAGACAATTTTCCCTGGAGGGGAGCATCTGGCAAAGATCTTATGAAAGCCGAAATTCAGATCAACATACTCCAAGATGGCAGCGCGTGAACATCGCACGGCTCAGCGTCTCTCCAGTTTCTGCAGTTTTGCAATATTTTTTCTGCTCATTTCTGGTCTGTTTGTGCAGAACAGTAGTGCATTTACATCGTACACCTGACAGGAGCTTTTGGATATTGGTTTGTGCATTCCTGACAGTTTTATAAACGTCGAGACCATAAACAAAGACGGGGAAAGAGTTAAGCTAAAGCTAACACCACACCGGGTCTCTTTACCCAGCATCTTTCTTGCCAATGTATGGTCACTGGTGAACAAAATGAATGAGATTCGACTGCGCATCAACCACAGTAAAAGACTATGGAATTGTAATGTTATAATCTTCACAGAAACATGGCTAAACAGCAGGATACCAGACAACACTATAACTTTAGCTGAGCACCACACATTCCGAGCAGACAGAATGGCGAATGACTCCAGTAAGACCAGAGGCAGTGGATTGTGCATTTATTTTAACAAAGCTTGGAGAACTAACTCTGTTATCACTGGGAGACATTGCTCTGCTAACCTGGAATTTCTAATGTTTAAATGTAGACCGTTCTATCTGCCGCAGGAGTTCACCTCTACCATCATAACTGCCGCTTACATTCCTCCCGACGCTGATGCCAGGCTTGCTATGAATGAACTTCATGCGGCCATCAGCAAACCGCTCACCTGGAGACTGCTTTTATTGTTGCTGGGATTTCGATCACTCAAACTTAAAGGCAGTGCTTCCCAAATTTCATCAAAACATTTTCTGTCATACAAGGGGAAACAAAACTTAGGACCATGTATAAACATACATGGCTGAAGCCTACGCTGTGACCCCCCTACCCCACCTGGGTCAATCAGATCACCTTTCTTTATTCCTCACTCCCAAGTACTCACCCCTCATCAACTGTGTGAAGCCATCAGTGAGGACCATCAAAGTGTGGCCAGCGGGGGTAGACTCCACACTCCAGGACAGGTTTTAACACACAGACTGGAGTGTGTTTGCTTCCCAGGCCACCTGTGGCTCTCACACAGACATAGACTGTTACACTTCCTCTGTTCTGGAATACATTAATACCACCATAGACAGTGTTACCATCCAGAAGCAGATCACCACATACCCAAATCAAAAGCCATGGAAGAACAAGGAGGTACACCTCCTGCTGAAGGCACGCAACACTGCCTTCAGATCAGGTGATGCACAGGCATACAGCACTTCCAAGGCTAATCTGAAGAGGGGCATCAAAAAGGCCAAGCACTGTTACAAGCTAAAGCTAGAGTAGCACTTTTCCAACTCTGATCCTCAGCACATGTGGCAGGGCATCCAGGCCATTAGCAACTACAAACCCAGCCATTCCACACCCACAGCCTCAAATGTCTCCTTCTTGAACGAGCTCAATGACTTTTATGCTTGCTTTGAAAGAGACAATAAAGAACCCACTACCAGGACCACTTCCTCAACTGACCACTCATCTATCATACTCATCTCCTCTGAAGTTTACACTGCACTGAGTCAGATCAATGAACGCAAGGCTGCTGGACCAGACGGTATCCCTGGGCGCATCCTAAAGGCATGTGCAGAACAGCTCGCTGGGGTATTCACAGACATTTTCAACCTGTCCCTTAACCTAGCAGCTGTGCCAGCATGCTTTAAAACCACCTTTATTGTCCCACACCAGTTTGACTACCATGGGAACAGGAGCACAGGAGATATAGTCTCCATAGCACTGCACTCTGTACTCACATACTTGGACAATAAAAACACTTATGCACGAATGCTGTTTGTTGACTTCAGCTCAGCATTCAACACTGTCATACCCTCTATGTTAAATATCAAACTTAGAGACCTGATATTAACACCTCTCTCTGAAACTGGGTTATAAAATGTCTGACTAACAGACCTCAGAATGTTAAATCAGGCCACATCTGCTCCACCACTGTCACACTTAGCAATGGTGTTCCACAGGGCTGTGTGCTGAGCCCCTTCATCAACTCCCTTTTTATCCACGACTGCAGGCCCATGAATGGATCCAACACCATCATCAAATTTGCAGATGACACTACAGTGATCGGTCTAATCAGCAACAATGATGAGACTGCCTACAGGGAGGAGATACAGCATCTAGCCACTTGGTGCACAGACAATAATCTGCTCCTTAACAACACCAAGACCAAGGAGCTCATTGTGGACTTCAGGAAGGGACGAGTAGGCTCACATGATCCCATTTACATCAATGGGATGGCCGTTGAGCCTGTCACATCCTTAATGTTCCTGGGGACCTACATCTCAAAGGACCTGTCCTGGACCACCAACACCTTCAACCTGGTCAAGAAGGCTCACCAGTATCTCTTTTTGTTAAGACAACTTAAGAAGAACCAGCTGTCTTCAACCCTCTTGGTGAACGGTTGAAGACAGCTGCCCAATAGCATCCTGGCCAACTGTGTCACAGTCTGGTATGGAAGCTGCTCTGTTGCTGAGCGTAAGGCACTGCAGAGAGTGGTAAAAACTGCCCAACGCATCACAAGGACCCCACTTCCCCCCCTTTTGCCGAGCACGAAGTATTCTTAAGGACTCCTCTCACCCTGCTCACAGACTGTTTTCTATCCTGCCTTCTGGCAGGCGCTTCAGGTTCCCCCAGACAAAAACTAGCAGAATGAGAAACAGCTTTTTCCCCAGAGCTGTTGCCCTTTTGAACTCTGCCCCCTACTGACTCTTTTGCCCCCGTCATACAGCCCCACACTCTCCTCATAACTTACACTCCCCATAAACACTGCATTATTTATTATTTAATATTTGCACAATTAAAATTGCACATATTTATCGCACTACGTTGCACTAATTCATCTTGAATTGTACATACCCACTCTACATGTACATTTGTAATTATGTTCATATCAATCTGCATACCTCTGATTATAAATGGCAACCTGTACATATATTCATCTATTGTAAATCTCTGTTAATACAACCTGTATATAATGTTTATAGTACATCCATCTGTAAATATCACCATAGTTTTTCTATAATTGCACTTTATAACTTATACCTATATCCTGCACTTGCTGCTATTGCACTCCTGGTTAGACCTAAACTCCATTCCGTTGCCTTGTACTTGTACATGTGTAATGACAATAAAGTTGAATCTAATCTAATCTAATCTAACAAGTGAAATTGTGAAACATTACAGTGAAATTGAGACCACTTTACCAATCACACAGAGACATTTAAAATGATACCAAACATGAATATCCACAAGATACACCATATTAAAAACTTGGACATTCTGTGTGGAATGTGAGTGAGCTGCTCTGGTGGAGAAGATAAAGTCAAGGGCAGAGAGAGGGGCTCAGGATGCATGATCGGGACAGTTGAACAACTGGTTTCTTGAACAACTAGCTGATCTTCTTCTCAGATTAGAAAGTTTATTGTTTTCTTGCATGACAATTCTCCTGATCTTGCCTTATGGAATTCCATAGCAGTTCTTGGGGTCTGATATCATGGAGAGATTTAGCCATCCTTACAATACATTAGATGAGAGGGTATACTGTAGCTACATGTTTTGTTTGGTCTTCTTCTTAAATGGGAGTTAGTATTAGACAATAGAATATATAGATATAAAGAAGAAGAAGAAGAAGAAGAAGAAGCACAGTTCTTATAAAGAGCAGTCTGTTATCTTTGTCATCTTTAATTAGGTTTAAGTATAAACCTAATTGAATAATTGTTTAAGTAATGAAATAAAGAATAACCAAAAGCAATTTGTGATTGTTTTGGTAGTCTATTGAATAATGCAATTAATTACATACATATGTGAGAGACGAACCTTATTTAAACTTGTTTTGTGCGCTGAAAAGCAAAAAAGCGCCCGATTTTGCCCTCACACTATTCATTGCTCAGCCATCCTGTTATAATATAAACGCCCATTTTCCCAAACATTTTAAATCTTCCCTGTAATGTACATGCAGCCATATATATATGGATCTTTGAAATTTTTGAAACATAAATTTGCATAATAAATATGTGATTTGCATATATTGTCATATCTTAAATGTAAAATAAAAAAGAAAGAAAGAAAGAAAGAAAGAAAGAAAGAAAGAAAGAAAGAAAGAAAGAAAGAAAGAAAGAAAGAAAAAACATTTTATGAACTGTGCGTGCTGAATCACTATTCTATAATATCAATTGCAGATAAACATCAGCAAAATTAATTGGGAAATTATATTAAAGTGTTGATCATTATATTGTAAAACAATAAATCAATTCCTGGTGCTAATTTTCTGTGCAGCACACATTTTTAAAAATTAGTGGAACAACAATAGGTGTAGACATATTCTGTCTGACAAAATATGATTATTCTGACTGCAGCTAATATACTGAATCAAACAAATCTTATTTTTTCATCCATGTTGACATTAAAGTCATCTGTTACAGCTTGCCATTTCATCACCTACTGAAACAGTTGTTTCAACTGCAATATCTGCTCATTAGAACCAAGTTATTTTTAGAGAATGCATGCAAAGTTATTTGACAAAGACTCGCACATTCACACACAGACTTTCTGGCTGCATTCAAGTCCAATTTGTATGTCCTTCACTCTCCAACTTCCGTCTTGTTCGCTCAGATGTACGTTATTGATTATGTTACACGAGTGTCCACTACTGGCGGAACATATAAAATGTGTTAAATGAAACACCCTAAGCCTTGAAAACTGCAATGGATGCCTCCACAGAGGCCGTGGTCACATTTTCATTAGGAGTGTTCTCATTTTGTGTAGTATTTTGCAGTTTCTGCACCTAAAAAGAAAACACTAGCAGGAATTAAGTTTTTTTTCATTTGTATCAGTCTAGTGTTTAGTCTGCAATAATACAAATGTTTTTTTTTTTTTTTTTTTTTGTTAAAAATGATATCAACATAAAATAACACAAAAAGCAATTTACCTTTAATTATTTTGTTTATAGATAAAAACATAGGTGGTTCGATGTATAAACACATACTAATTATTCTTATTAATAATGTTATTATTATTATTATTGTTGTTGTTGTTGTTGTTGTTGTTGTTGTTGTTGTTGTTGTTGTTGTTACTACTACTACTTAAGAATATATTGTTATTGTTGTTATTTAAACTTTTTGTTTGTTTGTTTGTATTAGCACATAAAGAAAACACAACAACTGACTTTAGACTGTCTCGAGATGCCATTACTATGTTATTTACTTTGCTTGGCATCAAAAGAGGCATGGAGGTTCTTATAGTCTTGTGTCTTGAGTGTTCTTTGTTCCAAAGTCCAATGTCTTTCATTGTTTTCAACACATTTCTAAGCATAATATTTTATTTTATTTTGATTTATTTTATCTTTGCTATGATGACAGTATGACATTTTACTACATATTTTTCAAGATACTAGTATTCAGCCTAAAGTACAATTTAAAGGCTTAACTGGGTTAATTAGGTTAACTAGGCAAGTTGTCACACCCTCTGCACGTTCCCTCAGTCCCAGTCACCACTCACAGTCACCATCCACCACACACCACACCAGTGAACAATCACTAGAGTTCTAATCACCCACACCTGCACCTGCAATCACCCACTCCCTATATATACTCACCGGCTGGAATTGAAGTTGCATGGTCTCCGCTTCCTGGATCTTCTCCCTGTTGCTCAGATCTCTCCTGTGCTCCTTTGAGGCTTACTTTCTGTATTTGTGGATGCAAATGACCGATTAAGGGACGTGACTTTTGTTACGTTGGTGATTGCACTGAACTCGAACTTCCCACTTGGACGAGAGCGTGTGAGAGAGCCTTCAACCAGTTGCACCTCTCACCTGTTTACCCACTGTTTATACTTGCTCCACAATAAATACTCACAGTAATCCCTGCCTTCTCTTCTTTGTGTGTGTGACCGTGACACAAGTTAGGGTAATTTGGCAAATCATTGTATAACAATGGTTTGTTTTGTAGACAATCAAACAAATAAATGCTTAATGGGACTAATAATATTGACTTTATTATTATTATTATTATTATTTTTTTTATTAAAACTGCTTTTATTTTAGCTGAAATAAAACAAATAAGACTTTCTCCAGAAGAAAAAAAAATATTATTGAAAATACTGTGGAAAATTCCTTAATCTGTTCTGATCTAAGTGCCATAAGTTTTGCAGTGTCTTCATCAAACCCTTCACAGAAACGTTAACACACTTGGATGTAATACTGTACATTTGCCCTGGGTCACTGGTTTTACAGTCTCACTGTGTGGCTACAGGGTTTCTGTATCTTTTTCATCAAGCTTGCATTTTTAACTCCCTTCAATGCAATTATTCTTCTGGAGTTAGTATTTTTTGCAATAAAGTGTTTATTTTTTCAAAGGTTCACAGATTTTAATATTTTTGATGCCTTTAAATCTTTACTTTTTCGAATAGCAATCTGCCTTGGTTTACATTTAAAAACGTCACATTTCATTTTATAACTATCAACTGATTTTTGGTCACAGAATATACCAAAATCTAGGTCTTTAATACTATGATTAAAGGTAGTACCTTTCAAAAGGGAATTGTTACAATTACAGCAACCACATAAACTTGAGAGTTTATCAGTATTGCCAGACATTTTTCATATAATTTGTTTATGATTTTGAGAGAAGAGGTATACCTATACCTATTATACCCCATACCTATTTACAGAACCTTTTTACTTAAACCCATTACAGTCAAATGCATTAAAAAAAGGAAATAATCTTATATTCCATTAAATGTCAAAAATAAGTATCTTATTTCTGTATTAGCTGTACTATTCTGTATTACTGCATTAGTCCCAACCACCTTTCCTTCATTGTCCCTCTCTTTTCAGAGAACTTTGGTCCGCAGGCCATACTTTGGTCTGGTGTCTGGTGTCTGGTGGTGACACCAGAATGCTTACCACTCATGACAGATGCACAATCATAGCCTTGCCCCACAAGATTATTTCTGTAGTCCATGGCATGTTTCTTAAGGCAATCTATTATCATAATCTATTATGCCTGCAGCATCTAAGCTTTCAGCTGTCTGAAATTGTAAAAAAAAAAAAAAAAAACTTTTGTGGATGGCCCCATTGTAATAGTACCTCACAACTAGAGAGATCTGCTCTTTTATCTTTAAAACTTTGGTTTCATCTACAATTACACAAAATACTTCACTTTTTTTACTTCTCTTATTATTTAACTTTGCACCATCTCAGCTAAGCCCTCAAGAACTTCATTCTTTATTTGGTGGATTTATTTTGTCAAAGAGAGAGTTATGTTTTGCTATTTTCTCTAAGATTGTCAAGAAATTACCCTTTTTTTCAGAGTCATCAGACTCTCAATGACCTCTCTGTGCTATATTTTGAGTGGCAGTCAACAGCAGCATATCAGCAATTATTTTAATGTACAAACAGATTTTCTCCACTTTCTTTTTCCAATCCTCATCAATGAAATCCAACATGGATAAGCCTTTTATACTGATCATTTTGAAACAGCAAATCTGGTGCTTGATGCAGCTGGAAGGGGCTCAATGACGTCTTCTGTCAGCTCTGGATCACTGTCTTGCTTAGAATCAGAGGTATCTGTGTCATTCCCTTGATCCATCTATTTACAACACAAGATCCTGTAGTTCCCATAGAATACTGAAAACATATTTGTTTTTGTGAATTGTGGGGCATTCTATAGGTTTCCATTGTTTTTATTCTTTGCAAACTGTTTTCATTTTTTCTTCTGTACCCCAAAAACCATAAAAAAGAGAAAAAAGGAAAATAAAAATAGATTTATTTATTATTTATTTCCTCATAAGTCTCCCCAGGTTCTCATGTTAAACCTGTCAGACCCATACCATTATGCAAGATTTTAGAGTTGCATTTAGAAGCTTTAATATATATGAAAACATAGGAATTTATATCAACCTCTGCATAAACACATTTGTTTATTTATTTTTATATAGTGTATTGGTGTTCTTTCATTCAAGAAAAAATCAAAGTAACAGCTGAGTGATATAACACGATGCATAAACGTGCATTGAACACTAAGGCTCAATCCCAATTCCACCCCTTAGCCCTTCCCTTCGTTTTGCGCGTTTACGTGAAGGGGTAGGGGTGTGCCAATTCTCTTTACCTTGAAGGTATAGGGCTAAGGGGGAGGGCTAGATAGCCTCTGAAACTGAGATTTTCCAGGACCACACTAGAAACCAAGGAGTACGAAAATTTCCCAGAATACAATTCATGTTTATTTATTTATATAGCGCTTTTACAATGTAGATTGTGTCAAAGCAGCTTAACATTGTAGTTCTAGTAAATTGAAAATGTGTCAGTCCAGTTTTCAGAGTTTAAGTTCAGTTTAACTTAAGTTTAAGTTAAGTTAATACACCAGCTACAACAGCAACATGGCTGCACACGTGAGTCAGGAGATGCACAAATTAGTATTTTTTAGCATTATTAAGAATTTTTACAACAAACAAGAATATGTTTAGAAGTCCAAGCAGAAGGGGTAGGTGTAAAAAATGTGGAATTGGGATTGAGCCTTATACTCAGCAGTCTAAATCTGTTTGTGCCTCATTCCAAACATATGCTGCACATTTCACAATATAAATGATAAACTAACAAATGTTAATTTACAGAACATTTAAACAGACCTCATTCCTTTTTGGGGTGGCACTCTATAAATTTACAATCCATATATCCTGCATTTTGTGTTCTGACACACTGTGAACAAATGGCCAGACACAAAGCACAACATGCCACATCTTTTAATATTATTTATCAGTTTGTTTTGCATTACTGTGGAATTCTGCCTCTGTATGATATTGCTAAAATGATTTTTTTTTTCATTCCATCTTCCTCTTTTTTTTTTATAGGGGGATCAAGGCGACCAGGGACCACGGGTATGTAGTCTTTTGCATGAAATATGCATGGCCTGTTCTGATGTGTGGATACATGTGTATGTCTCTCTTATGTATTTGTGGGCCGCATGATGAGATGTATCTGTTTCTGCAGTTTTGCCACCACAACAGGTCCTTAATGGGCAAATTTAACTTTTGTGTGTTGTTTGTGCATTGATGTTTGTTGGCAGTGTGTGTACAACAGTGGTTCTCAAACTGGGGGCCGCAGAACTGGGAGCCCAGATGGTGCTAGGGGTGTGGCAAAGACATTGTATAGGGGGTACTCAACTGCCCCACCTGAATTAATTTTGTGGCCTGCATCATTCTGAAGATTAATGCATTTACTATTATAATTTGCATTTAAAACTACTGCAAATATTGAGCTTTATGTTTGCACCATTTGTGGGGCAGTCGTGGCCTGGTGGTTAGAGTGTTGGACTCGT
>CAIGQV010018273.1:5238463-5249250 GCA_903798115.1 Danio jaintianensis | reverse complement strand
TCTCTCTCTCTCTCTCTCTCTCTCTCTCTCTCTCTCTCACACACACACACACACACACACACACACACACACACACACACACACACACACACACACACACACACACACACACACACACACACACACACACACACACACACACACACACACACACACACACACACACACACACACACACCCCAAAGTGGCTCAATAATATTTTTATTTTTATTTTATTTTATTTTTTTGTTATAAGCCAGAAGTGACAAGAAGGTAGCTTTTCCCAATAGCAAGTCAATGGGGAGGAATTTTTTTCCCTCTCGGTGGGCTTGGTTTTAGATTATGAAGTGTTGCCCTCTGTCTCTTTTGCCTCAGAATCTTTAAACTGAAGCAGTGCACAGATGACAAAGGCCCAATCACAATTCAATTTTATATCCCTACCCCTACAACTCCCCCTTGGCCACTGAAATGGAATGTAAAGGGAGAGAGATAGAAATACTCCCCTAAGTAATGTGACACCACTACTACACACGCACACATCATCATGTCATCACTAGCACATGTTTTGAGCACCACACAGCAAGCATTCATCAGCATAGTGGGATTAATAGTGAGTTGCACAAGCATTAGACTTCTGCAAATGCAGTGGATTCAGCTGCATCCTTCATGAACCATACAGCCACTCTCAGCATTTTCAGTTAATGCTTTCATTTAGAGGCAGCATTTACTACAGACATTTTTTTTTTGCTGCAGACAAATACGTGAATGAACAATGTAGGCAACAGCTTTATTGCCTTGCAACAAACTGTTTTTTATAATGTTATCAACAAATGAACAAATGAAAAGCCTGCCCATGCTGTGTGATTAATGATGGTGGTCATGCTAGCATCATTGTATAATTCACAAACTGTCAGATTCACAAACAATACAAGCAGGGAGCAGTAAATGGAGCACATGTTAGCAATTGAATGGGATCACTGCATGGACAGCATCATGCAGATGAAGTATGAAGGCAACAGCAGCTTTTGTGCCAACCACCCAGTCAGTCATGGATAAAACTTAACCACTCCCATCTTGGTCATGTTAAAACTGTGGTGTAAGACAAGACCCACTTTAGTTCAGTTAACTTGATTCCTAATGTATAACAATATATGTGATGCGGGTAAAGAACATTCTGGTTATAACATGAATAAAGGTGCATCTTTATTTTTTCTTGCTTTTTTTGTGTCTCCAATGTCTTGCTCTCCTTTGTGAAGACACAGTCTATTCAAAGGTTTTTGACACACACATCACAGAGAATTCAGTTTGCGCCTGCAGTCTTGTAAAGAGGTCCCCACAGACTTTGCTGTTTGCAAAGTAGAATGTTAGAAACATTTGAAGGAGGAAGTTTTTTTGTAATATAAACTTTATATGATGACCAATTACCTGATTTGGTCTTCAGTGGTAGATGTCAACAGATTCAAAGTGTTGGTAGACAAAGAGACACACAGAAACATTGAGTCATTGCTCAGATGTTTCCTACTGAAACTGTCACAGTGACACAGAGAGCTCTGGACACATCAACAAAGATTAATCCACAGTTTTGTTAATTTGCCCATTTCTGAAGAATGTATAAGGATATTATGTCAGGAATTGTCTAAAAGAAGAAATGTGTTCTCTACAGTATTCATAAGTGAAAAGTGGGACAGGCACAAGGAATGGATCATCACATCAGACTTACATCAGATTATCAGGGAGAGATCACAGTGCTTTTCACCTACTGATATATTACTGATTTAAGGTGACATCTAAATAATCTAATTTCTGCAGTTATCATTAAAGAATGCAAAGTCTATTTGCATCACCTTTAATAATAATATATTGATAATAATATCCTATAATATAAGCCTCTTATAACCATCCTTGACCAATTCACTGTCAAAGACTGATGATGCCTTGTATTGGCATAGCTTGTTCAAAATAGTTTCCTCTTGAGAATGACAGATACAAGTCCTGACACACTGGCAAGAGGGATTTTGAGCTATTCTTCTTGCAGTATAGTGGCCAGGTCGTGATGCTGGTGGAAGAAAACGTTTTCTGACTTGCTCCTCCCAAACACCCCAAAGTTCAACTTTACTTTCACGTTTATTAAATCACTCTGTCACCAGTCTTGCTGTGTGTATTGGTGCATTATCATCCTGAAACATGGGACCACCTCCAAGATACAATGTTTGAACATTGTAAGCTTTTCACTCATCACAGTACACATGCTGCTGATGATGTGACAATAAAAGTGATTCGATTTGATTTGATTGAACTATTGGGTGCACATGGTCCTCCAGAATGATTCGGTAGTCCTTAACAATGATGCGTCCACCTATCACAAATATTGGGAATGCCATGATATTGCAGCCTAAACCATCACTGATCCACCCCCATGTTTCACTCTGGGCATGCAACAGTCTGGGTGGTACACGTCTTTGGGACTTCTCCACACCATAACTTTACCGGATTTGGGAAAGACAGTGAAGGTGGCCTCATCAAAGAACAATACATGTTTTACATTGTCCACAGCCCAAGATGTTCGCTGCTGGCACCATTGAAACCAATGTTTGGCATTGGCACGAGTTACCAAAGGTCTTATAGCAGCCCGGCCATGTGTATTGACCCTGTGCAGCTGCCAACAAACAGTTTTGGTGGAAACAGGAGAGTTGAGATGCACATTTAATTCTGGAGTAAGATTTGCAGCTGTTTTTTTTGTTTGTTTTGTTTTTAATACAACCTGGGTTAGCACTGAGACATCCCTTTCAGACTCAGCATCAAAACTCTGTTTTCAAAAACTGTTTTTGATTTTTAGTGTTTTTTAAGACACAAAAGAATATCCATATATATATATATATATATATACACATGTACATAATTAATGAGTGATGTTAGTGATGTTCCAATGTATGCAACCTTGCTTATTAAAGTGTGAATATAAATGTTTAGGTTCAACATTACATGGTGATGTTTTTGTTTTTAGCACAATACCTGTCTGAATCTGATTTTATTTTTTGGAAAGTGAATTATGTAAAAGAAAATATTTTGAGACACAATTTCAACTGTGGACTATACAAATATCATTTACACCAGGGTTGATAACCTGGTGACCTCCTCTGACAGGGTTATCCAGCTGGATCTGACAGACATCATATTTGCAAATCCCTCCTTCTTTAGAAGGAATAAAAATTATATGTTGTTTCATGAATTGCTTTGTAGAGTGTCATTTTGTAAGTCGTCTTGTCTTCAAGAACTTCAGTTTCAATGATTTCTCTTCAGAGAGCCGCTTCTGTGTGTTTAAGACTTCAGAACTCTCTTCTCCAAAGATCCAGTTTTCTGGCTGTTCCAGACATTTTTGGCATTACAATAGTTTGGATCCATAGTATCCAGAGTAGTGTCCAACCTACCTATACCCTTCAGATTGGCTGGATAAAAAATTCCTTCCAATTAAAATGGTTTTCATTTTAACAATCTTTGTTATTTAATATCATAGTGTTTTCAGAATCTCTATAAGCCAAAAGAAACATACTCATATTGTCATTATGTTGTCTGTGAGACAGTAGCAAGGGGGCCCACTGGTGGTTCACAAGGGGGCCCTAAACACGATGTGTACTCTACATATAGGAAGGATTGGATCTGAAGTAATAGTAGTCTGGCTTGGGATGCCAAAAAGTGTAGAACTGGTCCTTTTGTTTTGTTTTGTTTAATTGTTTTGGAATTTTTCAAAATTTCCTCACGATTAATTTTTTTTTAAGAGGAATTTGAAAATACAGCATTTAGATGTACAGATGTATTTACAAACTGCTTAACTACTGACTAACTACTTGCCAATGCATAACAAATGATTCATATTATGCAACTATTATAAAGTGTTACTGGCTGTAAAATAAAATTGTGTTAATGTGGAAATAGTGAAGGCCATTTTCTGCAAGCATTGCATCCTTTCTAAAGCATCTTTGAAATAATCTTTTTTCAGTGTATTTTGTTTGCACATGCTCTTTGTTTTAGCAGTGAAATAGATGAGATGGTGTTTCTTTTTTGTTGCTGTTGTTGTTTTTTCATCTACTTAATGAGCCAAGCCAAATTTATTCCCAAGACATGCCTAGAGGGAATATCTCATTAACATGGTATCTCCTTGTGTTTTCATGTTTTTCTTTTTTTTTTCTTCTTTTATTCAGGATTATATAATTATCTTCCACTGAGTTAGCAGGGGAAATTAGTGTATACATTTACAAAACATTTTATTTAGGTTTATTATGTTAGCCTGGAAACAGAAAATCCCGCACCAGGACAAAGAATATTGAAGGTTATATATGTAATGTTATTGGCAAACAATTCAAAATTCAAAGTAAATAAGTAATAAATACCAATGAACTATGTTTGGCAGTTGTAAGATCTAATCAAAATTCCCTTGACTTCATAACAGAGCAGTGTATAAAAGCTTCTTTGTCAATTGGAAACTTGGTTTTGCCTTATTGAGACAAACCGACACAAAGAGGAAAATGTTGTCCTGAGGAGTGAATGGCTTTCAAGCTGTGGTGTTGTGTTTGCATTGTACGATTTTTGTGCTGTTTGTCCCCAGGGACTTCCTGGTTTACCCACTCTGGCTGCTTTACACAACAATCAAATCCTGACTGTAAAGGTTTGTTGGCATGTGCACATGGCCCAGGCAGACTCTATAGATGACACACACACACACACACACGCACACACAACACACACACTGAGATACTGTATGTACTGTATGGGCACATCCCCTGTATCCATGCAGTGACAGACTTGGCCCAAACATAATGTGTCTGACAAATGTGTCTGTGCCATTCCAACCAATCAAAAATTTGTTCAATCATTTTGACCCTTTCTTCCAGTTCCAGGGGTGTCATTATTATGCAGTGCAGTGACAGGAATTTATGCATTCACAGCGGAGCAACTGTTTTATTTTCCTAATAAACCAGTGATGTGTGATTCATTACAAACAAGATTTGTATTTTCTAACCACTGAATTGTCTGCCTGGATGTAATAACTTTAAAAAAATACATTAAATGCTAAACTAAAGTGGTGAAATTAATATGGATCTGACATCGACTTTGGTTTGCCACAAATCCACTCAACCCCACAAAAATATGATTCTTGCACCCCCTGCTTTAGAATCCAACATACAATTAGTAGGTCATCTAGTATTTCTATAGTAAAAGACTGGTTTTGTCTTCAAAATTTCACTATTACATGTGTCAAAACAACAGCACATACATGTGCATGATTGGTTTCAGTGTGTGCAGTTCCTAGAGTCTGCCTTGGCTTCAAAGAAAACAGTAATGATAGTGCTTTCAGTGAGTGGAAGTTGACATGTTTCTTAAAGCTGGCTTACTCAAACCAGAAATGGTGGTAATTACAGATTTACCAGCCAAGCACAATTAAGACTTCTGTTACTGCCACCATTGAAAATGTCAACTTTCAGTAATGCACGAAGGCGCTGGATTGAGTCTTCTAACTCTATTTCAATCTAATCTATTTTTTTTACCTCTTTTATTTCCTTTCCTTTTCTGGGACCTCATGAAACTTTCCTCCCCAACTTCTCTCACCTTTGACCTCACACACCTGCTCAGATGGTCTTCCCTAAGATAAATCATGGCTTTCTTTCTGCTGATCAACAACTCATTAAACGTCGGCTCATTAAGGTAGTGCTTGTCCTTATTCTGTTCTGCTTCTTACTGCTCCGTAAGAATGGGTTTCTTGTTAGGTCCATCATTTTCTCAGCATTTCAGCTTTTACCTCAGTATTCTGCTCGACTAACATACTATTAAAATTAACATAGCAGTAAGAACGATGAAGTGCAGGACATTAAAATGTTATCTGATTTAATTTTGTGAATAATCAAATTTATCTCAATAAATTATCTTAATGTTTGATGAGGATGGAAGTTTAATGAAAATAAGTTAGTTTTGTGGGATTAAATGTAATTTATTATTTAGGTGAAATGTTTAATTTAGATTTATTAAATCTAAAATGCTTAATTGTATGTTTTAAAAATAATTCATGTTTTAACCTAATGTAATTAAAGGCACTGAATTCAATTATGCCCAAATGTTAGCGCAACCAAACAGAACCGATTTTTATTAAGTTTTAGCTTAGCTTTAGCTTTAGTGTGTGTGTGTGTGTGTGTGTGTGTGTGTGTGCGTGTGTGCACGTGTGCGTGTGTGTGTGTGTGTGTGTGAGTGTGTGCGTGTGCGCGCATGTGTGCTGCGAAAAAAGAGGTGGCTCCAGGTGTTTAGAGTATTTAGTGACTGAACAATTTTACCAAATGACGGACCTGAAAATACAAATAATTACAGACTACAAATATGACTGATCTGCTTAATAAGGACAGACAGCTCTTTTTGTTCCACATCACAACCAGCATGAATGCTTAGCATGCATGACAAGTAAATGGCTCAGTCTCTGTCACCTTCAGCAAGCGTTGAAAGAATATAATAATAATAATAGTAATAGTAATAATAATAATAATAACAATAATAATAACAATAATAATAATCGAGTTATGTTGCAAATATGTGATAGAGAGTCCTGAACTGTCCCATCATAACTGTCATGATTAACATTCTGAAGCTTTTTATTTTAATGCTTAGATTTTTAGGAAAGGTTGCTTCAGGTTCTATTGTATAGGTTTTTTTTTCTATTCAATCTGTTTCCCCTTTTTAACTGCAAACAGAAAATTGATGTATATTTTCTTGAGTGGCTAATAATGTTTGACATGTGCATTAATTACCCAGGGCGACCAGGGTCAAGCAGGGCCCCCAGGACCTCCTGGGCCTCCAGGACCCCCAGGACCAAGGGGACCCCCAGGAGACACAGGCAAAGATGGTCCTCGGGGGGTCCCAGGGCTCCCAGTGAGTATCTCTATATTCATAAGATAACATTTTACACATATGGAATGCTATTCATTAATGTTTAATATACACAATATTGGCAAAGTTTTGGGAAATCTGTTTTTTTTTTTTCATGCAGATGAACTTGGAGTTGACCCACTCTTTGCATTTCTAACAGCTTCAGCTCTTCTGGGAAGGATTTCCAGAAGGTTTAATAGTGTGTTTATAGGAATTTTGGACTATTCTTCTAGAAACGCTTTTGTGGGGCCAGGCACTAATGTTGGATGAGATGGCCTGGCTTACAGTTTCATCTCTAATTAATCCCAAAGGTGTTCTGTTGGGTTGAGGTCAAGACTGAGCAAGGGTTGAGCGAGTTTGTTGCTACAAATTTAGTAGCATGAAATTGTTTAAAATCTCTTGATATGCTGAAGCATTAATAGTTATTTTGACTGAAACTAAGGGGCCAAGCCCAACCAATAAACAAACAAAAAACAAACAAACAAAAAGAACCAAACAAAAACAACTCCACACCATATTCCTCCCTCCAACAAACTGTATACTTGTAAAGGCACATGCCAGGCACAATGCTGTCAGACAAGTACTGTTAGCAACCACCAAACCCAGACTTGTTCATTGGATTGCCAGACAGAGAAGCATGATTTGTCATTTTACTTTACTTTCACCACTGCATCCCATGAAAACCCATGTGCTGATCCCACCTTGTGATTTTACATGGCCTATACCACTTCATGTCCAATTTGCTGTTGCTTTGAATTGCTTTCTTGAATTTGCTTTTTATAATACCACAAACAGTTGACTGTGGAATATTTATTTGTGATGAATTTTATCAATTGACTTATTGCACAGGTCTCAGCCTATTAGGGTACCACAGTTTGATTCACTGAGCTTCTGAGAGCAACTCCTTCTTTCACAAATGCTTTTAGAACCAGTCTGTATGCCTAGGTGCTTGATTTTATACACCTGTGGACATGGAAGTAAATGGAACATGTGAATTCTGTGATTTGGAGTGGTTTCCCAAAACTTATGCCAATGTAGTGTATGTCCATTCTGATTGGGAGCTACTGAATCAATGAAATAACATTTCATAAATGTATTTTTGAGAACTTTATTGTTTTATTATTTTCATGCCAGTTCTTATTAACAGTTAATGCTAAATATATATTTTGTCTCTCGCAGGGAGACCCTGGAAATCCAGGGGAGACTGGTAAAATGGTAAGTGTATTATTGTGTTTATAGCTGCTAAAATCAGTGACTATTACAGATAATGCTAGATTACTGACTACTATACCTGGACTTGTATTAATGAAGATTCTTAATGTATATAGTTGCTCCTAGTGAGAAAATGTGTTAGAAAAAAAAATTGGACAATAATGATAAAGGTTATCCATAAACCAATGTTACCAATGTAGGGCATACACTGTGCAATTTTGTTCGGATTTTGAGCCGAATTCTGACTTGTGTGACTCTTCTTTGTATTGGGCCAAATTTCCGCTTTGTCATGTGGCATTTGTCATGCTGTGTTGCGTACAGGGGAACAAAGAGAGGACTAACTCTCCTGATAATTAATCAGTTGGTTGTACTGTAGTGGTCTTTACCAAACATTACCAAATATTTTACCAAACATTACCACCAGTACACAGTGGTCTCTAATGGATTAACAAGAAATGGCACATATGAGAAAATGTTCCCCAGCAGCATATTTGAGATTGTTAAAAATCTACATGGCAGCCTTTAGTGGATTTGTGAAAACAAAAACTGCAAGTAGTTGGAATTTATTTATAAGTTCTCAAAAATGTAGCCCTTGTCACATTTTTCCAATGAGCCTGGGTTGTAAGTAAACTCTCGGTCACATAAATGGAGTTAATTTATTAACTGATGTTCAGG
This sequence comes from Danio jaintianensis, assembly GCA_903798115.1. Classification (NCBI taxonomy): domain Eukaryota; kingdom Metazoa; phylum Chordata; class Actinopteri; order Cypriniformes; family Danionidae; genus Danio; species Danio jaintianensis. Next base: position 5,240,478 of record CAIGQV010018273.1, on the reverse strand, counting down.
AGCAGGACCATACCTCACTTTGCCTCACTTACTTCCTTGTGGTGTATTGGGATAATGTGTGTTTGTAATGAATTGTTATTGTTCTGTCATCTCATTGGTTCTTGACAACTATTTAATCCATGTGATGTTCTGTTGTGATAACATGGTTGACATACCGAAGTAAAGCATGCTTGATGACATTTCTTGGTGTTTGCCTCAATAATATATAACAAACTGGCAACGAGGAAAATTGTGTGAGTATGGCCCAAATCAGAAGATTGGATGAGTATAAACCAGAGAATGAATCCTGGTCAGTATATTTTGAGCGAGAGGAATTGTTCACGATTGCTAATGATGTGGAAGATACAAAGCAAGTGGCGACATTGCTAAGTGCCATTGGTGCTTCCACTTATGGGCTATTGCAAAATTTGGTTCAACTTTTAAAGCCAGAGGATAAGACATTCAGAGAAATTGTTGAGATTCTGCAGGTGAACTTTGAACCCAAACCGCTAATAATAGCTGAACGATTCCGATTTCAGTGCTGCATACAAAAGCCTCATGAAACTTTGTCCCAGTATGTCACCGAACTCAAATAATGTGGAATAAAGGGAAGCATGCCAACGAGAGGATTTCAGAGGATGCGCTCACGTTTGCACGAGCATTTGAAATTGCTCTCAGTATGGAAACAGCTGACCAGGACATGCAACAGCTGAGGAAAACAGAGGATGCAGTGGCAGCTGTGCATAAAGTAAATGGGAAAACTATGCATCACTAGATGTATGCATGTTATCTATGTACAAGTAGCAATCATAATGCACAGGAATGCTATTTTAAAAGTTCTAAATGCCATAAGTGTGGAAAGATTGGCCATATAAAGAAAGCGTGCAGAGTAAAAGATAAGTCACATATGAATAAGGGCATGCATGAGAGTAACCACAACATAACACTCAGCAAGATTTACTGATGTAAGTTGATACAGGAGCTGCTGTGAGTATAATTTCACACCAAACAAATAAGCAGTCATTTGCTAATGTGCCACTGGAGAGAGCTGAAGTAAAATTAAAGATTTACACAGGTGAAAACATTTAAGTTTTGGGGCAATTCAGAGCCACTGTTCGGTATGAAGATCAAATAAATGAATTAGCCTTGCTTGTTGTGGAAGGTAATGGACCAAATATGTGTGGTAGGAATTAGATGCATAAATTTAAGTTGAATTGGAAAGGAATTCAGTATGTGAATTAAATGAAACAGCCTGTGTCAATCCAGGAAGTGCTTGAGAAATACAGTGAAGTCTTCAGTGATGAATTGGGAACTTTGAAGGATATAAAAGCTACCATTTCAGTGAAACCAGATGCTCTGCCAATTTTTTTTAAGAGCTTTTTTTTTGGGGTGATGTGGTTTGGGATACCAAAACTATTGGGATAATGGGATAATGTGTGTTTGTAATGATTTGGTGTTGTTCTGGCATCTCATTGGTTCTTGACAACTATTTAAGCCTTGTGATGTTCTGTTGTGATGACGTTGTTGACATACCGAAGTAAAGCACGCTTGATGGCATTTCTTGGTGTTTGCCTCATTAATATATAACATTCTTAAACTTATTTAAGGCAGATCAACCCTCTCGCACCGTTTGTCTTGTTCTCTTGAAAACTAGGGATCTAGATAAACTACATATGATCTAGTTGTGCCCTACTTACCTTAACTGAGGATCAGCTTACAGCAATCCAAACCGAGCCACACCTCTCATCATTTCTGACCAGCCAGACACATATCTTAACTTTACAAACATCCTCACTCCAAAACTCCTCAAGGAACCATCTCAACAACAGTCCTTTCCCAAGCTGCCTCTTCTGCGGCATCGAGATCCTCAAACCTAATCAGCCATATCCATCCCAGATGTGAAATCAAGCCCTCTTGTTCTCTGAATCAGCTGATTGCCAGGTGCTCAACTATCAATAACACTTGCTGCCGATTTCACAGCGCGTGCCCCATAATCACTGGGTGCTGACCACTAATATTATATATATATATATATA
>CAIGQV010018273.1:5220257-5238063 GCA_903798115.1 Danio jaintianensis | reverse complement strand
TCTTGGAGTTTGTCAGAATTAGTGGGTTTTTGTTTGTCCACCCGCCTCTTGAGGATTGACCACAAGTTCTCAATGGGATTAAGATCTGCGGCGTTTCCCAAATTTCAACATTTTGGTACCAGAGCCACTTAGAAATCACCTTTGCCTATTGGCACGGTGGTCCATCGTGCTGGAAAATGCATTGTTCTTCACCAAACTGTTGTTTGATTGTCGGAGGAACTTGCTGTTGGAGGGTGTTTTGGTACCATTTTTTATTCATGGCTGTGTTTTTGGGCAAAATTGTGAGTGAGCCCACTCGCTTGGATGAGAAGCAACCCCACACATTAATGGACTCAGGATGCTTTACTGTTGGCATGACACAGGACTGATGGTAGCGCTCACCTTTTTTTCTCCGGACAAGCCTTTTTCCAGATGCCCCAAACAATCGGAAAGGGGTTTCATCGGAGAATATGACTTTGCCCCAGTCCTCAGCAGTCCATTCGCCATACTTTTTGCAGAAGATCAATCTGTCCCTGATGTTTTTTTTGTAGAGAAGTGGCTTCTTTGCTGCCCTTCTTGACACCAGGCCATCTTCCAAAAGTCTTCGCCTCACTGTGCGTGCAGATGTGCTCACACCTGCCTGCTGCCATTCCTGAGCAAGCTCTGCACTGGTGGCACTCCGATCCCGCAGCTGAGTCCTCTTTAGGAGACGATCCTGGCGCTTGCTGGACTTTCTTGGATGCCCTGAAGCCTTCTTAACAAGAATTAAACCTCTTTTCTTGAAGTTCTTGATGATCCTATAAATTGTTGATTTAGGTGCAATCTTAGTAGCCACAATATCCTTGCCTGTGAAGTCATTTTTATGCAACGCAATGACGGCTGCACGCGTTTCTTTGCAGGTCATCATGGTTAACAATGGAAGACAATGATTTCAAGCTTCACCCTCCTTTTAACATGTCAAGTCTGCCATTATAACCCAATCAGCCTGACATAAGGATCTCCAGCCTTGTGCTCGTCAACATTCTCACCTGAGTTAACAAGACGATTACTGAAATGATCTCAGCAGGTCCTTTAATAACAGCAATGAAATGCAGTGGAAAGTTTTTTTCAGGATTAAGTTAATTTTCATGGCAAAGAAGGACTATGCAATTCATCTGATCACTCTTCATAACATTCTGGAGTATATGCAAATTGCTATTATAAAAACGGAAGCAGCAACTTTTCCAATTTCCAATATTTATGTCATTCTCAAAACTTTTGGCCACGACTGTAGACAGGTGTGTGGCTTTCCTAATCAAGTCCAATCAGTATAATTAAACACAGCTGGACTCAAATGAAGGTGTAGAACCATCTCAAGGATGATCAGAAGAAATGGACAGCACCTGAGAATATATGAGTGTCACAGCAAAGGGTCTGAACACTTAAGACCATGTGATATTTCAGATTTTCTTTTTTAATAAATCTGCAGTGTTTTTCTGTCAATATGGGGTGCTGTGTCTGCATTGAGGAAAAAAAATAATAACAATATTGGCTCTTTGAGTATCTTTATATTATATTTCCTTGCTACAGGCTAGTGCATAAGCACTACATCAAAACATGCCTTTTGCCTACAGAACTGTGTAATTTTCACATCAGCCAACAAAGCTTCTCTCTCTCTCACTTCCGGTGTGAGTGTTGGGCATGAGAGGACGGGTGCTGGTATTGTGTGTGTGGTGAGTGCAAGTGCTCTGATTTTTTTCTTTCCTGTTATTTCTTGCTTTAGTCTGTTTGTTTACTGCTGTTAAGTTGTTTGACACCTGTTTTTGACTTGGGCCATGTGCTGCTGCTCACTGTGCACTGTTTTTCATTTAAAAAAAAGAGGGGTGCAAGTAATTGATTATTTTCCTGATACGAAGCAAGACCAGGTTATTCACATCAGAAGGTGTGTTTATAGACAAAGAGAGGTTTCGATTTAAAAGGTTTGTGACAAAACTTTTGGCTGAAGGCAGTGAGAATGCTTAACACTATGAGTATACAAAGGTGTGTGTGCACATATTTGTTGTTTTCTTTTTTTCCTTTTTGTGAGGTAAATATTGCAAAAATAATGTTAATGGGTTAAGAGAAATAAAAGTTTTTGAGGTGATAAAACCAAAAAAAATTGATGTTGCTATGTTGCAGGAAACTCATAGTGATTTAAGAAATACTGCTGATTGGGCAGAAGAATGGGATGGGGTCTCAGTTTTGAGCCATAACACCTCACTTAGTGGAGGAGTTGTTATTCTCTTCAATAAAAATTGTACTCCACACACGTGGAAGAAATCGTTAATGGACGACTTTTAAAAGTTAGAGCCACTTTTGAAAAAAACTCATTTTAATTTTTATTTGTGTGCATATCTCTACTTCAATGTGGAAAGGATGGTGTTTTTAAATATACTTTGTTCTGTTATGCAAAAATGTTGTGTGGAAGAATACTTGTTCCTGGGTGGTTATTTTAATTGCAGTGTCAAATTTGGACAGAAATCACATGGAACCCCATTTACCTTCTCAAAATTGTTTAATTCAACTTGTTAAGGCACATGAGCTGTGTGATGTTTGGAGGCAGTTGAATGGGGTACAAAAGCAGTACACCGGGACTCATGTTCATGATAATGTTATCGTTCTGGCTAGGCTGGATCGGGTCTATGTTTTTAAACATCAATGTAATATTGTAAGAAAGTGTTCAATTACTCTGTTGGGTTTTACTGATCACAGCATGGTACAGTGTATTGTTTTTAAGCTCTATTAAACCAAAGAGTGCATATTGGCAGCTAAATGTAAATGTGTTAAATGACAAGGTTTTTAGAGATGTTTTTAAGGTGTTTTGTGGGTGTTTAAAACAACAAAGAATTATTTTAGTTCTCTGAAACAATGGTGGGACTTTGGAAAAGTACAAGTCAAGCAGTTTTATATACAGTATACTCAAAACGCTACTAAAGAGACCAAGTTATGAATGCCTTGGAGGCCTGTATTTTAAAACTTCCGGAGTTAGCTGAATCAACTGGTGTTCAAAGTTAATATGAACTTTTAGTCAACAAGTTGGCTGATTTGATGGATTTTATAATACAGGGAGCTCTGGTCAGATCACAGTTTCGAAATATAAACCAGATGGATGGATGAACTTGGAGAAGAAAAATGGCCAGAGAAAAACTATTCATGCTTTACACTCTGATTCAGGAAGATTGTTGACCGACCCAGCTGAAATGCATAAGAGAGCTGTTATTTTTTATCAAAAGTAAGAGCAGGATATAAGGTTGAAAGTGGCTTTTTCGACTGTTTGCCTCAGGTTTTGTAGGAGGCTAACTCAGAAATCTCACATGCTTTGAGTGAAGCAGAACTGTATAAAGCCCTCCAAGCAATGGAGTCAGGAAAGGCTTCAGGGATTGATGGTCTGCCAGTTGACTGGTATAAAACCTTTTGGGCTGAACTAAAGGATGATCTACTGGAGGTTTTAAGTGAAAGCCTGGCTGATGGCCAACTGCCTGTGAGCTGCCGTAGAGCAGTTTTAACTCTTCTGCTTAAAAAAAGGTGACTTAACGGACATCAAGTGCTGGAGATCCATATCTCTGCTCTGTAGTGACTATAAGCTGCTATCCAAAGTGTTGGCAAATGGGTTGGCAGAGGTGATGAGTTCTGTCATCCATCCTGACCAGACCTACTGTGTGCCCGGCAGATAGACATTCGATAATGTTTCACTTGTACGTGACATGTTTGAGGTCTCCAACGTTCTTAATTTAGATTGTGGTTTAATCTCTTTGGATCAGGAGAAGGCTAGGATCTTTTGGTTTTTCTCAGAAGTTTATTCATTATATTAAAGTTCTTTATAGTGGAGTTGAGAGTATTTTAAAAATTAATGGTGGTTTGTGTGCCCCTTTTAAATTCTGCAGAGGTGTCAGACAAGGGTGTTCATTGTCTGGCATGCTTTATTCTTTGGTGATTGAGCCCCTTTTACACAAAATAAGTGTTAAACAGTGTAGCGAAATTAGCTAAATTTATGAATATTAATGATTAATAATAACAAGTTATTATTAATTATGAATATTCAGAATTAACTTAGTTAATTTAACAAAATAAATATAACAATGACTTCGCCCGCTCGTCTGAGCGGACTCTATAATTATTTATTTATTTAGAAAGGGAATTATAACTACTTCTTGTGAAGTAGAGGAATAGTTTAGAAGTTTTATCAAACTTTAATAAGTGGGTAGCAAGGGTCTACCGTTAAAGTGACCTTTTCTGTGAGGCAGAACAAAGACAATTCAATGTGGTTATAAAGTGATTTATTGACTAGTCTATCATATAACAAACAAACATACAAAACATAACAACAAAAACATAGAAAAGCGAGGAAAATAGAGGGTTTAGATAAAAGAATGGCAAACCTAACTCAGTCCCACAAAACTATTAAGAACCATCAAGTACGTAAACACCTTAAAAGGGCACGACTAAATACCTGTATTTAGTGGGTCTTTCTCTCTCGTGTTGTGAGAGTTTTCTCTGATGCTTGGAAGATGAAGTCTTTTAAGAGGTCCTTTGTCGCTGTGTGGAGTTTGCTGCGCAGATCGAAGGAAACTTTAAACTAAGTTATAATTTGCCAGAAAATAAGAAACGTGGACACGAGTCACGAGGTACAGAAACGGGCCTTCCTTTGTGTCTGCGACCTTCTGCCCAGAGGGAAGTAGATGGGTTTTAACTATGTAATATCTAATCTATGTAATATCTATCTAATCTAATAACTACGTATTAGATTTTAACTAAATTTTCTGGAGCCGGAGCTCATAAAAGTCAAACCAGTAAGAAATATGGGTGATCCCGTTCTTCAGCTACGGCCTGTATGTTACAACTGCATGGTATATGTTTACCAAATTGTAAAGATAACCTTAAATTGTCAGCTTATGCTAATGATGTGATTGTTATGATTAGTAGACAAAGTGACACAGAAGTGTTGTTTACGCTTTCTACTGTCTACTAAATATATTTCTTTTATCTTTATCTCCTTTTCTCTTTGATGTTAATATTTAGTTTTTGATTAGTTATTTAGTTGGATTTTTTGATTTATTGTTTCAAGTTAATTGGTGAGTACGAGAATGCCGTTGCTCGCGGATGAGCGAGCACCATCTTTTTCACTTCGCCACGGTGTTAAGTGCATGTCAGAACAGGGAGTTAAGGTGGAAAGTGTGTTACTAGCCGTGGGAGAACAAATTGGCTGTGAAAATATAATTTCAGCATCTAGGATGAAAAAAGCCTTAGTTGTTTTTCTTAAGGAAGAACACTTTGTCGCGCAGCTTATTGAGAGTGGCATGATGATTAGTGGGAGTTTTTGTCCCGTACTTCCTTCAGTTACGTTAAAGTCTAATGTAAACATCTCGAATGTGCCACCTTTCATCCCCGATAAAGTCATTGAGCGAGAACTCAATAGGTTCGGAAAAATAGCGAGCCCGATCAAAGTTATATTGCTGGGATGTAAAAGTTCAGAACTGAAACATGTGATGTTGTTTCGACGACAAGTCTTTATGTTTCTAAAAGAACCAGCGTTGGACATATCTTTTTGGGTAATGGATGAAGGTAAATGGTTTATGATTTATGCTTCTACTGCTGGATTGAATTGTTTTGAATGTGGTGACATTGGTCACAAACAGTTTGCTTGTCCTCATGAAGTTCAAGTAAACACGAACGATGACAATGGTGATGTAAATGAGCTGGAGGGAGAGAATAATGGAACAGAAATGGAACAGAAATGGAAACGATAATCGAGCATGATGCTGTTGGTAAAGAAAAGAATGATGGAAATGTGATTCAGGAAAATGTTATGAATGACGATCATCAGGCAACAGTGGTACAAGAGGTTGTAGATGAAAATTATTTGAATTCTGAGACTGCGATTGCTAGTGGATTTGTGGTGCTTTATGAGAAAATGAAAGGACCTGGAGAAGGCCTATTAGAGGATGAAATAAAGCAGATATTATGGATGATGATGATGATGATTTCTCTCAGATGACAGATTTTTTCAAAATAGGTTCTCAAATGGAAGACAGTCATTTTTATTCTCTACAAGAGATAAATTAATATTTGGATGATTCTTTCGGAAGAACAGTTGAAGTAGAAGATTTTTTTCCCAGATAGTGAAAAATTTGTGAAAGACTACGGCATACTGTTGGATTGGATGAATTAATGAATTAATAAAGAGACATTTAGACTGAGGAAATTCCTAACCAAAATAAGGAAGTGTAAATGCTCATCTTCAAGAAATTAGGTAAATGAGTCTGAAGCACTGGGTGTTTTTTCTTTCCTCCTGATCTTTGTTGTCTCTTCCTCTTTTATTAATATGAGGCTTATGAGAATAGGCTCTTTTAATATAAATGGATCGAGAGATCAAAATAAAAGGGCTCTATTATCAGAAAAAAAAAAGATATAATTATGTCACAAGAAAATCATTTTGATAAGTCTCGTCCGGCTACAGCAAGGTCGCAATTCCCTCAAGGACCATATCAGTGAGTTTCTGGACATTGCTAATAATTCTACTCTTCCGGACAGATTACTTATTGACTTCTTTTATCACAGACTAAACGAACCATTTAAATTCACTCTTATCCGTTATAGTCCTTGGTTTTTTTTTCCAACAAGCCCTGGACATGGCTTTGCTGGTTAGTGGGTCCCCCTTCACCGTAGGTGAGGTGGAAGAAACTCACAAATATTTTTTTGGGGGTGCAAAGGACAGCAAGGCCTGCTGGCAACAGCCTTCCACTACCACACAGTCTCTACTCAGAATGGCAGTCGAAAATCTGCAAACTCTTAATACGGCTGCCAATAGTTTAATTAAAATCAAGATGGCCGCTGCCAGTTCACCAGCTCAAGAAATGGTCACCGCCAATCTGCCACTGACTCAGCAGATGGATTCATACTCCGAGTCTCGCCCTGTCATAATTCCTGTCCTTGTTCCTAAAATTCCATCACCTCAGCCACTAGAATGGCCACCACTACCTGAGCTGCCAGAGCTGATGCCACCATCAGAGCCGTCACTGCCAGAGATGCTAGATCCTCCATCACTGCCAGAGCTGCCAGATCCTCCGTCACTGCCAGAGCTGCCAGATCCTACTGAATTCCCTGAATGGCGGGCACCAGATCCTCTTGAATTTCCCAGATATTGGGTGCCTTATTTTTCTAAAACGGCAGGCACCAGATCCTCTTGAATCCACCGAATGCTGGGCGCCAGATTGTCCCGAATCCTCCGAATGGTGGGCGACAAATCCTCCCAAGTGCCTCGAATGGCGGGCACCAGATCCCTTTGAACTCCCCGAATGGCAGGTGCCAGATCCTCATGAGTCCCATGAATGGCCAGAGCCACCGTCTGAGTCCCACAAATGGCCAGAGCCGCCGCCTGAGTCCCACAAATGGCCACAGCCACCACCTGAGTCCCACGAATGGCCAGAGCCGCCACCTGAGTTCCACATATGGCCAGAGCAGCCACCTGAGTCCCACGAATGGCCAGAGCAGCCACCTGAGTCCCACAAATGGCCAGAGCCACCACCTGAGTCCCACGAATGCTGCCAGAGCCGTGTGACTTCCCAGTGCTGCCAGAGCTGTGTGACTTCCCAGAGCTGCCAGAGCCGTGTGACTTCCCAGAACCACCAGAGCTTCTTGAACCAAAGCCTCCTGACCCCCTGGGGTCATCTGAACTGCCAGTGCTTCCTGAACCAGAGCCTCCTGACCCACTAGGGTTATCTGAACTGCCAGTGCCTCTTGAACCAAAGCCTCCTGAACCACTGGGGTTATCTGAGCTGTCTATGCCTGTCGAACCAAAGCTCCATGCTCCAGGTCCTCCGCAGCTCCACACTCCAGATTCTCCACAGTGCCACGCTCCAGGCCCTCCGCTGCTCCACACTCCAGGCCCTCCGCTGCTCCACACTCCAGGCCCTCTGCTGCTCCACGCTCCAGGTCCTCCACAGCTGCACACTCCAGGCTCTTCGCAGCTCCACGCTCCAGGTCCTCCGCAGGGCCGCAGTGTACTCCAGACCCTCCGCAGCTCCATGCTCAAGGTTCTACCCCGCTGCATGGACCTGGTCCTCCATCCCTCCCCCTGTTCCGCCTCTGCTCCACCTCCCTCCTGGTCTGTTTGTGGATGCGGATTGCCGGAGAACTACACGCACGCCACTTTAAGAACTCCTATTCCCAGCATGCACCTTGCACACACCGGTTTCCTGTTTCATTTTGATTACACTCACACAGCCGGAGGATCGTTATGGACTGATTACATGGACTTTAAATACAGCGCACACACACGCATCTTGGCTGAGTCTTGTTAGCTGTCAAGTGAACTTTATGATGCGTTTTGCCTAGCCCTGTCTTTCTGTTGCCAACCTTTGCTTTGTTTGTTTTGTTTATGGTGTTTTTGTTTATTGCCTGTTTACTGACCATTCTTTGGATTTGTCTATATGCACCCATTTTGTACCTGTGTTGACCTTTGCCTGCATGACAATTCTTGTTAATAAAGCCTGCATTTGGATCCGCAACTCTGTTGTTCAGCGTCCCATCCATGACAGTACTCATGGTCCAAGTTTAAGTGCTGGTGTTGTGGTTTTTTAATGTTGACAAAAAGAAGATTTGAGTGAAGAAGTCAAAACTCTCCCTCTGGTGGTGTCTTAGAATTGTGAATTTGGTGTGTTCGAGGACCAATCAATGGGAACTGAAACTTCTAAAACATGGATGGTTGATGAAATTTCAAAAAAGTTGAATACATCTCATGTGTTAAAAATGTTCACAAGGATACACTAAAAGGACGGCTGATGTTGAAGTGGACTAAGGTTTGGACCTAATTTTCTTTTGAGAGATCAGTCTCCACTCGAGAAAAGAACTGGAGATTTGCAGTGGAGTCTTTTTGTGGTAAGGACCACAAAAATGTACTCTAGAACATTTGTTTTTAAGTTGTATATGACTGGCAGACCTTTTTAACGTTTTAAAAGATTGGTTTAGAGGTTTTGGTGAAACCTTTTCTGACTGGCACAGCAAAATTGTCAATTTGGAAAACCAGAAAAAAACAGAATATCAGGTGTTGGTGGAATAGACCCAGTGGTAATGTTGAAAGGTTTAATCGCAAGTAGATTGAAAATTTAATTTACCTTCTATGAATTGGTAGGAGATTTACTCAATTGAATTCAGTTCAGTTCAATAATTGCTTTATTGGCATGACAATGTTACACTTGTATTGCCAAAGCATTTATAAAGTTTACATTAAAAAGAACTGTCTCTGTGTGTGCGTGTGTGTGTGTGTGTGTGTGTGCATGTGTGTGTGTGTGTGTGTGTGTGTGTGTGTGTGTGTGTGTGTGTGTTAATATAGGAAGAAAATAACGTGTCAATACATTTTATTGTCATAGTTTGTATAATATTGTTTTCTTACTTCCATTTTCTTTTTTTTAACTCATTGTTTGTTTACACAGTACCTAATTATGTTGCACAAACTTACAAATAATATTTAAACACCAAAATCAGTCACACTAGTTATTTAACATAGTTCTGACTTCGTTCAGATGTTTTAACTACTTTTTGTAATTTTCTCTTTCCAGGGACCTGAGGGCCCTTCAGGACAAAAGGTACAGTTGCAGTTATCTTTTGTTTTACACATCATGGTAAAAAATAAAATAAAAAAGTATTTTTAATGTGTAGTAATACATTTTGATTTACTTGTGAATTTATGATGAAGTTAATGTAGCATTAGCAACCATAGCACACTTCTTTCAAACACAACAATAAATAAATTGGAATGGTAGTGCACGTTTTTATGTAGTGTACTTCAATCACTTGCTGATACATTGATACACTGCTTTAATATCCACTCCATGCATCCAACCATACATTCCACTTTTACTTGAGTCCATTTCTGAAGAAATGGAAACTGTTTTAACGGATTTTATTTAAATTTAAAAAATAATACTAGTTAGATTTTTCAATGTTTTTATTTCATCCTGTGCACATTAAATGTGGCAAACCAGGAATCAAAAGTGTGTGCTTAACATGCAAGAACCAATGATGGGTGTTTTTACACAGCATTGTTTCAGCTTATTATACAACTATGAAGAAAAGAAGAGACCATTTGAAAGTGTGTAGTTTCTCAGAATTTATGATTTATAGTGATTAAGTAAAATGTATCTTGTTATCTACTGATGACATTTCTTCCAAATGTAAAATAAAAAATGTCTGTTTGTTTATTATTATTATTATTATTATTATTATTATTAACATAAAATAATAAAAAAAGTGTCATGTTCTCAGGTGTATTTATAAAACTTTTTTTGAAACTGCAAAGTACAAATGATTTACCTAAAGTAATCAAACTTTAGTAAAATAATGCTCCAGTTACTGATGTAACCTTAGTTCCTTGAGATGAGGTAATGAGCATTTTACGGTTTTACTTGAATACAGGGGTGTATTCCAGAAATCAGGGTTAACTTACTATCTGCTAAACCCTGAACTCTTGTTGATTAACCCAAAACCGGCTTACTGTATGTCAGTTCTAAAACCTTTGAGAAGAGATAGTTCAATCAACCTCCTATGTGTAATGTGTTTACATGGTGCATATTTTACAGAGTTGGAGGTTTAAATGCTGGTGTATGAAGAATTAAATCTGAATGAAAAAAAGCAATAGAGCTGCAACAACAAAGAACAAAAATATAAGATAAATAGATAAGAAAAGAGAAAAAGTAATTGTGTAAAACAATTACACAATAATTGCAATATGCAATACAAAACATAACTTTAACATCATTTTGAACATGTTGTATAACCATTCAAACGTATTTTTCCTGCCATTTACTTCTTAAAGTTACAATAATAATATATTACACATTTCATTTAGGGCCTGTTAACCTGTTCAGTTATAATTGCTCGTATTTTTACATTGTAATGTTTCAGTGTGCAGTTAGACTATATTTTATCTATTTGTTTTATGTATATACGTTTTATGTATAGGCTCCAGAGCAGGTTATCTTCAGAGAGCACATTGCTAGGGTTACTTACATACCCCGTAAGGTACCTCGCTTTTGGAACCGAAAGCAGAGGTTATCCACTTACCCTTAAAATTACCTGGGTTTGCATAAAAAATGCTTTCTGGAATACACCCCTGAAGGCTGATTCATTCACATTTGTGTAACTGCACAAACCAATGGTGCTTTGACTCAAAGAAGCACTCTGAACTTTACTTTCCACTTTTACGACCACCTTGCCTGGAACCACTAAGCTCATCTAGAATTTGTAAGCTAGACCACGTCAAATTCACTTCACAATAGACGCGTATTCACGTCATGTGCGGGGCTTCTTTCTACCTGGTGACTCTAGCTTCGTTGCTAAATGGCTAACATGAATTTTATTTAGAGAATAGCTGTGTTTATGTGCTTTAGGAAGGCTGAAAACAGCATATATGCGTTCGGCGGCATGTCTGAGTCCACTAGGTCCTTTCAGAGGTGCACTCAGCTCCGTGAGTTCATCAAGTCCTCCAGAAACTATACCTGGATGATGGAGGCTTTCAGCGGTGCTTCAGACTGAGCTGAGCCCAGTTTGATGAGCTGTGGTCCGGTGTCGGCAAGAGGATTTCCCCTCGGGACACCAACAACAGACACTACGTCATAATCGCGCCCCTACAAGAAAAAAGCTACTTATTGGTTAACGTGGTGCGAATATCCCCTGAAGTTCAGATTTTCCAACTCGAGCGATTCGCACGTCAAATGCGCAAAACGCTCAACTCGCGTCGCTTTATTCGCCCGAATCGCATTATTCACACCGCCATATTCGTGTGAATTGCGCCGCAGGATGTATATTTGCGTCTTTGCATTGACTTAACATGTAAATCACTCACGCTTGATGCTTCATCCACGTCTGGTGTGAACTCAGCATAATTGCAGGTCAAAGTCAGGTAAAGTTGTTGGTCAAGAATCTTGTTAGTTTTGTAATCTTGTTTTGTTTCCACTTATTTTATTTTGTTCCACTTTATGCTCTATAGCAGGACTTTTGATTTCCAGGTCCGTTGGCTGCCGTTTGGGCTTGTTTTCCTCATGATTTTTTTTAAATATTGATTTTTTAGTTGTTTAAAACTCATAGTTTAAGGGAAGAAGGATGTGGGAACCAGCAAACATTTAAACAACTTTTATAAATAAATAAAGCAAAATGGCAGTGGCAGCCCCTCATGGATAATTACTGCCTAAAGTGAATCCAAAACCAAACATAAAATGTCCCAGGCCTTGTCATCTCTTACAGCCCTGTCATTCCTGTCTGTGTTTAATGTCTCTTTGTTTGTTTTGTGTATTAGTACATGGCTTTCTCTTTTGTTGTGTTGGCCATGTGCTCCCCTTGTCCTGCCTCCTTGTTTTCCTATGCCTCGCCCCCTTGTTTAGTCCTTGTTTGTTTAATTATGTTCACCTGTTCCTCGTGCTCTCTACTCTCTTTATATTGAGTTCATTTTCCCTTTGTCCTTGCCGGTTTGTCACACTATCTTTTTGTGTGCTTGTCTAGCTAGTCTTGTTAGTGCTTTATAGAAGTATTTTATATAGTCTAGTTTTGTTTCTTTTGTCTGGTCGTAGTCTAGTACTAATCTTTTTGATCTTTATCTCGAGTTCATTTACCTTTTTGATTTTGATTTTTCTCTTCTCTCAGCAAAGTTGCTGTCATTTTCATTTTTATGTCTGTTTGTAGTTCAAGACTTATTTCAAGTTTTAAATCCATTTTTGTGATCCTCAGTCCCAGTCTAGTCCTAGTCTTTTGTTAGTTCTTTATTTTTAGTTCCTTTTGCTGTGTTTTGCTTTCTATTTTATTTCTAGCTACAGCTTATTTATTTTGGGCTTTTGTTTTAAGTTTTAGTAGTTTTATTTAGTCCCTTATTTGTTTCATTTTATTCATCGAGCTCTTTTCTTTCCCCTCTTAAATATTTCTTGCTTTTACTTTGTTCTAGTTTGTTTTTACTTGCTTTTCTTTTAGATTTTCTTGTCTCCCCAGCTGTCTAGTCCTGTTGTGTTGCTTGTGTCACTTGCCTCCTGAGTCTCTGCTGGTTGTGGAGCATTGAGTTGCTAAAATGAACAAACCACACAAAGGTTTTTTTTTAAAAATAGAGAATCAGTTATTTTATTGGGTAATCTCCATACCTATTAAATTAAGAAATTACATATATACAAAATACAATGAATCACTTTAGTAATCTAAAATACATTTCAGATATAACTGTAATTTGATTACCACCTTTTAAAAATGTAATTATACCACAATGCAGTTACTTACATTTTGCTTTTTATATGCATATGATTACTTGAAATGGAAGTTTAAAAAGCACAAAGTTCCATAACATGTTATACGGATAGTGGATATACTTTGCCTTGACATTAGGTAGTTAGCTGCCAGTATTTTCTGAAGTAACCTCATTAAAGCTGTCTGTTTGAGCTGTCAGCATGTCAGCAATCAACAGACTCCTCGGGACACTATGACTGATGACACACTGTGTTACATACTATGCTTTCCTAAGGCTGTCATTTGGGTGTGCCCCATGGGCCCATTATAAACATTCACGCTTATAAACAAGTTACGCTTTCATGTATGCCATATTATTACAGCATATTTGAATCTGTCAGAATTAGAATTTATTTATTTGGCAAATCTCATGCCATTATTATTTGACCATTTTAACAAGGGACAGTATGGAAACCGCAAATAAAAAAATATAAATAATAATTTCTAAATTTACTTTTACTTCTATTTCATCGCAGGCAATACAAAAAACATTATTTAATAATGTTGTGTTTCTCATGATTCTTATTGATTTATTGTTTTTTTTTAAACATGTATTCCAATTATGGTTCTTGCAACACATTTCAAAAAAAGTTGGAACAATAAAGCATTTACCATTTTATAATGTTACCATTCATTTTCACAATACTTATAAGACGTTTAGGGACTCAAGACACCAAGTGATGAAGTGTTTCAGGCGTAATTTTGTTCCATTCTTCCTGCAAACAAGTCTTAAGGTGGGCAATAGTACAGGGTATTCGTTGTCACATTTTGCGCTTCAAAATGCACCACACATTCTTTATTGGAGACAGGTCAGGACTGCAGACAGGCCAGTCAAGTACCTGTATCCTCTTCCTCCGCAGCCAGGAGGCGATCCTCTGCCCATCTATGCATGGGCGTCCCTGGAAAACTACTTTTCAGGATTAACGGTGCCATCACAGAAGTGCAAGTTACTTTTGCCAGGGGCACTGACACAATCCCATACCATGACAGACCCTGGCTTTTGAACTTTGCTGGTAACAGTCTGGATGATCCTTTTCTTATTTGGGCCAGAGCAGACTGTCTCCGTTTCTCTCAAAAAATACCTAAAATACTGATTCATCTGACCACAGTACATGTTTCCACTGTGTGGTGGTCCATCCCAGATGCCTCTGAGCCCACAGAAGTCAAAGGGGCTTCTGGACACTGTTAGCATAGGGCTTCTTTTTGGCACAGTATAGTTTTAACTGGCATTTGGGAATGAAACTACATATTGTGGTATTGACAAAGGTTTGCCAAAGTAGTCCTGAGCCCATGTGGTGATATCACTTATAGATGAATGACAATTCTTAATGCAGTGCTGCCTGACGGATTGGAGATCACATTTGTACAGCTTAGGCTTGCGCACTTGTCCTTTACGCACTGAAATTCCTCCAGATTCCTTGAATCTTTTAATTATGTTATGCACTGTTGAAGGTAAAATATCCAAATGTCTTCCTATCTTTCTTTGTGGAACATTGTTTTTAAACATTTCAATATTTTTCCCATGTATTTGTTGGGAAACTGGCGATCCTCTGCCCATCTTTGCTTCTAAAGGACTAGACCTTTTTTGGATGCTGCTTTGTGTACCAAATCATAATTACAATCACCTGTTGACATCACCTGTTTCAAATCACATTAATATTTAACTAATTTACCTGATTACTAGCCCTAAATTGCTCCTGTCCCAACTTTTTTTTAAATGTGTTGCAGGTCTGAATGACAGGAAAGGATCTATATTTACAAATGAAATGAATTTGACCAGACAAAACATGAAATATTTTGTGTTCATATTGTCTGCAATGAAATACAAGTCAACTTCAATTTGGAAATCACTTCTTTGTTTTTTTTATTCGCGTTTTCCATACTGTCACAAGTTTTTCTGATTTGGGGTTGTATGAATCTAGTTTAGTTGATAAATAATTGCATAATATAAGTGTCCGGTTATCAAGCTAGATACTGTTGATGAAAATACTACATGATACACTTGTGATTTAATTGCATGCATAACGTAAAAATGATTCAGTTTACTTTACATGGTGCTGACTTTAATTTGTTAGCTAAAACACTCTTCCGCTCTTCAGTCATTTATTGAGTTTTGATTATTTCACATCAGTAAAGTTATCTTAAATTTCCTATTCATTCATTCATTCATTCATTCATTCATTCATTCATTCATTCATTCATTCATTCATTCATCCGTTTGTCCATTAATTAATTAATTAATTAATTCATTCATTCATTCATTCATTCGTTTGTTCATATTCAACAGTTTTGGAGAATATTTGCAAGTAACGCTTTTTTGTAATTATTATTCTTTTTGTTGTTTTTCTTTTTTTTTTTTTCAGAAATATGAAACTTTCTTGAATTTTTATCTAAATACTTAATTAATTTTGAATTCTCACTTGAAGGGTTCCATTGGCCCTCCTGGTATTTCAGGTATTGATGGAATAAAGGTAAGATAAGCTCTCTTTTTCTGTTGTTGTTCCTGATTAAAATTATATATAAATCTACATTTAATTTTGTGTATTTTTATTTTAAATCTATTTTTGCCTATTGACACTTTTTAATGTTAGCAGTACTCCAGATTTACTTGGCAGTAAATCTTGTTAAAATTAAAAAAAAAAATTAATTTCCATTTAATCATCCAAAAGAGAGGAATGCAAATGCAAAATGAAATCCAAGTAATTTCTTTGCACTTGAAGTTTGAATACATTTACAGTTATCAAGAAGAGTGCATGTTTTAAATCAAGGATGCTGACTAAGTAGCCAAAACATTCAAAACTCATAGCATTTAAAAATAAAGTTGTGCTACAAATAAAGTTGTGTTATATATATATATCTCATCTAGGAGAATGTGCATACCAGCTTTGCAGACATCTTAAACATTAAGAGATGCATTCAGATTGAAGGGTGTGTACTAAAAGGAAACAGAAAAATAACATTTTCTATGGAAATGAATATTTTTGTACCATTAAAGAAAATCTCAGAGTTTTAAATGTTGGATGCCTGGTCTCATGTAATGTATTCTACATCAACTGCAGTTATAAAATAGATAAGGTCTTATTATTTTCAGATTGGTAATTCTCAAATAGTCTTGTATGAATAAAGCAATCAGCTGTAACAGTATTTTTAAGAGTTTTTTTTTATGTTTTAAAGTGATTATCGCCTTTTGCAATTTGTACAACAACATTATGACATGTGTTTTAACTGCTCATCTACAGTAAAATGGCCTAGGATTAGGTCATTTTTTTTTTTCTGTGAATCAATTCAAAATGACATTTTTAAGTAAGGTTTATTGACAATGTTTGTATGTAACCAAATATTCAGTTTGTAATCAGATTGAGAACACAATAAAAAGTCTATATGTAAACACCTTAATCCAGTAGTTTCAAGATCAGTTTCTGGAAAGCCGCAGACCTGCATAGTTTATTTTCAACCCTGCTGCAACAAGCTTACCTGTAGCTTTCAAACAAGCCTGAAGGACTTAATTAGTTTTTTTTAGGATGGTTAAAGCTAAATTGTGTAGGGCTTTGGACCTCCAGGGGTCTGTTCTTCATACCTCGCATAAATGATCTAAGATGATCTGGCAGATCCTGGATCTTTTAATCTTGATAACTGATCTCTGGCTAAATTGGTTCTTCAAACAGATTAAAATGTCTGGATGAACTGATCTGATATCGCTGCTTGTGGTGTGAAGGACTGATCTATCAATCCTCGAAATCATGATCAGCAATGCAACAGCTGGCTGATGGCACAGCAGTGTAATAACATTATCTGATTAATATTCAATTAACCATGTGAGCAAAATTATATAAAATTTGTAGTAAACGGTTTGTTAAATATGATACGTAATAACTTTTCACATTTGTTGTGGGCTGCATGCTTTACACTTTTATGTGTCAAGAGTATTTAGCAATTTATTTATTTTTATTTTTAGAGAGGAATTTTTTTATTATAGTAGGCCTATTCAAGTTTCTTAATAAATGGCTGTTTAAATTAATTTAGCATCAAAAAAGCATTTTGATATTGCTAAAGATGTCTGCAAATTTTGTGAAGCATCAAATCACCAGCATATTAGTTGTCAACACATGTACATGACTGCGTAAATTATTATTTCTTTCATTTCCTTTAAAAAAAAAAAAAAAAAAAAGAGAACATTGGCTATTATCATATCATAGTACTAATTGTACTAAAGCTGGGTCGGTCCCTTAAAATAGTATGCATTTCCATCTAAAAAGTCCATATTAATAAATGTTCTCTTTGAACCCCTTGGTGCAATGGTCTCAAACTTAATTCCTGGAGGGCCACAGCTCTGCACAGTTTAGCTCCAACTACTGCCAACCCACACCTGCTTAATAGTCTCTAGTAGTCTTGAACAGCTGTGTTTGATTAGAGTTGGAGCAAAACTGTGCAGAGCTGCGGCCCTCCAGGAGTCGAGTTTGAGACCTATGCCTTGGGGAGAGAATACCCCGTGACAATTTTTGTACTTTTATTTTGGAGTGTAGATTGCATAACAGTTATATATATATAT
>CAIGQV010018273.1:5187452-5215257 GCA_903798115.1 Danio jaintianensis | reverse complement strand
CTCATCAACTCTTCTCTATCTTTAGGCCATGTTCCAAATCCTTTCAAGCTAGCTGTTATTAAGCCTATTATTAAGAAACCACAACTGGACCCCAGCAACTTAGTTAACTATAGGCCTATTTCAAATCTTCCATTTATGTCTAAAATACTAGAAAAAGTTGTTTCTGCCCAATTATGCTCCTTTCTGCAGATGAACAATGTTTTTGAAGTGTTTCAGTCAGGTTTCAGGCCTCATCACAGTACAGAAACCGCATTAGTGAAAATAACAAACGATTTACTCTTAGCTGCTGACCAAGGGTGCATCTCGTTATTAGTTTTACTTGATCTCAGTGCTGCATTTGACACCATCGACCACAATATCCTCATAGATCGCTTAAATTCTACAGGCGTCCAGGGACAGGCTCTGCAATGGTTTAAGTCATACTTAACTGACCGTTACCAGTTTGTGAATATAAATGGACAGCTTTCACAGGTCAGGCCAGTACAGTATGGGGAGCCTCAAGGATCAGTTTTAGGCCCTTTGCTGTTCACAATATACATGCTACCCCTGGGAGACATTATAAGAAGACACGGGATCAGCTTTCACTGCTATGCAGATGATACTCAATTATATATTTCAACAAAACCTGATGAGACGTCTGAACTGTCTAAGCTAACTGAATGTATTAAAGATGTTAAAGACTGGATGACCAACAATTTCCTTCTCTTAAATTCAGACAAAACAGAATTATTACTTATTGGGCCTAAATCCTGTACGCAGCAGATCTCACAACTCGACCTGCAATTAGAGGGACACAAAGTTAGCTTTAGCTCTACTGTAAAAGATCTGGGTGTTATACTAGACAGCAATTTAACCTTTGAAAATCATATCTCCCATGTCACAAAAACAGCCTTCTTTCATCTGAGAAATATCGCTAAGTTACGAAGTATGCTATCCATCTCAGATGCAGAAAAACTAGTTCATGCTTTCATGACTTCTAGGCTGGATTACTGTAATGCTCTGTTCGCTGGTTGCCCAGCATCCTCTATTAATAAACTTCAGCTAGTACAAAATGCAGCTGCCAGAGTTCTTACCAGGTCTAGAAAATATGATCATATCACCCCAATTTTATCCTCCTTACGCTGGCTGCCTGTTAAGTTCCGTATTGATTATAAAATATTGCTTCTTACCTATAAAGCTTTAAATAATCTAGCTCCTGTTTGTCTAACCAACCTTCTGTCTCGCTACAATCCAACCCGCTCTTTAAGATCTCAAAACTCAGGGCTGCTGGTAGTACCTAGAATAGCAAAGTCGAGTAAAGGTGGTCGAGCCTTCTCATTTATGGCTCCTAAACTCTGGAATAGCCTTCCTGATAATGTCCGAGGCTCAGACACACTCTCTCAGTTCAAAACTAGATTAAAGACCTATCTTTTTAGTAAAGCATACACTCAATGCATCGTATAACGGTATGATACATGAATGTGCTCCACGCAGGTTTTTGCATCTTGTTTATGTACACTATGAACAGCAGCTACGCTAATTATTCTCTTTATTCTCTATTTCCACCTGGGGATACTCATCCCGAGGCCCCCAGAGACTGTGCAGCGCCACTAATGCAATCCAAGACCTGTGAAGAGATGTTCCCAAGGTTTCCATAATCCCGGACCAGGCCGTATCCTGAGCAGCTGCTGTGGTGGTCATGGAGGAGTGGACAGCATGAGACTGATTCCTGTGAGACCCCAGTGACAGACGAGTCTTCGCTGACGTCCAGCGTTCTCCAGCCTCCGGCGCCTAGACTGCAGCTCTGCACAAGACTTTTGGCCATAGGAGAAATGGTCGTGCCCAACTGAGCCTGGTTTCTCTCGAGGTTTTTTTGTTTTTTGTTTTTTTTTCCTTCACTTTTGCAAATTGGCGAAGTTCGTTCCTCGCCGCTGTCGCCACTGGCTTGCATGGTTCGGGACTTGTAGAGCTGCGCATTGATGGATTTGCTCTTCAGTGTTTGTACTCAGCAGTGAAAATTAAAACACACTGAACGGAACTGAACTTAAACTCTAAAAGCTGAACTGACACCATCTCAATTCACTATAATCTTCTATGTGAAGCTGCTTTGACACAATCTACATTGTAAAAGCACTATAGAAATAAAGATGAATTGAAGATGAATTGAACTCTCCTGAGTATCCTGTTATCCTGGGCCACCCCTGGCTGTGCAGACATAATCCTCGGATCGACTGGTCCACTGGCACCATTCTGAGTTGGGGTTCACCCTGCCATCTCACCTGTCTACTTCTGAGTCCCTCAGCCCCTAGTTCCAAATTTCAAGAGTCTGTCGACCTCTTTGGAATCCCCAGAACCTATCATCAGTTCAAGGCAGTGTTCAGCAAGTCCCAGGCCACCTCCTTACCACCTAACCGCTTTTACGACTGTGCCATTGATCTCCTGCCTGGTTCCTGCCCTCCTAGGGGTCGTATCTTCTCCTTGTCTTCCCCCGAGCGCACTACAATGGATACCTAAATTAAGGAATCCTTGGCAGCCGGCATCATTCGTGCCTCTACTTCCCCGGCTGGGAGGGGCTTCTTCTTTGTGGGGAAAAAAATGGGTATGTATCAATTGACCATGTATCAATTACCGAGGTCTTAACAAAATCACGGTTCGGAATCGGTACCCCCTTCCTCCCATGGCCACTGCCTTTGAACTGTTGCAAGGGGCTTTCATTTTTACTAAACTGGATCTACACAACACTTACCATCTTGTGTGGATCCGGCAGGGGGACGATTGGAAGACGGCCTTCAACACCCCCACAGGCCATTATGAGTATCTGGTGATGCCATTCGGGCTCAACAACGCCCCTGCTGTATTCCAGGCACAGATTAATGATGTTCTACGGGATATGCTCGATCTATTCGTCTTCGTATACCTTGACGATATCCTCATTTTCTCAGGATCATTGGAGTAGCATGAAGGCCATGTCAGCAGGGTCCTCCAGAGACTTCTTGATAACCATCTCTACGTGAAGCCCGAGAAATGTGAGTTTCATGTTACCCAGGCTCAGTTTCTCGGGTTTATCATCACTCCTGGCCATGTGGAGATGGACCCTAAGAAAGTCGAGGCCATTCTCAACTGGCCCATTCCCTCTACTGTTAAGAAAGTTCAACATTTCATCGGCTTTGCAAACTTCTATAGGAAGTTCATTAAAAGTTTCAGCTCTGTGGTGGCCCCATTGACTGCGCTGAATCAAGATCCACTGGGGTCCGGAAGCAGCGGGGGCCTTCCAGGATCTCAAGTGTCACTTCATTTCTGCTCCAATTCTCTCGATCCCTGACCCAGAAAGACCGTTCATGGTGGAGGTGGACGCCTTGGACATGGGCGTAAGAGCCATCCTGTCACAAAGGGGTGAGGATGGGAAATTACGCCCTTGTGGTTTTATGTCTCGTCGCCTGTCAGATGCCGAGCACAACTGCCACGTGGGTGATCTAGAGTTGCTTGCGGTAAAACTCGCCTTGGGGGAGTGGCACCATTGGCTTGAGGGGGCTCAGCACCCTTTCCAGGTTCTCACGGACCACAAGAACCTGGAATATATCCAGCAGACCAAACGTCTGAACCCTCGGCAGGCTCGATGGTCCTTGTTTTTTAATCGTTTCCACTTTTTTCTGTCTTACAGACCCGGCACTAAGAATGTCAAGCCGGATGCCCTGTCCCGAGCCTACTCCCCCGAGACACAGGAGAAACCTTTGGAATCAATTATTCCAAGGTCTAGGATCGTTGCGCCCCTTCAATGGGAATTGGAGAGGGTGGTGCGAGAGGCTCAAGCCCAAGAGCCTGACCCAGGAGAAGGTCCTGCGGGATGCCTGTACGTACCTCAATCTCGTCCAGGTTCTTGGGAGCCATCTGCAAGCTTATTGGGGCCACTGCCAGCCTATCATTCGGGTTCCATCCTGAGTCTAATGGTCAGACGGAACGGATTAATCAGGATCTGGAGACCACCCTGCGGTGTATGGCGGCCAACAACCCCACCTCTTGGGCTACCTACATCATGTGGGCTGAATATGCCCTCAAGTCCTCAGCCAATGGACTATCCCCCTTCGAATGCCAGTTCGGGTGTACCCCCCCATTGTTTCCTGAGGAAGAGACACAGGTTGGTGTTCCCTTGACCCAGCTTTTCGTCCAGCGCTGTCGGCAGACCTGGAGGAAGGGTAGGCGTACTCTTCTTCAGACCTCCCAGAGATACCAACGTCAGGGTATTTGCCGCCGCCGGACAGCCCCTAATTTCTGAGCCGGTCAAAGAGTCTGGTTAGCCACCAAGAACCTGCCCCTCCAGGTCGAATCTAAGAAGCTCTCCCAGAGATTCATTGGCCCATTCCACATTGCAAGGAAAGTTAATCCTGTTTCCTATAGTTTGTTTATTCCCCGTTCCCTTAGAATTAACCCCACGTTTCATGTCTCATTATTAAAACATGTCTTGTCTTCTTCCTTTTTCTCTTGTGAGTTTTTCCTTTGTTTTGACTGTTGTTTATACCTCGGCCCGAGAAGAATTTTGTTGAATTATTCTTGCAAAGACTTTCTTAATAAATCTTCATTTCCTGGCATACTACCCCGAGTTTGGGTCATTTGGGTCCAACATCATCACTCCTGTTGCTCTGTGGTAGCATCCTAAACCACCACACCAGAGACCTGGGTTCAAGCCCAGCTTGTGACACACTTCTTATGTTTCAAAGCCTTTTATCGACAATTACATGACATTTATGCAAAGAGTCAGTATTTGCAGTGTTGGCCCTTCTTTTTCAGGACCTCTGCAATTCGACTGGGCATGCTCTCAATCAACTTCTGGGCCAAATCCTGACTGATAGCAACCCATTCTTTCATAATCACATCTTGGAGTTTGTCAGAATTAGTGGGTTTTTGTTTGTCCACCCACCTCTTGATGATTGACCACAAGTTCTCAAGGGGATTAAGGTCTGGGGAGTTTCCAGGCCATGGACCCAAAATTTCAACGTTTTGGTCCCCAAGCCACTTAGATATCACTTTTGCCTTATGGCACGGTGCTCCATCATGCTGGAAAATGCATTGTTCTTCACCAAACTATTGTTGGAAGAAGTTGCTGTTGGAGGGTGTTTTGGTACCATTCTTTTTTCATGGCTGTGTTTTTGGGCAAAATTGTGAGTGAGCCCACTCCCTTGGATGAGAAGCAACCCCACACATGAATGGTCTCAGGAGGCTTTACTGTTGGCATGACACAGGACTGATGGTAGCGCTCACCTTTTCTTCTCCGGACAAGCCTTTTTCCAGATGCCCCAAACAATCGGAAAGGGGCTTCTTCGGAGAATATGACTTTGCCCCAGTCCTCAGCAGTCCATTAGCCATACTTTTTGCAGAAGATCAATCTGTCCCTGATGGTTTCTTTGGAGAGAAGTGGCTTCTTTGCTGCCCTTCTTGACACCAGGCCATCTTCCAAAAGTCTTTGCTCACACCTGCCAGCTGCCATTCCTGAGCAAGCTCTGCACTGGTGGCACTCCGATCCCGCAGCTGAATCCTCTTTAGGAGACAATCCTGGTGCTTGCTGGGCTTTCTTGGACGCCCTGAAGCCTTCTTAACAAGAACTGAACCTCTTTCCTTGAAGTTCTTGATGATCCTATAAATTGTTGATTTAGTTGCAATCTTTGTAGCCACAATATCCTTGCCCGTGAAGCCATTTTTATGGAACGCAATGATGGCTGCACGCGTTTCTTTGCAGGTCACCATGACTAACAATGGAAGAACAATGAATTTAAGCATCACCCTCCTTTTAACATGTCAAGTCTGCCATTCTAACCCAATCATCCTGACATAATGATCTCCAGCCTTGTGCTTGTCAACATTCTCACCTGAGTTAACAAGACGATTACTGAAATGATCTCAGCAGGTCCTTTAATGACAGCAATGAAATGCAGTGGAAGTTTTTTTCAGGATTAAGTTAATTTTCATGGCAAAGAAGGACTATGCAATTAATCTGATCACTCCTTATAACATTCTGGACTATATGCAAATTGCTATTATAAAAACTTAAGCAGCAACTTTTTTCCAATTTCCAATATTTATGTAATTCTCAAAACTTTTGGCCACGACTGTACTATAACAGGGTCTGATCAAGAAGTTGAAAATCTAATCCTTCTGAGGGACTCATCAAACAGCAAAGCACAAACCAAACGGCATCTCTTCTGGTATAATGACTATATTTTTGTGCGTGGTGCACATGTCAAAAAACATCATAACTCATTTGAAGCTTATGATAAATAAATGTTCACATCATCTCAATCACTTTATTTGGCATTCAGATATATAAAAATATTATTTACAAATTCATCAATCAGAATGATTTTTTTGGATTGAAACAAAAGGTGTAAAGTTAGCCAATGATTATTTTACACCCAAACTTGCTACTGGAGGACCACTGTAAGCCCGCTTCTAATGGGAATTGTTTCTTAGGGGGACATAAGGGATTTTACAATTTGCAGGGGTGATTTAATCTCTCCA
The DNA here is from genome assembly GCA_903798115.1 of Danio jaintianensis. Classification (NCBI taxonomy): domain Eukaryota; kingdom Metazoa; phylum Chordata; class Actinopteri; order Cypriniformes; family Danionidae; genus Danio; species Danio jaintianensis. Next base: position 5,208,768 of record CAIGQV010018273.1, on the reverse strand, counting down.
AATCCAGAATGTCTTTTTTTCTTCAATCACCTAGTCAAAAATACCAAGCTGAATTATCTACTTTTATAAACATCAATGTTCTGTGGTTATTTAATTCTATCCAATTCCACATCTCTAAGGAGATTGATCCAAAAATTGATGTTAAAAATCCTGAATGGCCACTAAAATGCACTTTGTGCCATCTCGTGAATTTAAAATGGACAGTGTGCTAGAAAGTTTGTGTCTTGTGTACTAGCTTTCAAAAAGCCACCATTTCTGTGTTGTGTTATGGTCAAATGTAATTGTCTGTTGTACATTATGACGAATGCACCAGCAATGATTCCGTAAATCTACCATGTGTTTGATCAGGTTTAGAGCTAGGATTTTCTTTTAAAGATGTCTCCATGAGAAACAATTGCCATCTGAATAGGGATTCAAACACACTTGCATGAACATTTCTTGAGAATATATATATTGTTACATCGGTGATTAAACATGATTCTTTGTCTTCATGTAGTAAAATAAATGTAAACATTTCAATCTTCATTTTGCTGTTAAACTTTATAAATCAACTTGGCAACAATGGCTGCTTGACTGAATTGATGTGTGTCACATGACTTTTTAAAGAGGTGTGGTTAATAGGTCACTTTGTGTGTGTGTTTTTTTATTTTTAATATTTCTTGTTTTTTGTTTTTTTTGTAGGGAGATATTGGTACACCAGGATTAGATGGAATTCCTGGCATCAAGGTTTGTGACACATTTGCAAAAGTATCAATCAAAATGATTTTTTATTTTTTGCTTTTGAAACAAAAAGTGTAAAGGTAGCCTGCTACTGGAGGACCACTGTAAGTCCTATTCTAATGGTAATTGTTTAAGATATTGGTACACCAGAATTTAATGGAATTCCTGGCATCAAGCTTTGTGGCACGTTGTGTGCAATTTCTTCCATTGAGATAATAGTTACTGCCCACTTAAAAAGTAGATTGTCTCATTAACAGAAGTCAAATATTATTTATCATGGCCATATTATGTAAAATCATAAAATGCATAATGTTGGAGAATATAATGTTTGAATAAAAATGTCCTTCCTTCCATTTATGGAGGCCTAAATCTTCTCTGATATGGATCATCCCTGATAGCACATGCATATGTGTGCATTTACATCTGGAATATATGTTTTTAGAATGTTTGTTCATCTGCAATACATCTCACATTAGTTGTTAAACAGATGTTTATAATTTATTATTTACTTCATAAAATCCAGTTTGTACACAGCAAACAGGGCTGAAGTGGGAATCATGTACAGATCACTTTTGTCCATGACTGACTATATTAACATTCTATAATTAAAACCTCAGTACATGTCTGTAATAGTGCTACTAACTTGGTTAATATTAGGTTACTGCCATCTAATTGTATTCAAATTCTTTAAAATTATTCTGGCATTTTAGTGCCACTGTCCATAATCAATTTTTAAATCTTATATTCTGCTTGGATATCTCCAACAACTGACTGTTTATGAGCAACGTGTTGTTACTGGGGGAGTCAAAAGATAATATGTCATCATTAACCTGCAGGCTGAGTGGGGATGTGAGAACATTGTAAATAAACAGAGGGCTGCGGTAAAATAACAAAGAAAAATAGTGGAACTGCAAGAAAATAATCAATAAAAATAATGGGATGGCTGTGTGTGCAGGTAGCCTAGAGCCAGCATCCATATTTTTCAACCCAGCAGCATGACAACGCTGGTCCTCGGCAAAAAACCCCACAAAAATGAATTCCCCAGTTCTCCTAATTACCCAGTCTAGGCCTGACAGCAGATTTTTTCTAGACCAAATGTTCTTTAAAGACTTTAAGATGTGAGATGGGTAACATTAGCATCATATATTAGCCTCATATATTTTAATTGAATTGATCTCTGTTATGTCTGACCATTCTGAATGCATTCATTTCCTTTATATGCTTTTTTATCACTGTTTTCCTCCCCAATAGGGTGACAGAGGTGAACGGGGTGAGAAGGTAAAATACATTTTCACTCCAATAATGTTGTCAGTGCATTGATTTGCATCCTTTTGAATCATTATGTTGCATCATCAAATGCATATATGTTGTTAAAGAAATAAAAAAGTATACCCAAAGCCCTCAATAAGGTTATGGTAATGGAGTAATAAACAACTGGAAGAGTAAAACGTTGAAAACCATACTGTTGGTTTAACTTGGTCCTTGGCAGGTGGTAGATAACTGTGGACAAGGGTCACAGTTTCTCATTTTCTCAAATTGTTCTTAATATCTAATCATTCAAAGGATTAGATAGCTTTTGTAACTTCTGAACAAACAAATAGCACCTTGCAGTAAAAAGGGAACATGCAATACTGAAGTCACACAAAAGAATTAGAATTAGCACTAAGTAATTGTTCATTTTCTCAGATTTTATGCATCATCATGCTTAAATAAATTCATTCCTAAATGAAGCCAAATGTAAGTGGCACAATACCAGACAATTTAGGCTACCTGTCAAAAGCTTTTTATTCTTAGCAGCTGCAGCTGTGCCCTGGCACTACTCAAGAGGACAGTGTTGATAGAGTGCAGTTGGAAACTGTTGCTCTTTATGTCTTGGATCACTCCTTCCAGGGATCATATTTGAAACAATTGGCAAACGTATCCTTAACCACATACTCCCACCACTTTCTATTTCTGAAATTGCTCATTTAGACCAGTTTTGGATCATTTCGTCTAATTGAGTCAAACAGCCACACAGTTTCAAACAGGTCAAATAAATTGAAGCAGATTCCAATCCACCTTAGTTCTGCAATGCATCCAGACATTTTGTGGAGCTTAAAATGGCTGGAATCAAAAGTTACTTAAAGAAAATAGAGAAATTATCATATGAAAATGTGTAATTACATGTGAACTTGATTTAAAAGTATCCAGCAAACATGGGTGCATTCAGTGGGTTCATTGTGTATAGTATCTGGTCCAAAAGCATGTCTTGTGAGTGTGATCTGTGGGCCCTTAACATTTAACCATTTTTTTCTGGTATTACTTTGAACTTAACTCTTAAACCAAGAGTCATACTTTATATCCATTAAAATAATCTGTTAAAGAAAAAATAAAAATAAAAGTGTTAATGTATTCAAACTGTTTAAGCAATCAAGTTGCTGCTGAACAATTAGATCCTAATTTTGCAGTGCAGTGTGGTTGGTACCTTGCTGAAATCGAATAAAAAACACACCGTGTATGCCCAGCTTTAGACTGACCTTCCATTTGGTTCTGCTTGCCTGTCTGTCTATTTGTATTCAGTCTGCCTCAAAGACCTACAGAAAAGGCCGGGAAAACAGAAAATTTACTTTAAGTACATTGTTTTGTTTTGTTTGGCCCTACTTTTTTTAATTTACTTTCCATAAAATAAATCAGATATTTGAACATTTTAAACTGTCCCTCACTGGAAGAGGTAGTTGAATCCATTAGCAGAAGTGTAATAAGGCCAGTGGCAAAAATCAATTCCAATACAACGGGCTGTATGTCAGTAGTCTGAGCACAGGCAACAGTTAGAAACAAAGGCCGACAATATAATAAACAGACATATCCAAAGAGTAATCTAAAGTCAAAAACAGGTAGTGTTGTGGCATTCTTCATCTAAAAAAAAAATAATAATAAAAAAAACATCTTGCAGTGAAGCAGCTTGATTAGTTTTGCTATAATCAAATGATCCTTGATGTCCAAAGCTTAATTTTCATCTAAAACCATGTGAGTGCTTTGTTCTTTGATTCAAAGGAATAAAAATGTGCATTAGTAAGGTGTATTGCGAGAGATTAATACACTTACTAATGTCATTTACAAACATTTTCCTATTGTTCAAAGCACTACACTGGTACCAATTCTCATGAACACTTCTTACAATGTTCATTAAGCACAAACCTCCATAGTAAGTTTTGGCCATCTAGGCAAAGGTTGTATCTGTAGGCTACAAATAATAACAATCATGATCATTTAAAAGCATGTCTGTTTACTTATTGTATACCTGTATTTATTTACCTCATCTATACATGTGTTTTATTTGTTTACAAATAGGAAAAATGTCACATCAACAAAACATTTTTAGTTACTAGTATTCAACAAAACAGACCGTGCCATGTCTTTAATATATTACGATTCATCAATTACTTGTCAATATAATCTAATCATTAATATATCCATTCATTTTTGGTTGGTCATTTGCAAAACATTTTGCAACACAGAACTTTCCCAAACTTTCACCAGCACAGGTCTTAGTAATGAATATTTTTCAGATAGAATTAAGTTGAAAGCTTTGCTGGTTCAGAAAGCTTCAATTAACTATCACTATAAGCAGGCACAGGGGCAGGTATAAACATTTTTGGTAAGGCAGAGAGAGCTGAAAATACTTTGCAGTTAGCTTGTAGCACCACATTACTTAAAGGGCACCTATGATGCAAAATCAACTTGTAGAAGCTGTCTGGAAAGAACTGTGTGTAGGTATAGTGTGTCCACTGTCATATTGGAGTGCTTTAAACACAACAAGTCTCTTTTTTTATTTCCTGACATTAAAATATGATCCTAACCCCAGTGATTTTGAGCAATGTCACTGGACGTAGGAGTGCAGTTTTCCCCGCCCACCGAATTGATTGACAGGCACCCTGTTTCTATAATAGCATGTATACACATGTCCACAGAACATTTTTTGCAAAGAAACTAACTCTCTGTTATCAGCTGCATCTCAAGAATTAGTCTTGTGAATTAATTTGTTTTTAAAAAACAGAACATGTTTGTAATAAAGACAGTAAAATCGCTGTGTAATCCTTAACCGCTATAATCACCACGGCCGCATGGTGTCAGTAAACGTGCATAAGTTTATGTGTACTGCAAACGGCATTCGCATGTGACTCATCGTTTCAGTAAGGCTTGAATAGACTTCACCACAAATACATCAAATAAACTTACTTGGTATTTTTGCCTAATGAGCTGTATTTCAGCTTCATCTGTGTCTGTATCTGTCACTGACGGCTGTTTGTAAGGCATAAGAAGCTGACACGCACGAGAACCGGCTTATAGGCTACAAAAACAGCTACACTGTCCTCAGACCCCAAAATGTGCATATGCTGCATTGTATAATAAATAAATAATCTGATGGGTATTTTGAGCTGAAACTTTACAAACACTTTCTTGAGACACCAAATGCTAATCTTACATCTTGTAAAAGGGGTAAAATAGGTGCCCATTAATGTGCTAAAAACAGCAGGTGACAGGAGGAAATGAGGTGTATTAGTACTCTGCTACTCTGTCTCCCTCTGGTGGTCAGATGAGTGTGTGTTGCAGAGGTATTACACGTTTTGTTATCTGTTTAAGTAAATATTGTTAAATCTGAACTTATATGAGTATTTTGAATCCTTGTTCATTAAAATTGCAAATTGAGCTATTAATATATTCCATATTAGTTATTAGTTATTAAATTCTCAGACCCACTCTGGGCCCAGAAAGGAGATTAAGTAAAAAAGCATATTAACCCTGAAATTATGGAAACTGGGTTTAATGTCAAACTTGAGAAAGCAGGGGAAAGTCAGCCCCATTTCTAAAAGAGAGGAAGCTTATACTCAGAGTCAGTTACTGTGGTAACTTACTATGTGAATCCAACCTGGTTAGGAGCAGGCTTTCTTTGGTAAACCTTTTTCAGTACCACTAACTTTTTTTGAACCTCCGTTCCTTACAACATGAGAAAACTTTACACTTATTTGTCTATTGTTGACTGCATTCTGGTATATTTGTAATGTGATATGTTAACTTGAAACAACAGTGTTAAATGAGTAAACACCTCTTTTGTACAGATGTATAAAATGATTTAATGTTTGTTTCATTCTCTGACAGGGAGACATGGGAGAGGATGGGATGAAAGGTGAACTTGGAGAGAAGGTCAGTCTGAAGATTGATAGCTATGAAAATGTTGAAGATTATAAAATAGCCTTCTACTATACTATAACGTCATTAACTTGTTATGTGGCATTGTTATTCATTGCTATACAGGTGTCAAGCATATATGAAAATCAGCACATCCAAACATTTAATTAAGATTATGGGGAATATGCAAACAATGTATACCTATATACAAGATGGATTATCAAGGCATGTGTCATTAATGGACTATTAAATGAAATGATCAAGTGACAAATTCAAAACTATTGTAACCATAATAATAATAATAATAATACCTGCTCATGTATGGGCCAGTGAACATTTTCAGATGTACACTCCACCCTTTAAAACAGGATCTTCTTCATGTAACTTAATGATTGTGTATGATGAAGGTGGTAACACAAGTGTTTTGCCTAGATCAGCAGTTGAGTCTGCACCAGTTCTGCAAACCGAGAGAGAAAGATTGCAGACATGCATTCGTAAAACACTTTAAGGGCATTCAGATCAGCCATAATAATTTGAGCTCTAAGGCACGTACTCGTGATTAATGTGCATTCATGATTATATTCATGTATATGATTATATACGCATGTTATATGTTGCAAAATAAGTTGTTGCATGTATAAATTATATTATGAAAATCCTGCTTTTGCTTTAATGTGTCCTTTTACATGCGTTATTGTAAATGTGCGTTATTTACAATTACTTTAAAAGTAAATCCCTGCAAATAATGGGATATGAAGCTACTGTATGCATGTCTAGGGGATCCTCTTAGAATAAGCAGAAAAAATAGGTCGTCTAGTCATACATTGGGCAGGTATAAATAATAATAATAATCATAATCATAATAATTATTAATATATAAATACTGAAAAGCAAAAAAAGAAGTAAGTCATGATCACGAGAAAACAACTTTTTGTTATGTCGAGATCACGAGAAAATTAAGTCATTATCATGAGAAAACAACTTTTTGTTACGACAAAACAAAAGAGAAAAACATTTTAATACATGGCCTGTTATAGGACTTCCGTAGAACTTTGTTATTAAAAGTATTATGTTTAGAAATGTGTTGAAGAAAATCTTCTTTCCGTTAAAACAGAAATTGGTGAAAATATAAACATGGGGCTAATAATTCAGGAGGGCCAATAATTCTGACTTCAACTGTATATATCAGACTGTCACAAACTAAGACTGTCAGCCAGTAGTCTCAGCCTCAAGCCGCGGTCACACTGCACTTTACGCTCCATGGACTTTCATTCATACGCATGCAACTGTGTCAGACCGGAAATGCAGGCTCATATGACAAAATTCGCATTTCGCTGCGTTCGAAAGTTCAACCTTGGTAAACTCTGACCTGCGAAATTGCATCACATGATTGCTTTAGACCAATAGAAGATCAAACGTGACCTCTCTATACAGAAATTTTAAATATGAAGCAATCGTTAGCTTTTATCAACGTCTAATCATATTGTTTTATCCCAACCTTTTTTGCAGCACCGTACATCAGAATTTCGCAAGCACAAACTTTAACATGACCACGGCTTCAGACATCACGCCAAGCACTGCCCACAGACCTTTGGCTAAATGTCTGATACATATGGCACACTTTAATCAAAACACTTTTGCAAATCCTCAGTTATCCTCTATTTGCTTTAAATATACAGGATTTCTGTGAGTTGAGTGCACAGCAATCTTAATCAGCCCACCTGGAAACAAGTCTAAGCAGATAAAAAAGCTGGGACGTTTTAATTCATGATGCTCATTATTAAACATTTAACTTTAAGCATATTAATGAATGGCACAGTATACAATGTAATGAATCAGTGATTTACTGCCTGCAAACCCATCTATTATTGTGAGGATAACTTTGTAACGATGAGCATTTATCAATTTGACTTAATCGCTGGATTACTAATTTAAAAGTATGCAATACTCACTGCATAATATCTTCAACCAGTGATGTCGACAAACACGTAGGTATGCATACAGTGCATCCGGAAAGTATTCATAGTGCTTCACTTTTTCCACATTTTTTATGTTACAGCCTTATTCCAAAATGGATTAAATTCATTTATTTCCTCAAAATGCTACACACAATACCCCATAATGACAATGTGAAAAAATATTTTTTGAAATTGTTGCAAATTTATTAAAAATAAAAAACCTGTAAAATCACATGTACATAAGTATTCACAACCTTTGCTGTGAAGCTCTAAATTGAGCTCAGGTACATTCTGTTTCCACTGATCATTCTTAAGATGTTTCAGCAGCTTAATTGGATTTTTTTTCTCTCTTGTATATAAATGTTGCTAATGTATTTTTGGAGCTCAGTTTGTGTTGTTTACAGTGGTATTAGACTTTAGCCACTTATGTCTTTAAAAGCAACTGAAAAAAGCACAAATGTCAAGGCACATCAGAACTTCTCCAGTCCCCCAAAACACCCTCATACTCCAGAGAGTTAAGGTCATTGTCATTGTATTTTTCAGTCATAACTCATTTCACACAGCCTTTGAATCACGGACAGTGTCTTGACGTCGTGAGTCTTGAGCATACTCGGCCCAGGGGAGGAAACAGTTCCAACTGTGTTGGTCCTTTTGGCAGTATGATTGGAGGTACTGTCCAAGCTCTTGGATCTTGCTCTCAGTCTGGCTATTGGTCACGGGTGGTATCAAGATGAGAGGTTGAGATGGGATGACTCCAAGTAAATGGAAGATGGCTCTCCATACCCAAGGGATGAACTGCATTCCCCGGTCTGACGTAATCTCTTTAAGGAGATTGAAGTTTTTGAAGACACAATTGAACAGGTGTTGGCAATTTCTAAGGCTGTGGGGAGATCTTTTAGGGCATGAGTCTGCAGAAGTGAGTTTTGAGAAGTGACCAACCACCATTAACATGCAGATAAATTTATCAGTATTCAGTAGATTAGTGGTGAAAACCACTCCATTGTGGGACCAGCATTGTTGATGGATGGGTAGTGGGATTCATTTACCTGCAGGCAGATGCCAAGATGTTTTTGACATGGCACAGACTGAGTAGCTCCGGATGTACCTGGTGATGTCATGGGTCCTACTGTGCCACCAGTACCGAACTTGCAGGATTGAAGAGTCTGCTTGCTTTCTGGATATCCAGAGCGCGGAAGACTGTGAACTGTGCCCAGAAGGTTTTGTCACTGTTGCTTTGTAGAGGAGGAGACATAAGGCTTTCTGCCAACCCAGCACATGTTGTTCATCAACGGTGGCAGTAAGGATGTCTTTATTAAGAGTCCACTGAATCAGACAGACAATAAGGGCTGGAAGTTGAATAGGTTCCAGCTAAGAAGAGTGTTCACAAAATAGTGGATAGATCCTTCTATCTAATGCCACCTTTCCTTGAGGGCGAGTTTGAAGGTCAACAGCTACCAGATTACAATGCCTTAATTCTGCTCCACTGGGGACATTTTCTTAGAATAGTATAGACAATGATGGAGGCTGAGAGACTCACCAGACTGCTTGGACAGCACAGCCCACTTTTGGTGTCCATTTTGATGACAAAAGGGATTGTAAATCTGGGTGGTGTAAAACTGGAATTAACTCCTTACTGATGATAAAACTCGAAAGAAGGTTAGTGGAACTTGCACTTCATAAGCTTTAGATAGAGATGGTGATGTAAGAAGGCTGTACATACTGTATGGAGAGACCATATGGCATCATCCAGTACTCCTTGTGCCTAGTGGGGGTAATGGAGGCCATCTTCCATTTGATGCCCTCCTAGATGTGAACAAGGTTTTTGACACTCCTCACGCCCAGCTTTGAGAAGATGCAAGCCCAGTGGAGTTCCTGTAGAGTAGCTGGGACTAGGGGAAGAACATATGGGAGTTGAACCATTTGGGAGTTGAGAGTTTGATGGTCATAAATCTCTCAGTATTTGATGAAGTGTCAACCTGCATGGGTTTTGGTACTGAGGACAGGCAACAGGGTTTGACAGCTGGTTGAGTGGCTTTGGCATCTGGTATGTGGCTAGGCATTACAAAATGCTCTCTGCATAAAGTTCTCTGCTCACTGCGTGAAATTCTCCAACCCAATGGTGTCGTCATAAATGGACATTGCAGAATGAATACTAGAGTTTTACCACTGATGATATGCACTGAGATGAGTCATTTCACTCCATCACTAGCCATTGTCAGACTTCTGATCTTTAAAGTGTAGTAAATTAATGGAAGATAAGCATTGGTGCAAACTGAGCAGTTTATCTGAGGTGTGGATCATTTAGATAGCATTGCTGAAACTTCTTGGAAATGGTTAGTAAAGGTGGAATATGAGTTGATTATGTTACTGCTAGTGTTCCATATTGATTTTACCCAAAACAAAGCTTTAACAGATAGAGAGAAAATAAAGAAATGGTACCTTGGATTGCTCTGTGGGAAACATCTGTGGTTGTATCTCAATGTACAGATTTACTTGAAGTAAAAATCTGCTACACTATTTTACATGATTCTAGTTTATTAAATTTTTTATTCAATATTTTTTGTTATGGAGTGGTACAGGGGGCACCAAGAACCAAGAGGAATATTAGGATTGTAAAATGACGATACAGCCATGGGACTCACAGACACAAATGTTGAAGGGGGAATGGTAACAATAGAAGCCTTGAGTATGTTAACCCATACCAAGAAGGGATTGGGGGCTACAGGCAGTCATGGACTGTGATATTTGAGATCCAGTCTACTGTGACAAAACCGAGACTGGAGAGAGGAATAATTGCAACAAACAGGTATTTATCGAATTGAATTAAATTTGGACAGCAATGTAGATGTATTATTTCAGAGTCTTATTGTAGAGTCTTTGGTGGCAGGAGGATAAACAGAGATGACTGAAAATACTGGAGGCAAAGGAACATGTACACAATAGGAGTTTGAGAGCACAGCAATTATGTGGGGAAAGAGTCAATTAGGCGTCACCAGTTCATTTATCAATAGGATATTTATATAAAGTCCTTCAACTACCTTTAGATGATCTATGAAAAACCCTCTATGCCTTGCCTGAAACATATGTAAACAGTAGTTTAATGCAATGCTGTCTTTTTGTGTCTGCAAAAAAAAAAAAATAAATAAATGTTCTGGAGTTGTAAAAATTTTATAACTTTTGTTCATCTTCTGCCCTTGTGTCCACAGCGACACTTATTCCTAAATTTGGAAATTTAGCCATTGTTGCTATAGACTGCTGTTTTGTTACCTTCTCTTTCAAAATCATTGTAGATGCTTGTGGTATTACAGATAAGAATTCAGACCCTAATCTTTCAGCAGTGTGGAGTGATTTATTACTAAGCTTTTCCGCAATGTTCTTTGAAGACAGCCATTCACTTTCATTCATTCATTCATTTTCTTTTCGGCTTCGTCAGGGACAGGGAGAACATGCAAACTCCACACAGAAATGCCAACTGACCCAGCCGAGGCTCGAACCAGTGACCTTCTTGCTGTTAGGCGATTGTGCTACCCACTGCGCCACCATGCTGCCCCGCCATTCACTTTCATTCCATGATAAGAGACTTTTAGAAACTGGGCTTTCACTATACATTCCATTCAAGGTTATTACATGAACTTACATTTAACTTCATTGTCCAATAGATTAATCTATAAGATAAACCCATCTCCAATACCAGAAGCCTTCAATAACTCAAACAAATATGCATGTCTGTAAGCTAGGAGCAACTCTGTAGAACACCTTTTCTTGATCAAGAGATATTAACTCCAAATCAATATCATTATATATTGCATAATCTGTTGTATCTATCATTAAAACAGATTAACATTAATATCCTTAGACCCTTTATACAATATAATTGTTATTTCATGATTAATACACTCAAATACTCAATATAACAAAATACTCAAATACATTTTGAAAAGATTTTATAATTCATGTGCACATTAATGCAACAGGTCTCCAGTTCTTCAAACAACAACAACAATAAAAACACCTTTCTTTGGAAGCAAGGACAACACTACTCTGTTACAAGTCTTAGGTAAAGATCCAGTCTGCATTGCACTTAAAAGCATTTCAAAATAATAATTTCCAAAAACATTCCAGAAATGTTTATAAAATTCAGATGAAAGACCATCTAAACCAGGAGCTTTTGCTGATGATCAATCTTTTACAGCTTTTGTCACTTCTTGAAAATGTGTTTGTTAATCAGTAATTTTTATTTGTCTGTGTGTCAACTTTTTAAGACATGAAAACAATTAATCTTTACAATTAGAATCTGTGACACTGGCTGCATATAAGTCAGAATAAAAATTGACAGCAATTATTCTCTTTTCATGAGCCAAAACCATGAGGTTGTTTTAAGCAGTACATTTTCCTTGATTGATCTTTCATTCTAGATTAAAAAGAATTTTGTAGGTCCATCAATGTCTTTATTTTGGATGAATCACTCCATAACAAAGGCATCCTCCATATGGCATATTTTTATCATATAAATATTTGTTTTCTTGCCTGACATCTTGGACTTTTCCATGATTTCTGTAATTGTTTTCTGTCTGCCTCGAACTTTTGCCTGTTTTACGGCTTTTGCCTTGCTTTGGATATTGTATATGCAGGTAATCAACCATGTCTGACTATGCATTATTTTAATAAAGCTGTATTTGGTTTCCACCTCCATTATCACCTTCAGTATGTTACAGAAGACTTTGCCATTATTGATCCAACAGTAACATTAATGCATCTCTGTCAAAGGCATTGAACATTATGTCAGGGTTTCAATCTGGCATACATACCATTTACAAGTGACATAAGCCTTTTTTTATTTTTCCATGGCAGATTATCAGAACCACTCAGTTTCTGCATGCCATTTGTTGTGAACTCAGAGGCCAGGAGACTCTGAGGTTTCAGATCCTGTTACTGTGCCTGATCCTGTCCATGTCCCATCAGAACCTGTTCCTAAGTGTAATATATCAGCACTTTATCACGTCCTCCAAGCCACCAGGGGGCGCAGTAATATTGCCCTATACTCCTCAACACTAGATGGCGGTAGTGACTCTTGTTCCTTTAAACTCACCTGTAATCACCCTAATCACCACCACCTGTTCTCTGCTCTATATAAGACTGCTTTGTATCCTGCTGTGTGTTCAGTCCTGAACCCTACCTCTTTGCTGCCTTGTCCAGTGTTCCAGTTAAGTTGTTCTCAAGATCTTTTGCTTGCTATGTTCTTTTTTGATTGTTCTGTGACCCTCGTGTCTATTTTATTTTACATGTATTTTGGGAAGCTCGGCTCTCCTGTTTTTGTTGTACTTTCAACCCTGGCTGTAGAGAGATATTGTCTCTCCTTTTTTTTCAATTTCTCTTCAGTAAAGACTGCTTTATTTTTGGAATTCATACGTTGTGGACTAACTTTGTTCCTCCTCTGCTCTTGGGCCATCAGTTGCTGACTTAGCTCATGTAGTAAGAACTACTGCTAACAACACAGTGGACCCGGGTTCGATTCCCCACTCAGACCCTTACAGCAGGACTGAACCATGGAAGCTAGCCCAGCAGAGGAGGCTGCACCAGTCTCAAATGTGGCTCGCATTCTTGCTGCACTTTCCGAACAAGGCACCGCTATTCAGCGGCATGACCAAGCTTTATCGGAAATCCTTTGCCTCTTGAATCTCCCCTCTCCTACCACAATGCCCCAGGTCGTTACTTCACAGTTAGTTCCTTTGTCAACACCTGAGCCCAAGTTCTGAGAACTGCAGGGGATTCATTACTCAGTGCACTCTAATCTTCCAGCTACAACCCAGTTGTTTTCCTACTGACTGCAGTAAGGTGGCATATATAATCACACTCCTCACGGGCAAGGCCCTGGATTGGGCCTCAGCATTGTGGGATAAGAAGTCCCCTGTAACCTCTAATATCCAGTGCTTTCTAGCAGAGATGAAGAGAGTGTTCCTCCATTCAGCGGACAGTGGAGAGGCAGGACGCCGACTCCTAAGACTATCTCAGGGTTCCCGCAGTGCCGCTGAGTTTGCCATTGAGTTCCGTACTCTAGCCACCGAGAGTGGGTGGGGCGAATCTGCACTGAGCGCGATCTTCCACAATGCATTGTCCTCTAAGCTTAAGGATGAACTGGCATTCAGAGACTCCCCATCAGACCTTGAGTCCCTCATTGGTTTAGCCATTCGGGTGGACCACCGCCTTAAGGAGCGGCAGACAGAGAGAGAGCAGGACACAGTCATGACCCGTCCTGACAATATTGTTTATCCCACACTGGATCCTGAGGAACCCATGCAACTAGGGGCTACTAGGATCTCGCTTTCTGAAAGAACCCGACGACTGAAGGAGAGGTGCTGCATTTATTGTGGGAAGCAGGGTCATTTCCGGGCAACGTGCCCAGAGTTGTCGGGAAAAGTCAGATCTCGTTCCGGTGTAGGGGCCCCGGGGCGAGAGTAGGTGAAAATCCCTGTCCCATTTTCTCTGGTTTGACCCTCCAGGCAGTCATCTCCCTTAAACAACCCCACCAGGTGGAAATCTTCATTGACTCTGGTGCGGCAGGAAACTTTATGGACTTCAAGTGTGCTCAAGATCTTTCCCTTGATCTTCTACCCCTGCAAATTCCCCTTAAAGTTTCAGCAGTAGACGGCAACCCGCTAGGCTTAGGCCATATTCACCAATGCACCACAGCACTCCAAGTGAGAATTGGAGATCATCAAGAAAACCTCCAGTTTCACATCATTCATTCCCCCAAGATCCCCATAATCCTGGGACACCCCTGGTTAGTCACCCATAACCCACTTATTGATTGGTCTAAAGGAGTTATATTGAGCTGGGGGTGCAATGGCTCCAGTTTGCACACCATGTCTGGTCAGTCAACCAAGGGTGCCATCCTCTGCCATTATCCTCTTCCCCTTGAGACTCAGCCAGAACCCCCCAGGCACACTGAGGCCATCTCCTTGGACATCATGACTATTCCCAAGCCACAGATTGTTCCAAAGTTGTTCAATACTCCCCCCGAGTTATCCCGAGTTCCCCCCAAATACTCAGACTTAGCTGAGGTCTTCTGTAAGAATCGAGCAGCCTCACTGCCCCCTCACAGGCCCTATGATTGCCCCATTGATCTGTTACCTGGAACCTGCCCACCCTGCGGAAGGTTGTATTCCCTCTCTGGGCCTGAAAGAGTTGCTATGGTAAAGTATCTACAAGAGTCCCTAGATAGTGGTTTTATCCGCTCCTCCACGTCACCAGCCGGGGCAGGATTCTTCTTTGTTGATAAGAAAGATGGTTCACTTAGACCCTGCATTGACTATAGAGGTCTATACAGCATTACAATCAAGAATCGCTACCCTCTTCCCCTAATGACAACAGCCTTCGAGATCCTACAAGGAGCTAGCATCTTTACCAAGCTGGATCTCCGTAATGCATACCATCTCGTCAGGATCAGGCAGGGGGATGAGTGGAAGACAGCGTTTAACACTCCCACTGGCCACTACGAGTACCAAGTTATGCCCTTTGGACTAGCCAACGCCCCAGCTGTCTTCCAGTCGTTTATTAATGATGTACTGCGAGAGATCCTTAACATCTTTGTTTTTGTCTATTTGGACGACATTCTCATCTTCTCTCATAACCACCAGGAACATGTGAAACATGTTCGGAAGGGGTTGGTAGAACTTCTCAAACATGGGCTATTCGTGAAGCTGGAGAAGAGTGAGTTTCATGTCTCCTCTGTCTCCTTTCTCGGATTCATTATTTCTAAGGGTAGCTTGCAGATGGACCCCAGCAAGACTAGGGCAGTGCTGGATTAGCCGCAGCCTGCCTCTATCAAAGAGGTGCAACGCTTCCTAGGGTTTGCCAATTTTTATAGGAGGTTTATTAGGAACTTCAGTTCTATTGCCGAACCACTAACTTCCCTGACCAAGAAGGCGAATACCCCTTTCACCTGGAACTATAAGGCCAGTACAGCCTTTAACACCCTCAAACAAAGATTCACCTCAGCACCTATTCTCACTATACCAGATCCTGAGTTGCCTTTTATCCTAGAGGTGGATGCATCAGACATGGGGGTTGGAGCAGTCCTATCGCAAAGAAGTAAAACAGACAACAAACTTCACCCATGTGCCTTCTATTCTCATAGACTTACGCCGACTCAGGCCAACTATGACATTGGAAACCGGGAACTACTGGCTATTAAGTTAGCCTTGGAGGAGTGGAGGCACTGGCTTGAGGGAGCATCTCATCCCTTCCTCATTTGGACTGATCACCAGAACCTCACTTACATAAAGAATGCCAAGAGACTGAACGCTAGACAAGCTAGATGGTCACTGTTCTTTAACCGGTTCAAATTCACTCTTTCCTTCCGCCCAGGGTCCAAGAATATCAAGCCTGACGCTCTCTCGAGACAGTTTGAACCTTCTGAGAAGCCATGCTGCCCCGAACCCATTGTGCCTGGCTCCAGGATTGTGGCTCCAATACTGTGGGATCTGGAGTCCTCAATCAAAAAGGCACAGCAACGTCACCCTGATCCAGGTAATGGACCATCTGGGAGCTTATTTGTCCCTAACTCTATGCGTTCTGATGTCTTACAGTGGGCACATTCCTCTTCCCTCTCCCACCCCGGTATTACCAGAACCTACAAATTGATTTTGAGGAAGTTCTGGTGGCCAATGATGCGGAAAGACGTGCAAGAGTATGTTTCTAGTTGTCCCACCTGTGCTCAGTGCAAAGAACCCCGAACTCGACCCCAGGGACTCCTTCACCCACTATCAATCCCGAGTCGCCCCTGGTCCCATATTTCTCTTGATTTTATTACAGGATTGCCTCCGTCTCAGGGAAATACGGTAATCCTGGTGGTGGTGGACAGGTTCTCTAAGATGTGTCACCTGTTACCATTACCCAAGCTTCCCACTGCTAACCAGACAGCTGAACTACTAATGAGACATGTCTTTAAGATGCATGGGTTTCCCCAGGATATCATCTCTGATCGGGGTCCCCAGTTCTCATCCAGGTTCTGGAAGGCATTTGGGCGGCTCATTGGCTCGTCGATAAGTCTGTCCTCTGGCTATCACCCCCAGTCTAATGGGCAGACGGAGAGGGTAAACCAGGAAGTAGAGAAAACTCTAAGGTGTCTGACAGGAGACAATCATTCCAGCTGGACCTCCCATTTAGTTTGGGTAGAATTCGCTCACAATACTTTACATCACTCTTCCATTAATATGTCTCCTTTCGAATGTGTCTATGGCTTCCCCCCTCTCCTGTTTCCTGGTCAGGAACCACATGTGGAAGTGCCAGCTGCCACCCGGTTTATTCACCGCTGTCGGCGTTCTTGGCAGAAGGCTCGTGTTTCCCTGAGGAGGGCTGTCCACAATCAGCAGAAACAGGCCAACAGGTATCGCAGGGCAGGACCCTCTCTCCGAACTGGCCAAAGAGTATGGCTCTCGACCCGAAATCTTCCTTTGCGGGTAGAGTCACGTAAGTTGGCTCCACACTATGTTGGCCCTTTTAAGATTATTAAGAAAATCAATCCTGTATCCTACCGGCTTCTATTACCCAGTGCCCTGAAAACACATCCTACATTTCATGTTTCTCAACTAAAACCTGTTCTTTGCTCCACCCTGCATCCCAACAGAGCACCCACACCTGCTTCACGCATTGTTGATGGCCATCCTGCTTTCACTGTCCGCAGACTACTTAAGTGTCGCCAAGTACGAGGGAGGACACAGTACTTGGTCGACTGGGAAGGGTTTGGAGGAGCACACCTGAGTCTCAGCTAAAAACATTTTGGACCCTTCCCTCATCAAAGAATTCCTCCAGGCACAAAGGGAGCACCAAGGGAACGTCAGGAAACGCTCTTAGAGGAGGGGCTACTGTAATATACCAGCACTTTATCACGTCCTCCAAGCCACCAGGGGGCGCAGTAATATTGCCCTATACTCCTCAACACTAGATGGCGGTAGTGACTCTTGTTCCTTTAAACTCACCTGTAATCAGCCTAATCACCACCACCTGTTCTCTGCTCTATATAAGACTGTTTTATTTTTGGAATTCATACGTTGTGGACTAACTTTGTTCCTCCTCTGCTCTTGGGCCATCAGTTGCTGACTTAGCTCATGTAGTAAGAACTACTGCTAACAACACAGTGGACCCGGGTTCGATTCCCCACTCAGACCCTTACACTAAGCCTGCTCTAGACCAGAGCCAGCAAACCAAGAACCATCTGACCCAAAGCTGCCTTACCCAGAGCTTCCTGAACCAGAGTTGGCTCCACCATGGCCTCTTTTCCCACTGGCTCCACCCTGGCTTCCAGTTATGCTTTGTCTTCCCTGGTTCTCTGTTGTACCGGCTCTGCACTGGCTCTGTGTTTTGGTCTGGTCTCCTGATCTGCTGACTACACCCTGGCTCTATGTTCCTGTTTGCTTTTCTGACTTGTAGGTTTTTCCTTGGCTCCATGATCTCACCTGTTCCCATATCCCAACAGTCCCGCCCTGGTCTCTAGCTCTACCTGTCCTGCCCTGGTCTTTAGACCTATCAGTCCCATCTTGGTCACCTGCCTGGCCTCAATTAAATTCAATTCATCTTTATTTCTATAGCTCTTTTATAATGTAGATTGTGTCAAATCAGCTTAACGTAGTAAAGTCAAGTAAATTGAAACTGTGTCAGTCCAGTTTTCAAAGTTGCAGTTCAGTTTAGTTTAGTTTAGTGTAGTTTAATTCACTGCTGAAAGTCCAAACACTGAAAAGTAAATCCACCAATACACAGCTCCACAAGTCCCAAACCAAGCAAGTCAGTGGGGACAGTGGTGAGAAACAAACTTCACCAATTGACGAAAGTGAAAAAAAATTTTTTTGAGAAAAAACAGGCTCAGTTTGGCATGACCATTTCTCCTCTTGCTAAACGTCTTGTGCAGAGCTGCAGTCTAGGTGCCAGAGGCTTGAGAATGCTGGATGTCTGCCGTGGAGAAGCTGCAGGTCTGAGTAAGTCACCAGTAGGTGTTTAGGCTAGCCCACAGGTTTAGTGCAGAGACTTGTCTGTCACTGGGGTCTGGCCTCAATTTAATTCAATTCATCTTTATTTATATAGCCCTTTTACAAAGTAGATTGTCAAAGCAGCTTAACATAGAGTAAATTCTAGGAAATTGAAACTGTGTCAGTCCAGTTTTCAAAGTTGCAGTTCAGTTCAGTGTAGTTTAAAATTCACTGCTGAAAGTTTAAACACTAAAGAGCAAATCCACCGATACACAGCTCCACAAGTCCCAAACCAAGCACGTCAGTGGGGGGACAGTGGCAAGAAACAAACTTCACCAATTGACAAAAGTGAAGAAAAAAAAAACTTGAGAAAAACCAGGCTCAGTTGGGCACGACCATTTCTCCTTTGGCCAAACTTCTTGTGCAGAGTTGCAGTCTAGGTGCCAGAGGCTTAAGAATGCTGGATGTCTGCCGTGGAGAAGCTGCAGGTCTGAGTAGGTCACTTGCAGGTGTTCAGGCTAGCCCACTGGTTCAATGCAGAGACTTGTCTGTCACTAGGGTCTTTCAGTAATCAGTCTCACATACTCTCTTCTCCTTCATGATCACCACAGCATATGCTCAGGATATGGGCCGGGTCCAGGATTATGGAGACCTCGGGATAATGAGAAACAGACTAACATAAGCGTAGATGCCATTAAAATTATAGTGTCTTTTGGGAAGTGTTCGGGGCTCCAGTTGCTCTAATTAATGAAGCCTAACAATACTTTAGACGATTTAGGTTTTCAATAGTTATGCATTTGTGTTTTATGTGTATGCCAATGCAAAGAGATTTGTCTTTAGTCTAGTTTTAAACTGACCGAGTGTGTCTGCCTCCTGAACTGAGCTAGGAATGCTGTTCCAGAGTTTAGGTGCCAAATTGAGAAGGATCTACCGACTACAGTCAATTTTGATATTCTAGGAATAATCAATTGTGCAGAATTAATTGAGCATAGTGAGTAGACATGAGGGGATGTAATACACCAGGAGCTGCCACAAATACTGGGGAGCTAAGCCGTTCAGAGCTTTGTGGGTAGTCTATAAGATTTTAAAATGTATACAATGTTAATAGGGAGCCAATGCAATGATGAAAGAAGCGAGTAATATGATCATATTTCTTTTTTCTAGAAAGCACTTTAGCAGCTGCATTTTGAACCAGCTGAAGTTTGTTAATTAGGCCTACAGGGCAACCATCTAGTAATGCATCACAAATATCTAACTGAGAGGTCATGAAAGCATGAATAAGCTTTTCCGCTCTAGACATTGATAGCATATGTCGAAGAAAAAATGCAGTTTTACATATGCTTGAAATTTGGCCTGCACAGGTTACAGGTTGCTATCAAAAATCTCCCCCAAAATATTCACTGAAGATGAGGACTGAACTGAAAATCCATCAAGGGTTGGACAGTGTTCTAGGTTTTTGCGCATGAGGTTTTTGGGTCCAATAAGCAAGACCTCATTTTTTATCTGAATTTAGTAATGACATTTTTAATCATCCAATTTTTAATAGCAGCTATACAATCTGTTAATTTTGAGAATTTTGTGAACAACTCCATGTTTTTAATGATATCACCTAGCGCTAGCATATATAATGTAAAGAGTAAGGGACCAAGAAATGAGCCTTGTGGTAGTCCACAGTGTACTTTTCAGTGTAATCTTTTTAATGATTGGTTGCACCTGTGTTAGGATTGTTACGGTTCACTAGCTACTTTCCAAATGGCACACTATACACTATGCTCTTATCCACTATGTACTTATGCACTTACACACTCAACAGCATAGTATATGAATGTAGTGTCATCCCAAATGGAACACTAACGTTTTTTTACTAAGCGGAAATTCAAGTGAAGTTCAATGAAGTTTGACGGTTGCCAAATTAGCGAAATGAATGACCAAACTACCAAATAATACCTGCCATGAGTATAACCACATTCGCCATCAAGAGGCAGTATAATCACTCTTGTAGGAGAATACTGCTATCACAATCCAAAATAAATTGGTAATCCAACATCAGTGCCCGAAAGCTCTGCCACTTCCGCTACGTGAGCAAAGCAGCGGCCATTGAATGCATGAAGTGTCCAGCATTCCACACTTCATTTTCACGGTTGAATAAGTGCATCATTTGGGTATTTGGGCACTACTTGCACTATTTCTACTACAAAATGACGTAGAATAGTCCATAAGTATGCGATTTGGGATGCACCTACTGAGTCACTCAAATCAATTTTGTGTTGTAATCAATCAGCGTTAAGTGACTACAGGTTTTGAAATCCACACAAAAGAGAGGGTGCCCAAACTTTTGCATAGCCTATTTTTCAGTTTCAATTTTATTTCACACATCTCAATACTGCTACACTACATATTTCTGTCTGAAAAACATGACATTATCTATCTTTCTCTAGAAACCGAATGGCATTTCACTGTGATCTTCTCTTATAAAGAAAGAGCACATAATTATGCAGCCACAGA
>CAIGQV010018273.1:5148006-5177452 GCA_903798115.1 Danio jaintianensis | reverse complement strand
ATATATATATATATATATATATATATATATATATATATATGAGTATTAAATGTATTAAATACATTTCAGTACATTCTCCTTGTGTCATTCCATTGTTATTAAACATAACACTGTTTTGTTTTGTTATATGTTTATGTTTGTATTGTTTCGGGGTTTTACCAAAATCTGGTTCAGTTCCATGTCAACAGGTCCTTTGGAAGTATTATTCTCAGGAAAAAAAAAAAAACATAATGTGTTGAATACTTGCATTTTAAAGGGTAAGGAAAAAAGGAAGTTTAGGCTGTTTTTTTGTGCTGGCAGCTTAAATGTGGAGAATGAAGTCACATGCATTGCTCAGGTGTGATTTTGTTCACAGATTTGATGGTTCTTGATGGTTCTGTGTGTTTTGTCTATCCAAACTGATCTTTGCTTTGTATTTTCTATTGGATTCAAGTCAGGTGATTGGCTGGGCCATTCTACAGCTTGATTTTCTTTCTCTGAAACCATTTGAGAGTTTCCTTGGCTGTGTTTTGGATCATTGTCTTGCTGAAATGTCCACTCTGGTTTCATCATCATCATCCTGATAATGTGGATGCTGGACTGAAGCAGCTGATATTAATTTACACTGAGGAAGGGCAGAGGGTTGCTGAAGAAGTACTGAGAGATTTCAGCTGCTGTCTGGGCTTTCACTGCCTTTCTACACCTCCCTTTTTTCGTGTGTCCAGTACTTTTTTCCTGTGTCATTTCATTTTATTACACATAACTTAATTTGGAAACTAATTTGATTTGTTTTCTTTTCTGAAAATTTCACGTCAACAGCACCATCAGAAATATGTTTTCTGAAAAAATGGTGACGTGTTGAATACTTATTTCCCCCACTGTGTATATATATATATATATACACTACAGTTCTGTCTGGTTCTTGATTCTGATTGGCTGATAGCCGTGTGATATTCTGCAAATAACAGCACTCGTCCAACCTCTTCACTCGTCCAACCTCTTCACCCTTCACCCTTGTGTATTACTCCGCCCACATACAGCGACAAGCAGAGGACACTCTACAGTTTGACAAATATTGCTGCTGTTGGACAACATAATGTACTTTTGAGGCATTTTTAGTCGACTATGCAGTTTATTTATAAGGATAGTGCCTAGTTTTAAATATTTATAATTTCTGAGAGACAGAGCATCGGCGGCCATTAGCCTGTCATTGAGCAGACCAAAGACGGTTGACATTGTCCATCCACAAGATGGCGACAGAGACCGCATAATAAGCCCTTCAAAGAGGAAAAACCCAGCGTAATTTTAAACTACAGCTGATAAAATCATTATAAAACTGGTAAGTCACTTTCTAAGTCGATCTCTCTCTTTTGTATGTTGTAGTGCTATATTTATACCATAGTAATTGTAGTGTGTTGAGTGTGAGATGGGACTTACATATTAGGAATATATGTATTTTTTGTTGGCCACTCTTTGTATAACCCTGAGTTACTTTTTTGTTGGCCATCTGTTTGTTTCTAATGCATCTCCTGTTTTCGCTACTGCAAACTAGTTCAGTAAACAGAAAGAAAGAAGAAATGCCCACATGTGTTAGGCGTTTTTCCTTATCGCAAACACAACAGTAATCTGGTAGTGATTGCTTTGCTTTGGCTTTTCTCAGGGTTAATAATTGTGATGTCCCAATTGCAACAGAGAAATGTCTGGGAAATTTCTGTAGACTGATGGCATTTCATGCCGTTCAGCCTTATAAACTTAAAATGTGAGCAAAATCACCTGTTTTGTCATCACTTTAGACAGTACGCCAGAGAATCATTCAAATACTAGCTCTAAAGTGACATTTGTGAAGTAGCAACGGTTTCTGCTGTTGATTTCTGCTGCAGATGTGCATGAATGGCGGAAGAAAGTAGTTCCTCTTACAAAAGGATTTTGAGACTTTCCGTGTTTGATTTTCTTTTTTATATACAAGATTATGCTGTCGAACTGTTTTATAAACGCAATGTCACACTCGTAGCAGTGTGATGTGGCTGTATATCTTCACTGGTGGGACACTAAGACAACGCACGCCTCCCACCAGTGCCGATATACAGCCACATCACACTGCTACTTGTGTGATATTGCTCATATATATATAATAATTAAAATATTTGGTCATTTTGAACTAAACAGTAAGAACAACAATTGTGTGGAAACAATTTGATATAATTTCTTGGCGTAGATTACTCATGTATCCATTTTAAACTAAGAATATCAGAATAATTTGCAAAGGAAAGGTATGAGGGTACTGACTGTGGCGGAAGAAAAGGAGTGCACTGGCATCCAGCTGTAACTCTTAATGTATTTTATGGCTAACAAACATGCAGCAATTAAGCTTGCATCATAATGATTGTTATAAAAGCCAGGGCATGCATACCTGAATAACATCTGAGCACAGACGCATGTGAAGTGGAAACACAAATTCATCAGCAGGCAGAGGGCCTAGCCATTCTTTCCCACCAACACTACTTCTTCTGATTGGTCCGCATTTACCATTAAAACATTTATCCACAAAACATTCAACTACTCTGAAATTAATTTCATTAGAGATCTATTTTTTCCCTGTTTGTTTGCAGAACAAAGAGAAAAACTTAGATCTAAAGATGAAATTTGTCCATTAAAAACAGATTTTTTTTTTTTTTTGTCAGATTTGTTCTCCTGGAAAACATGGTACTTTGGAACAGGAAGACATTTTGAGATTTTCTGTTGCACCTGTGCATCCACTGTGCCAGCTCTCTCATCCAGATTTAATGGAGCCATCTTACTGTTTTGAATGTCAATGATCTATTATGCGCTGGCACGCATTTGTTTAATGTGACACACAGTGTGTTTGTGTGTAGGATAAGAAAACACTTTTAATAGCATAATTCATGAATTTAGTCATGATAGTACAATTGTGAAGTGTGACGCTGACAAGGGAGGTGCGAATCCAAATGCAGGTTTATTGAGAATGGTCAGGCAAGCAACAGTCACAATCAGGAGGAAACAGATGTATGCAGGCAAATCCTTGCATACATTTTTTGCATTATAGGTGCTTTAATGGATCAGTAAATAATTAATGATGAAACTGATTGCATTTATAGACAACATGCTTACCAGGTAATATGAGGAGATTTAATAGAAAGTTTTACTCATGCTGGAACATTTACATCAAATAGATAATATAAATTTATATTCATAGCAGCATCAAAATAAAAATAAATTCATTATTGAGGAAATAAACTAAATTAATACGTGAAAAGGTTGCAAATATATACTTTCCTTAATAAACAATAGCTTACTCCTATTTTTAATAACTTAAATGTAATAATTTTTAAACTCAGGAAGCAGTTCAGTATTGAATGAGAAACATTTGGACACATGCCCAATAATTTAATAGTCTGAAATCACAATGTACAATGTTAATATTTTCAGTTGTAAATTTTCCTGAGAAGTATTCCATTCATTCAAAAAGTAAAACACAACTTTCAATACATATGGTTGCAGAAAGGTGGAAGTGAGGTGACGTTGTTGTGAAAAGGCCTTTTCATGTTTACTGAAACAAAGGCTGTAGGCGTAGGCCTTTAGGCTGCTTTAGGTTAGGCTACTTTAGATTACTTTCATTACTAATTATATTTTGTTTTATTCTATATTGAATTTATACAACATGTATGAACATATCAAATATTTAAAACGTGAATACATAAAACATAAAATTCAACCAAATAAGCCTGCTAAGCAGCAATTCATGACCTTTGCCTAACTTTTTGTAACTGCGTTTTGACACAAAAACTTATTTAAATTAATGCCTCCAATGGACATACAGTACATTTGTTACAGTAGAATACCAATCCAATGGCAATCTCTCTTCTTTTTTCCCCTTAAATTACCATTTATATTATGCCTTATCTGCTTGCCTTATGCTTATACAGCCTGATAGAGATATCTGGCAAATAGTCCAGCTGCTTTGTTTATCAGTTTAATGGCTTTTGGTGTTTATCAGTTACTGAAGTTGACTGAAAAATGTGCTTTAACATACTATGATTTTGCACAGGGAAATTCAGGATCCTCTGCAGCTGGAATCAAGGTGAGACAGGATCCAAAATTATTTTTGTGCTTTTAGTAATTGTTTTTTTTATTAGGTGTATGGACATGAATGCTGCATTCTTATTATTACAGGGTGAGCCAGGCGAGCCAGGTCGTGGAGGACAAAAGGTAAAACCACAGTACTATATATATATATATATATATATATATATATATGATAGTATATAATATATATAATAGTAATCACTAACTAAAAAGCATTATAGCATACTATAGTACATACTTAAAAAATAAAATAATTTTGTTTTAGGTAAATATAGGGAACCTTTTAGTTTATGTCTTACTACTGTACATTTGGGCATAGAATATTTAACATCTTATTAACTTCAACACAAATAGCGGACACTGAATTTTCACATGATGAAAAGGATAATTTTTCACAATGACATTACAAACTGTGAACTTTGTCTCTTTCTCTCTCTCTTTTCCTTTGTGTTTTTTTATGTCAAACAATTATCTGTTGGCTAACCCATTAAAATACCATTAGGCTTCACTGAATGACTTATCTGCTCTGAATCCAGTGTGAGTGAGGCCATAGAGAGCAGCTTGAGTTCTACTCTTGCAGAAATGTTATGTGAAAATGTACAAAACTCAAACCAGACACTGGGATCCATTTAACTTTTTCACCAGTAGTCCTTACTTACTTCACACATACACCTTTTTTTCAACAAGGCATGAACAACTAATTAACAATTTTTTTGTTCTGTGAAAATGTATATTAGTCCTTTTAAGTATTTAAATTGTCCCTCCTTTTCCCCATTATAGAGTATATTATTATGTACCCTGCACCCACATTAATAATAAATCTTGTGTCTCTGGGATCCATATACTCTTTTAGTGTTAGAGATAACCAAAAGCTACAGATATAATTGTTGACATTTTAGTAGGTCTCAACATGATTTGTGCTAAACTGTTAATTTGGAAAGTCTGATGGAAACCATTCAGCTTAAACAACATTAGCTGGCGAACGTGTCTTTGCTTTTACTTCAAGATCTTGATGATTTTTACTTTAGTAGGAGAACTGGGGCCAATCTTTTGATAATGTGAGTTTAGAGGAAACCTATTGTGGTTGAGCTGGGTTTCCAGGCTCAACGCCAGTAGTAGTGGCCTGGTTTGGTTGTAATTTGTTGCACTTTTTTTACTACATAGGGTGAGCCAGGACTTCCAGGGCTGCCTGGACTGCCCGGGATTAAGGTAATTCTCATGTCTTTGTTTCTAAAAACATTGTCCTCACCAGTTCCCAATTTTCAGCAGCTCATCAGCCTGTCATGTCATTTCTATAGCCTCCATAACAGTTATTGAAGTGCGATTGTTTTGTGTCTATAAATCTTTTAGAACCTATGTATCAATTTATTATTGTGTTTGAATGCCATGGGCTTTATTTTGGCTTATTCCCATGCACATTATCATAATTCATTGATTATGGATTTATTCATTAATGTTCATTAATTAAAATGTATCAACACTTCATATTTTCTATTCACAAAGATTGATGGTCTCATATTCTTCAATTGCTTTCTTCAAACAGATTCCTCAGCCATCAGTGCATTTATCCCCTGAATGTGTTAAATCATAAAGTTATTCAACCACTTGGTGTTTTGTAATGGAATTTTATTTTCCCCTGAAAATGAAAAGGTTATTAGAGTCCTTCATGTTTCGAACTGGCAAACTACATTTAAAAAAAAAAAAAAAGGAAAGTAAGTGGAAAAATCACTGGAACCATGAATTTGTCCATAGTTCCATACTTGCAATTCAAAGAATACTGAATATGCATGAACTGATGCTGAATGTTGTTTTGCTTTGTTTACTTGTATTTTTTGGGTGCTTGTAAACTGCTGGCATTGTTAACCCATTGTACTTAGAACTTGAGGGCTCTGGATGTTAACATCATACTAATGTAATGCTCTTATGTTCTTTATAAAGACACTGAGATTAAGACCCTTTACAGCATTGACAGGGGCTCTAAAAATATAAGCACTGTTAAAAAAAGGTGTTATTAACAACTTTCAACTAAATCCTAAAAAAAAAAAGTTGTTTTGGTACTGCATATCATGGATGCTTTGGAGTGTTGTTTGTCTACAGTGCTCCTCTAAATGTGTCATTTACAAATTATTTTATATGGTGAATATTTGATTTGAGACATAGTGATTAACAGACAGTTCCATGTGTTTGTATACAGGGTGAACCTGGTTTCTTTGGGCCTCAAGGCGAGCCAGGGCTTCCAGGCCTGCCAGGAACTAAGGTGAGTTTGTAACACCGAAACTGGTTGTACATCCCAATTTAATGTTATTTTCTTGGTTTGTGGTGTGTTCTTCAAGAATCAATGTTTTGTTTTTTATTTTTTTAATAACCAAAAAATAAAAATAAAATAATAATAATAAATCAATCTTCTTTTTTTTGCTTAGGGAGAGAGCGGAGAACCAGGACCCCCTGGAAAAGGTGAACGTGGTGAGACAGGTCCATTAGGACAGAAGGTAAAATAAAAAATGGCATTTTTGCAGTGGTCAGGAAAATTAATTCAGGAAGAGAATTATTATACAATGCTCAATCTGTTCTACAGTTAGATGCTGTATATATCTTTTGTCATTTTGCAAGTCACTTGTAAATTATCATTAGAACTGCATATAAGTCTTTCACATGAAATATGAATTATATGTAATAATTTCCAGCAACCCTACAGAGGATATGAGGTTTGGGGAATGGAAGGTTAGGATACATTTATCCCCCTTGTGAAGTGAATAATTTTATTAAAATTCTCGAAAGGTAAAATATGACCACAGAGGTTTCCCAGACTGTAATTGTATTTTTGCTTTGTTTAGAGATATGACATTTTTAGTCTACCAAATTTAACATTAGTAAATGTTTACTTTAAACTTTATTTTTATTAACTAGCATTACCAAAGATGAATATATATTGTATAAATAAATACTACATTTATTGTTCATTGTTTGTTCGTGTGAGAAAATACATTACCTAAAATTAACTATGGACCCGTATTTTATGCAATCTACACTACACGACAACAGTCACAAGAACATTATCTTTTCAATGGATTCAAAGTGTACAATTTCTTTAAGTAAGGTGAAAAAAATGGACTGCAGGACTGTAACATTTTTATTAGGGGTCCAAACACCGAATATGCTGGAACACTTATGTATTAATTCTGAGGATATGCACATTCTAAATTTAAGCACATATGCTTTTGTTGATAGGACAGTGGAGAGATGACAGGATTGATGGGGTAGAGAGAGAGGGTAATGGGTTTGGAAAAGGAACTTGAGATGGAAATCATCATCATGAACGCAGCTGTGCCATATCTCAATGTGCTTAACCACTAGGCTATTCACACTGACAAAACATTTTATTTTTATGATCTGAAAGAATTTGTCTTGTCTTTATTGTGCCTCCCTCTGGTGGAAAACTCTGGTACAACAGGTTGTAGTTCTGTGGCCATTTTGTGTTGCCATTTTTTTTTTTTTTCCCCTTAAACTGCTTGACGGATTTATGCACACATTTGCACGTATCATTTATAGACACTAATGAAAAAAGTTAGCAAAACATTTTTAATTAGTCGAACCATTAACATGCTAGCCAAGTCATTTTGCAGCCAGTGAACTTATTGGAGTGCATCTTCTAAATACTTGTTGAATTTAAATGATCATCAAGGTCTTTAGAAGACATGTAAGACATCTTAGGGAAATTGGGACCATCCAGCAAAATTTGGTGTTTCAAATTCAGGAGTTCCAGCACCTTCATTGCTTGCAGAGTAATCATCTATTTAAAAATAAATAAATAAAATAAAAAATAAAACATGTTATGTAATACTGACTGTAATGACCAGTAGAATCTACATTGTCCTGCTAAACACCAGTCACAAAATAAGGCATTGGTTTATAAGGTGGCAATAGGTCCTCTCTGTGATATCTGGTACCCATAATGTCATCATCAGAACGCCTAGTTCCCATAATTGCAGAATGGTGGTGATGAAGCGTGAATCTGCTTTTCCAAGATGAACCACAAATGTGGGAATGATTGGGTTAAGGTCATGTGAATTTGGAGGCCATGTCATAAACAGAAATTGCTTTGCATGTTCCTTGAACCGTTCTTGAGTTTTCTGGCAGGCTTGCATTATCCTGTTGCTGATATGAATTAGTGCACTTGGTCCATAATAAGATTCAGATACCTGAAAGATTTCAGATTTGTACTGTTGGGAAAATGGGCTTAATTTGTCCCAAGAAAACATTGCCCATAGCATAAAACCACTACTGTGGGCTTCTGTCACCCAACTGTTTATCAATCGCCATTTCTGCACTCACCTAGAAACTTGATTCATCAGACATGACCACTTTCTTCAAATTATCAACAGTCCAATCATGTTGATTTTGGTCCCATTTCATACACTGTTGGCAAAGGTGCACAATTACCGTAAGGACCCAGCTGGATCATCAGCTACCCAAGCTTTTACACAGTGTGTGATGAATTGTGATCTACGACATATTGCCCTGGTCACCACTGTTGTAGCTGCTAGCTGATTTGTTGCTCTGTGGCCCAGCAGGTGATGTGAATAATGCTCAACAGTCTTGGCTTGTGTTAGCTGTGGATTAAAAAAACAAAAGCAAAGGTTCATTGTTTGGCCATCCATGCACAACTTTTGGCAGCATAAATCTGAAACACACTCACTACAGTGGTTTATGAACAACCCAGAATGTGTGCCATTCCTGAAATTGAAGTTCTGAAATTCACATTTTGTCCTTTCATGAAACTCAGATAAATCAGCATTTCTTTTACATTCTAACAACAAACATCATATTGACTGAAAGCCTGCTCTCGGATGGTATATATATATATATATATATATATATATATATATAATTAAAAAAATTAATCTTTAATGTACACACCACACCTCGTATTGACAGAAAAACACAGTTGACAGTTTTCCAAAAAGCTTAAATATCACATGGTCCTATGTATTCAGACCCTTTGCTTAGTATTTATTGAAGCACCCTTTTTGGGAAAGATGCAACACATTTTTCACACCTGGATTTGGGGATTCTCTGCCATTCCTCCTTGCAGATCCTCTTCAGTTCTGTCAGGTTGGATGGTAAACATTGGTGGACAGCCATTTTTAGGTCTGTCCAGAGATGCTCAATTGGGTTTAAGTCAGGGCTCTGGCTGGGCCATTCATGAACAGTATGGAGTTGTTATGAAGCCATTCCTTCATTATTTTAGCTGTGTGCTTAGGGTCATTGTTTTGTTGGAAGGTAAAACCTTCAGCCCAGTCTGAGGTCCTGAGCACTCTGGAGAAGGTTTTCATCCAGGATATCCCTGTACTTGGCCGCATTCATCTTTCCCTCAATTGCAACCAGTCGTCCTGTCCCTGCAGCTGAAAAACACCCCCACAGCATGATGCTGCCACCA
The DNA here is from genome assembly GCA_903798115.1 of Danio jaintianensis. Lineage (NCBI taxonomy): Eukaryota > Metazoa > Chordata > Actinopteri > Cypriniformes > Danionidae > Danio > Danio jaintianensis. The sequence continues at coordinate 5,167,932 of CAIGQV010018273.1, read as the reverse complement.
CCATGCTTCATTGTTGGGACTGTATTTGGGACAAATACTGCTTATAATTAAGGCCAAAAAGTTATATCTTATTTCTCACCATCTTGGAGTCCTTCAGGTGTTTTCATGTGTCTTGCACTGAAGAGAAGCTTCCATCGGGCCACTCTGCCATAAAGCCCCGACTGGTGGAGGGCTGCAGTGATGGTTGACTTTCTACAACTTTTTCCCATCTCCCGACTGCATCTCTAAAGCTCAGCCACAGTGATCTTTGGGTTCTTCTTTACCTCTCTCACCAAGGCTCTTTTCCCCTGATAGCTCAGTTTGGCCAGACGGCCAGCGTTAGGAAGGGTTCTGGTTGTCCTCAACGTCTTCCATTTAAGGATTATGGAGGCCACTGTGCTCTTAGGAACCTTAAGTGTAGCAGAATTTGTTTTTGTAACCTTGGCCAGATCTGTGCCTTGCCACAATTCTGTCTCTGAGCTCTTCAGACAGTCCTTTGACCTCATGATTCTCATTTGCTCTGCATTGTGATCTGTAAGGTCTTATATAGACAGGTGTGTGGCTTTCCTAATTAAGTCCAGTAAGTATAATCAAACACAGCTGAACTCAAATGAAGGTGTAGAACCATCTCAAGGATGATCAGAAGAAATGGACAGCACCTAAGTTAAATATATGAGTGTCACAGCAAAGGGTCTGAATACTTAGGACCATGTGATATTTCAGTTTTTCTTTTTTTAATAAATCTGCAAAAATGTCAACAATTCTGTGTTTTTCTGTCAATATGGGGTGCTGTGTACATGGCTGCAAATGGCTGCAATATAACAAAGAGTAAAAAAATGAAGGAGGTCCTAATACTTTCCATACCCACTGTATATAAATGTTATATATATATATATGTTATATATACATACCATTTGGTTGCCAGATACACACATTCCTCTGTGGTCATAATGTTACGGCTTATCAATGTATATTACTATGGTCATATTTAATATGTTCAGCATTGCTACTCAAGTAAGCAGGCTTTTAGGGTGATTCATAGTCTGCTAAAAAAAAGTAATTCGGTATTTCTGATAACTTTCCTTTTAACGTTAAATGTTTGAAGAATACAATAGTGGGGGATGGGTCTTTGAGGCAAACTTTTCTTTGTTTTTGCATCAGTGTTAAATAAGTTACTACTTTTCCAGTGTCATAGACCATGATTAATGTAACCATACAATGAACCACAGATATTTTATTGGGTTGTTCTGAATAAGCTACTACATGCTAATCTTTAACTGTCTTCACATAATTGTAAGGGAGAGCAAGGGGAGTCAGGAGCACCAGGCCTGAAAGGTTCAAAGGTCAGTCTCTGTTCCTTAGTAAACCATGCATTAGGATATTAAAAACAATAAAAAATATTTTTTTTATTGTTTTTAAGCAAAATCTTAAAACAAGGAACATTTGTCATGTGATAGTATAACAAACAAAAATATCTTCCTGTCCCAAATACTTAAACATGCTCTGTCCACATTTTAAAATCACAGGGGGATTCAGGAGACAAAGGGGATGTAGGCCCAACAGGATTAGAAGTGAGTAAAGTATAAAATGATGTACAATCTTTCTGACAAGCAAATTTAACACTGGCCTGTAAATTAGCTGTCTTGTGACCAAATTTATTTTCTGTTGGGTACTCATCAAACTTCATCTATCTGTATTGTTTAGTATAGAGCAAACTGACATGTTTATACTCCAAAATCTGTACTTTTATGCTGATACTGACTTAATTCGCATAAGGTTGCACTTGACTAAAACCAGAAAGAATGTGATTTATCGATTATTCACAAACACAGGGCATAATGCAATGAAAGAGCTTGGTAAATAAGTACAAGTCAATAAATAAGTGACTGTGCAGTAGACATAACTGTTCCTGCAATAGTAGTAATTTCACATTTTGTGATGGTGTAAATTTACAGGTATTTTTTTTTTCTTTTTACTGTTTTATTACATTTCTGTGTTATCAGTCTCAGTTTCAATAATAATGACATAAAGCTACAAAATAAAAATATCATTTTAATTATTGTACTTCTTTATATTAGTAAAAACACTGCTGGTGGTTACATATGCCCATTTAATGAAAATATATATTTTTATTAAGGGGCCACCTGGGGAGAAAGGAGACCAGGGTACAACTGAAATCATAGACTACAATGGAAACATCCAAGAGGCTCTTCGGGTTAGTGAAATCATGTCACTACTAGAAATCATATTTCTAATCTGTAAATAGATTGGTGCATGAATGACACCAAAGAATACTATGCCAGGGATTTGCTAAAGATTTTCCTAATGAATTTTTCAATTTATGAAAATAATATCTAGGTTAACATAATTTAACAATATTTACCATTTTACTCTTAAACCCAAATTAAACAAACCAATACCAAAATTTGAATTATGAAGCTATTAGTAATATTTTGTAGATGTGAAAACATGTTAAAACGTGGTTTTATTAAAAGTAGTGGGCACAGACAGAAAGCATGGGGTCTGGTTAATAACTGTAATCTTTTTTTTACCTTCTCTTATTCCTGAATGCAAACAGAAGATAACTGCTATTACAGTTACGGTAATTCACCTCTGTTTTGTCTGTCATATATGAGTGCTAAATTTGACTCGGCATGAGTTTAACACTTTCATATATATGCTTTTGTCCTGATTCTGAAAATTGTCTTAACTTGTTGCTGTGCCAGTGTTTGTTAACACCTGTTTTATTTATTTAAGATAAAGATGTATCTCTAACTTAACAAGGAAATACATTTGTCAACCTATGTCATTTTTCAGCTATCAGTGTTCAAAATTCTGTAAATGGACCAATCAGTATAGCCATGTGTGTTTTCATCATGCTTTGTATGTAGCAGAAAATGTTTCAGAAAATGTTTCCCTTGGGTGCTTGAGTGTTTCTTTCTTTCTTTCTTTCTTTCTTTCTTTCTTTCTTTCTTTCTTTTTTGTGCGTCTGTAAAAATATTTTGCAGCACTTAACTTTAAATCCTCTTTTATTTTGTATGTGATTTAGGGTCCCCCTGGGCCTCCTGGGCCAGTTGGACCAAAGGGACTGAAGGTAATTACTTACTCCCTGTTTCACAGACCAGTTTTAAAACTAATCCTAGAAAAAATTGGAGTGGTCACAACTGAAAATAACTTGCTGTGAAATATCATAACCCTCCTGTTGTCTAGAGGGTAAAAAAATGACTTGTGCACCATTTTAATAGCAGAAAAAAAGAAAAAGAAAACTAAAACTAAACAATGTCTTGAATTTTGGTGACTTTTTCTAAAAAAAATCATTCCTATTTTCATGCTTTCATGAAGGCTGTACACATTTAGGGTACAAAGGTTGTCCTTTGGATCAATTTTGACCCGCCAGCTATTAAAACATAACCAACACACATGCACACTCCAACACACACCCCTCCCAAACACTCACACACAATAAGAATCTGCTTTAACTTTCATGAATACTGTCTTGCTAAAAACTTTTTACACCTATGCAGGCACCTTTAGCATTAGAAAATACAACTTTACTTTAATCTAAAATGAGTTTTTCCCCTGAATAAACATTGATGAATTACTGCACACTGATGAGGGAAAACCTAGACGTTCACAGAGCTTGTGATAAAGATGAGATTGTTTCCTCATCTAAAATAGTTTTGAGAATTGAAATTAAATTTAGATTCTTTATTTTAGAGGTTTAGTCAGGTCATTTTTGACCCGAAGGACAAACAGTGCATACAGAATTCTTAGACTAAACTGGAGGGTTAAAATATGTCAGTGCCATTATTTTGCCTCAAGATGCATACCAGTAATGTGTTTTTCTAAGGCATTTTTTATAAAGGTGGCTTAAATACCCTAATTTAGCTAAGTCCTAGTCCTGGCTTGAGTTAAATTAAGGCCCTTTTCGTGAAACTGGGCCTTAAAGATATTGTTCACAAAAATTGTTTAATTCTGCCATCATTTATTCACCCTTGAGGGATTTTCTTCCTGTTGAACACAGAGAAAGATATTTTGAAGAATGTTGGAAACCTGAAACCATCAACTTCCATAATATTAGTTATTCCTACTATGGAAGTCAATGGTTTCAGGTTTCGTACATTCTTCAAAATATTTCCTTTTGTGTTCAACAGGGTAAATGATGACAGAATTTTCATTGTTGGGTGATCTATTCCTTTAATTAATTAGTAATGTGCCCATTATTGTCATTATATACTGTCATAATCTAGTGTGAAGACAAACACCACAGTGTGACTGGTCCGTGTACCCGCATATAATTGTTCAATTATACGTGGGTAAACGGACCTTGACTGCAGTTTATTTCAGTCTATAGAATATTGTAAAATACTTTTCACAGGGTGATCAGGGTATTCCTGGACTTCCTGGACTGGATGGAGAAAGAGTAAGAGAACCAAAATGTTCTGATTGTCTGCCTTCTATTGTCTGACCCATATCTAAGCACACTTTCACTCTATTTAATCATATGTCACAGTTAATATAATCCAAACTTGTTCACAGGGTCACAAAGGTTCAAAAGGAGACATGGGAATCCCTGGAATACCAGGAGAAAAAGGATCAGTGGGTTTCCCTGGCTTACAGGTAAAATTATCTCAGTGTTTCATTAGTTAATTCTGGTATTTATCATATTTTATAATATTTGATCCTGAACAGACAGGCTTATCACATTTACATGTTTTGGTAATGTGCCCCTAGGGTGTAAATGGTCTTAAAGGAGACAAAGGAGACAGTGGCATTTCTGGTCCTCAAGGACCCTCGGTAAATATAGCCATACTGTATGTGGTCTGCTGTCTTTGTCTTTGTCAGAGAGACAGTTTGCATGATATCAGAGGAAGTACTGATAGATGTTTTTCATAAAACAATAAATGTTATTTTTATTTAAAGTAAATGATTAATCATTAATGTTGCTAATCACTTTTTGTTATAATGGTCCTTACTGCTTCTTTGACATTTTCTTGCCTGCAAAGATGTATTTTATGTTTTATTTCAGTTATTCAATTTTTATTTTGCTTGCATTTATAGATTATTGGGCCCCCTGGAGCATCTGGTCCACAGGGACCACCTGGCCCAATGGTACGTTAAAGTGAACATGCTTTGCACAACAAAATGGCATGTGAACACTCATGGTGTGACATTGGTGTGTCAGAATTTTATTTATTTGCTGGGGATGCTGGGGCTGTGTAGGTAACAAACTCCTAAACTATCTATACAGCATGCATTTTCAGTTATCTAACATGGTCCAGACACAGTACATCTTTAAAACATATAGCTAAAATAGCTGAAAAATTATTCTGATTCACTTTTGGTTCACTTTGTTAGGGCACACATTTTTCTATCAAATACATATCACCAGAAACATGGCAATGATTGTTTGATTATACAATTTGTCATAAATATTCTTTAAATTTGTAATGATCACCCGTTTTGCTACGGGGGCCAGTAAGCATTTGATTTTGACACAGTGAAACATTTTTTATAAGAAATGCTGACCTTTTCAACCTTACAGTTGAGGATGAGGACTGAACTTAACTTCACTGATTAAAAGCTTGAAGCTGGGTAAAATATTGTGTAAAATATGAACAAAACCACCTGCTGTGTTAATTATTTTTTTATTAAATTATTAGGACCAAATTTAACCCAACATTTGGGTTTGTCCATTATATACCTAATTTAGGTTGAAATAACCAAGCATTTTTAGAGTGTGATTGCTATTTTTGGTGCAACATCTTACATAAAATTGTTAACTTCACCAATGACATTCTGTTCAGGATTTGGTAAGTGGATAATGCATTGTTGAAATTTTAAATAATTTTAAATATAAAACAAATGTAATTTTTGGGCATGAATTCATCTGTGAGCCATCTTTAGTGATAAAGAAGATTACCTTAGGCTAAGTTTGAAAGAACATTAATTGGAAGCCCACCAGCAACCTGCTCTCTTGACTTTCCCCTGATATATACTTCAAGTATATTCTTCTTCTGTTTGGTGACACTAATTGCTAGAAAATTCCACAAATTACTCTTTAAGCTGTCCATAATAAAACCGCTTGAACATAAAACATCATAAACTTTCAAACCATTGGAACAAAAATTAGCCCACAAAAAAAAAAAAAAAATCTCAACAGACTCAACCTAGCAGGTTAGATAGAAAAAAATCCCACTGTTTAAGAAATGTAGCTGTGTGTTTTGTTAATTCTGTCTAAAATCACAACCCCAGCAAATGCCTTGCAACACTCTAAGAACCATCCAGCTTCCCTAAACAGTTAGCAAACACCTAGCAAACACCAAGTACCCAACTCAGAACAGTCAAGCAGTTCCCTCACACTAAACAGAACACCATAGCAACCACAAAACATATTCTGCATGCCCCTAAATGTTAAAAGTTTGAGCTCTTAAAACTACTTCAATTTTCTTAATTGATACGTCTTCAAATGTCAGTCACAGTCAATCAAACTTCTACATTTCACATACAGGGGTTGGACAATAAAAATGAAATTCATTGTTTTAGACCACAATAATTCATTAGGATGGTGTAGGTGCTTTTGTGGCCAATACAGTATCAATTCATCTTGGGAATGACAGAGGGCCAGAGCCATTTTGAGCCATTATTTCAGAATAGTGGCCAGGTCACTATGTGATGCTGGTGGAGGAAGACATTTCCTGACTCGCTCCTACAAAACACCACAAAGTGGTCATGAGAGATGTTCAACTTCACGTTTGTGTTCATTAAACCACTCTGTCACAAGTCTTGCTGTGTGTGTTGGTGTATTATCATCCTGATACACTGCTCCGCCTTTAGGATAAAATATTTCAACCATATGGTTCACCATAATGGTTCGGCAGTCCTTGGCAGTGCCCATTTAACACAAGTATTGGGCCTAGGGAATGCCATGATAATGCAGCCCAAATCATCACTGAAGCACCCTCGTGGTTCACTCTGGGCATGCAACACTCTGGGTGATATGCTTCTTTGGGGCTTCCCCACACCATAACCCTCCCAGATGTGGGAAAGACAGTGAAGGTGGACTCATCAGTGAACAATAAATGTTTCACATTGTCCACAGCCCAAGATTTCCATTGAAACCAATGTTTGGCATTGGCATGAGTGACCAAAGGTTTGGCTATAGCAGCTCAGCTATGTACTGTATATTGATCCTGTGGAGTTCTTGACGAAAAGCTTTGGTGGGAACAGGAGAGTTGAGGTTTACATTTAATTCTGCAGTGAGTCGGGCAGCTGTGGTTTTTATTTATTTATTTATTTATTTATTTATTTTGATACAATCCGGGTTAGCACTCAGAAATTTTGCCATGAAACCTCTAACACTATATTGGCCAGTGTTTGAGTTTCATTGTCCAGCCCCTGTATATCTATAATTGTGTGTGCTATAAATTCATGTTGCTTGTGTTGCAGGGTCCTCATGGATTCCCTGGTCCAAAGGTACGGTACGACAGGTTGGACCAGAATTTCCACATCAGTTTTATAGATATGTCTTAAATTTGTTGTTATTACAAATCACACTGTCCTGTAATACAACTGATAAGTAAAACTGGTAAAGCATACTGCAAAATTGGCGTAAATTGTTCGGTGAGAAAATTGCTTTTCTGTGAAAGATGTAAGAGCAGTGTTATTTTTGGAGGTACAGAAAGTGTGAGACTTGCAACTGGTCTTTTCCAAAATTTCTCAAAATGTTTTTAGTCATCCAAGTCAGTTTAGACTATCAGCTACAATTTATCCTGGGGCATTAAACCCAGTTATCTTTGTCCAGAAATCAAAAGAGAGAATGCTACCCTGCCTTAACTAAACTGTCTTCTGCCTCACCTTTCTTTTTAAGGGGGAAGCAGGTTTGCATGGTCTCAAGGGAATACGAGGAGAGCCTGGGCATAAAGGTGACAGAGGACCCTTAGGTCTTCCCGTAAGTACACGGTGGCCATAGTTCCAGTTATTTTGTAATTCATCCCCAATTATCTAGTAAATATTTCCCATTTCCCACATAACTCTGTGTCTAGTTGTTTATGAATGTATGTTTTTGTTGTCATAATCCATGTAGTCAACTAAGTCTGTGTTGCTGCCCATTAATATTCATGTGTTGTTCAAACATAATTTTCTTTAAGTTAGCAAATGTTATGTCAGAATTTTTTTTTCTAAGTTGTTTTCATCATGTACTAATCACGCTTTTCAAACCTCCACTCATACTTCCATTAATGCACAGGGAGCATCTGGCTTGGATGGCAAGCCGGGACTCAGGGTGAGTCTCAATGGCCACATTTCACCTCCCAACACCATGCTACAGGTTTTAAAATAATACAAATAATAATGAGTCATGTGACACATTTATGGTGAAGGTGGAATGTGGTTAGACTCAGGCATTAAAAGACATCAACACAGATTTAACACTCACCCATCCATTAACATTATTTTTTATTTTTGCTTTTCTGTGTGTTTATGTAAGATGTGCATGTATAACTGCTGAAGTCTGAGAAAAATATTCTCATGAACAGTACTTTGATCAAATTTATAGCAAGTGCTGGGGAACATTTTAGAAAGTTTTACTTAAAATTAAAGCATTACAATATTGTGTTTCTTCCTAAAAATTGTGTTATTTACATTTTACTGAAATAAATGTATTATGTTACTTTTCATACATTTTTCATAAGTCGTGTTTGCTTGTTTGTAATTGTCACATCTGAGCGTGTAGTTGAAATGAACAGAGGAGAGGATCCAAATGCAGCCAACACAGTAGGTTTATTTAAAGTAAATAAAAACAACAAACAGAGAAACATGCATACATCATGAGGGTGACAAAAACTACTGACACTGAAGGGCTAACAGAACAGGGTATAGTATATACTATGACAGACAATTAGGTAATGAACAAACTAGATAACAAGGGGGTGAAGACAATAAGAAACCAATACAACTAATTAGGGTAATTAAAGAACACAGGAGAGCTTAAGATGACGTGACATATAAACAAAACTACAAAGAAACACAGACAGGGTTACAGTAATAAAAAAGGAATTTTTTTTTTTGTGAACATGAGAGTCATTTCACACCAAAAGTGAAACAAACAAGCCTCAAGATAATGGAAAAATTCATCGAAATAAAATACAGAAATGTCATGTTTGTCAAAAGACAATATTGCTTATTAAGTTGATTGAATTGGATCATCAAAGCTCAGCAGCAAAATATATATTATTCAAATTGTAGTAAATGCATGAAAGACAATTGTGTTATTTAACATTGAATTATTGCAGGTTTGCATAATATGCTTTTCGCATTTCAGTTTTTATTTGTTTTAATGGATTCTGAATTTGTTTTGTGCAATTGAGAGGAGTTAAGTCATGTTCACATTTAGCCTAGACCTACATCATTAATTATGCAATTACTCTATTTTTCTGTCAACATTGTAGGGGGAACCAACAGTTTTAACCCAAAAATGACCAGTCTGTCAGATGAAGAAGAGCCGGAGTCAAAGATTCAATTAAAAAAAAAGTTTACTGAAGATAATTAATGTCTAATGTTTTATAGTCAATGTCTATTCTGAAAACAATCAGTGGGGTTGTTTTGTACTCTTAATAACATTGCTTATTTTGATTACACATGCTTAGCAAGTCGATAACAGATGCAAAACACAGATCCTGGCTTCACTCAAATATTCTCTCTCTCTGTTTCGTGCACATAATCTTTCAACAGTCTTAATGTAGACTCAGATAGACTATAACATTAAAATAATTACAATACAGAATCCTTAATCATTCACCAGCGTTCCAAATGTCAAAAAAATGTATCTCTCAAAACTTAGTTGGAACTATTCAAAGACTAAGAGAATTTCTTGTAATTATTTTACCTTAATTGCTTAATTTTATTCAGCTTTGTTATCCTATATTTGTCTTTATCTTTAGCTAGCACCATCTTGAAAATGTCCTTTCCCAATCACATGGCATAATCTGTTGACACTTGTCACAATGACAAACATGTAATCAATAAATGCCGTTTTCTTGTGATCAGGTCTGGACGAGGTTATTGAGGCAGACTAATGTAACTTCAAACAGTTCCCCTCTAACGATGCTTTAGGCCGATAGAGCATCACCCCATCCAACACCATCTTTCACAATAAACACCCTTTTCTGGGTAGGTGCCCAATGGCGGCGGGGGGCCCCGTGCCTTAGGTCGCTCCATGCCTTAGGTCGCTCTCCGCTTGGTCAAAAGAAAGTCTTAACCATCTTAGGGAACCCCCTCTCGGGCACACTGGTCAACTGCAACTCACACGGAAAACTCCTGTGCAGGTTTCCTCCTTGATCCAGTATTTTCTGCAGCTTGGGAAAGTGCATTCAAGAACCATGAAAGCCATTGAAACTACCTACTAGAGTTCAAACATTGAGACAGGTTAATCAAACACTCAAATCAACTGAACATCAAGCTGAGATTACTCTGGAATTCTGGATTTATCCGTCATCCATTCAGTGACAGGGTCTGATACTTCTGTAGCCGGAACCATCGGGCCCTGTATGTGATGGTGGAGACTAAAGATAAGACAAAATTTACAAACAGTAATACACCACTGAATATAACACAAGAAATTCCCAAACAGTAATAACAACTGTTCAAACTCATTACGTCTATAGCTTATTTTAAAAATGCTTCAACAAAAGTATTTTTGCAATCTCTTATTTCTTAAATGCAATGTCTAATTACTAATTACTCTATTAGTGCATACAATCTGAAATGTAGAATTTCTGTGCTCATTCTACCATTTTCTTTACATATCAGTGTCTGTGATTTCAAACTGAAATACTGTGCTTATCACTTGTTATGACATAGGCAGATAGCAGCTCTTAGCTGACTGAATGAGAGAGAGAAAGAGAGAGCATGTTCATTAACTTTCATTAACTGTTCGTTAATTTTTAACACTTATTTTTGTACTAACGTTTTACTCAAGCCCATAAAACGTATCAGAGTTGACGCATTTTCAAAGTTAGTGCTTTTACAGTAAACAATGTGTTTTAGATCTTTCAGGGATTAACTGCATCCATCAAATTAATATTTTAAACCCCGTTTATGTTACTTATTTATAATTAAAAATATATAAATCCAACAGTAAAGTTGCTCATTTGCACAGACCTACATTGCACATTTTTTACTCTGACTTGTTTGTTACTTTTACATGTCATGGTGAGGGCCAAAACAATATAAAAGTTATTTTTATCATGTTTATCATTTTTTTATTGATAAAGCTTATTTTTATTCCCATAAAATGTTACTGTCAGTTTTTGTGCGTGCAGTTTTTGCTACTAGACACTCAATATTTCGATTGTAGCTTTTCAATCACTATCAAAAGCCAGATTAATCTTTCTTAAAATCAGTTCTAAGATCATTTTTAACCTGAGAGCTTAGCTGAGCCATTTACTGCATTCTGCTCTCTTCGATTTCATAATTTCTATGGAGACTGAGCATGCTACTTAATTTTTCAGTCATTTTTCTATCAGAGTTGAACATCAAAAGCAGCAAGAGATTGTGGCAGCAATCTTACCAATAGCGCTTGGCTTCTGATGATGAATTTGCAAACCATCCCCAAGATGTGCAAACTGTCAAGGTCGGTCCAATCCAGTTAGGGTCATATTTTTCTTGGGATTGCTCCTGGTGCATCATTGATCAATCAACCTTGCCCTGATATTTCTAGGTCTTTTAGTCTGATTTTTTGTGGCCACTACTATTTAATGGATACCTCTTATAATGTTATTGTTATTCAATTATTTCTTTCCCTAATAAACTGAACTGCTCTATTCTAAAGGAGGGCATGTCCTTGTCTGGTGAAGCAGTAAGATAGCAGTGGTGGAACTATAACAAACTCTGAGTTAATTTAGTCACTACTAAATACAAAAACCAGTCCAAGTTTTATCCCCGAGAATGTTTCCTTGCCTCTTACAAACCTGTCAACTGATTAACTTAACTCTGGGTGGAGTAGGTACACCTTTCAATTACAGTTATCCGTATGGGTATCGCTATTGGTGTACTGTAAAAAACACACCAGCTATTCCAGCGGGATTCCACACAAATCGACCACAAATTTGGTGAATCCAGATTTGGTATCTTTCATCCACGTCTGAATGAGAACCCCAACACAACAAGTTCCGTTACTAACCACTACTTCACAGACAATCCCTAGTCTATAATATATTAAATCTTCTGACCTTTTTGCTGATTGATCAAAGGTGTCACCGGTAAACAAATGCCACGCAAACTCCACCAAAACTCTAGGGGGAACCAACAGTTTTAACCCAAAAATGACCAGTCTGTCAGATGAAGAAGAACCGGAGTCATAAGGTGCATCCCAAATCGCATACTTATGCTCTATTCTATGCCATTTCGTAGTATAAATAGTAAGTAGTGCGTTCACACTGAAATATTGTTTTTATTCTAAAAAGAATAAGTGCACTTTAAATACCCGTATGATGCACTTATTCAACCATTAAAAAGCTTTGTGAACTGTTGGACACTTCATGCACTCAACGGCCGCAGCTTTGCTCACGTAGCTAAAGGGGCAGAGCTTTCGGGCACTGATGTTGGATTCCTTTATTTATTTTGGATTTTGAAAGCAAAATTCTCCCCCTCAAGAGTGATTTTCTCGCCTCCCGATGGTGAATGTGGTTATACTCATGGCAGGTATTATTCGGTAGTTTGGTCATTTGTTTTAAAAAAGCTGGCAAATGTCATCTGGGAAACAGTTTGAGTTTCCGCTTAGTAAAAAAAACATTAGTGTTCCATTTGGGATGACACTACTTTCATATACTATGCTGTTGAGTGTGTAAGTGCATAAATACATAGTGCATAGTGTATAGTGTACCATTTGGGATGCATTTAGAGGTTCAATTAAAAAAAGAAAGTTTGCTGAAGATAGTTTGCAGTCTCATCAGCAGAAGCCAGGTTCAACACTGGCAAAGAGTTTGTAGACCGCTCTGCTTACAATCTCAAAACTATAACAATTATACTCTCACATAATGTCATTAACTGTGTCATACATATAGGTGTTTTAACCTGATTGGTTAAAACACAGATAGACTAAGAAAATTTCCATGTGTGTGCGTGCTTACAATTCTGAACGATATCGCAATATCTCAAGCATACAAACATCAGACATCGGCTGTTCAGAGCTGACCCCAGACCTGTGAAATTATCCACAGAGGAATAGAACACACACACTCAAAGTACAATCTGTTTCCAAGGCTGAGTGTACTCTCAGCTGTCTTATCAAAACTGGTTAAAAACTGGTAGAATCTACAACCACACTGGGAGCTCACATACAAAGTAATTAACTTTAAAAGATTTAACGCATAAAATGGCAAATAACTCAGGAAACAGTTGTTTCCAATTCTTTAAGAGTCCAGGTCCACTCAAGAGGTCTCCATGACCTCTGACCTGGCTGGGTAGGTTCTAAGGAAACTAATCATTAGGTATACAGAAAAAGCAATCACACACATATTATTCCAGTTTTACTCTGAAGTGGGATGATATTAAGGTCATCATATAATCTAGGCTCTTAAACATTTAACTTTATCAATAATCATAACACATAAGAAAGGATATGTGTTACTCCATCCTGGAACAGACATCCATCTGAAAATTCATTCCCTTCAACATATAGACAGGAGACCTTTCAGTCAATAAATGGGGGGTTGTTACTAATTATATAGTAAGTATTATTTTACTTATACTATATATTAGTTGCTTATTGGAAAAGTAATGTGGTATTTTACTAGTTACTTCAAAAGTAATCTGATTTTGAAACTCAAGTTGTAATGCATAAACCCAACTCTGCTTATGGAAATCCGATTTTCTTATCAGCGGAACTGTTGATTTTTAAAAGCATACCCAAAAACCCCATTTCCTCTTTTTGTATAGGGTATGGATGGACCAATTGGAGCTCCAGGTCCAGCAGGTCCAAAGGGAGATGTAGTAAGCATATTGTTTTATTGTTAAATTTAAGGTTACATAATTATTTTCATTAATTAATTTTTGTTATTATCGTTGTTGTTGCTGCTGTTTACATTTTTTTGTTTTGTTTCATTTTTATTTCCCAATAAAATAAATTTGCACCTGTTTCTTGTTTTTAATCTCTCATTGACCTGAATTCTCACAAGGTGGAAATTAAAATGGCCAACACAGCTGGTCCTCACAGTGCAGTTGTAACATGTTTAGGGGTGTATTGTAATACATTGTATACATTAGATTTGTTTCTAAAAATAGCTCCTGTAAATTGTACCTGTCACAGGGTGAGAAGGGTGACGTTGGCGATCCTGGACCCAGAGGGCCGTATGGGTTACCTGTAAGTGCTCAAACAATGATTATGTGATAATGATTTGTACCTTTAATAATGCTCACATCATTCAGTATTCTAGTTCCCTTTTTATTTATATCTTTGTCTTCTTTTCTTTTTCTTCTTTGAAGGGAGCTGCTGGATCACCTGGAATAGATGTGAGTTTTTGGTCATAATGTTCTGCTCTTATGTTGACACTTTTAGTTTATTGTTTCCTGGATCACTTCCTGCTACCATTCTGCTCTAGTAGCTGCCAGCAATATCACTGAAGTTCTTTACCCCTGAACCAATGGGTCACAAGCCATTTGTAATTACTTGAAGTTGTATTTTTGCAGGGGTTACCAGGCTTAAAGGGAGACAAGGGCGACGTGGGGGAAAGAGGAGAAAAGGTGATTGTAACAGTTATGAAACAGGGATTGAACCTTTCACTCTCTTTATTGATTAGATCTGATGTCAATGGACATTTACAAAGCAGCACAGGCACACAGGGCTAATGTAGCCATGGAGCTGAAGATCAGTGTTACATTTATAAGATTAGTGGTCATACATATAAGGATTTTCTGATAAGTTAGAACAAAAGCAATATTAATGGTTGCAGGAAAAATAAGGAAAGAGCTCTTTGATTTTCTGTATAAGTTAATCACACAATTAAATCTGTTCTTTAACTAAGTCAAACCAAAGACAAGCATGATATATGATATGTTTCAGTAAACTATATTTATTAATTTTGTTGTGGCTTAGTTCAGATCAAAATTATGTGGTTAAGTTATGACAAAAATCAGGTAGATACAAAATGTTCACATTTTCCTGCAACAGCATTTGTATTTATATCCCATCCCATTATATCCCAGAGGTTCATTACTAACACATACAGTACTTTTATCTTTTTTTTTTAAATCATTTTTACCAGTCCACAATCATATAAGCCAAAAAAATCATCATTTGTTTACTTTATTGTCAACTGGAAATATGTATTATTTCTTACTTCAGCAAGAAATACAATGTAAGTCCATTGACAACAGGCATTCGCTTTTGTAATTGCTTTTTATTGGCATCTTCTCTTGCATGATTCCTTTCATGTTACTAGCCTGTTCCATAGACTAACACTGGGCAACTGTTCCCTTCTTTTAATGGTATAGAATGTAGCAGTGTGTAATAAGCAAATGCAATGTTATTATTTTTTTTAAGTTTCTAAATGTAAACTGTAAATCATATAAATATACAGTTGAAGTCAGAGTTATTAGCCCCTCTGTATATATATATATATTTATTTTTCTCCAATTTGTGTTTAACGGAAAGAAGATTTCTAAACATAAGCACAAATTTCTAATCATAATACTTTTAATAACTAATTTCTAATAGCTTATTTATTTTATCTTTGCCGTGATGACAGTACATAATATTTTACTGAATATTTTTTAAGGTACTACTATTCAGCTTAAAGTGCAATTTAAAGGTTTAACTGGGTTAATTAGGTTAACTAGCCAAGTTAGGGTAATTAGGCAAGTCATTGTATAATTGTATAATAATGGTTTGTTCTAGACAATCAAATAAAAATATAGCATAAGGGGGCTAATAATTTTGACCTTCATTTTTATTTTTTATTATTATTATTTTTTTTTTATAAAAACTGCTTTTAGAATTATTTAAAAAACATATTATAGGAAATACTGTGAAAAAAAAATCCTTGCTTTGTTAAACATTATTTGGGAAATAATTGAAAAATCACAGGAGGGCAAATAATTAAGCCCTTCAACTTTATATATACCTTTTACAGGCTCATTTATCACAGAAGCCCATACAGGTTGTCTAATTTGCCTGTACAGGAACACTGAAGGCACAGCATCAGCAGAGCTTCGTAAGGAAGCATGAGCACAATCACATCTTTTCAATTCTTTAGGAAGCCATTTATCTAGCTCATGTATGGGTAAACTTGATCCTGGAGGGCCTTGCAGAGTTTTGCTCCAACACTTATCAAACACAGCTGAACAAACTTATCAGTGTCTTCAAGATCACTAGAAAGTTACAGGCAGGTGTGTTTGATTAGGGTTGGAGCAAAACAGGACATCGGCCCTCCAGGATCAAGTTTGCCCATGCCTGATCTAGTCAGTAATAAATGGCTTTGTTTTCTCTTAATGTTTGATTTTTGTGCTTTAGCAACCTAAGCGAATCTTGCCTTAATATCAATTAGTGTGCACTGTCTTCAGGAGCAAAAACATACATGGTAAGTGTGTGAAGTGCCTTGGTTGTTATCATCATCAAACTTTGAAATTAAAGTACTTCACTCTTGGCTCACCTTATTTTTGAAAAAAAAATTGATTGGTTATGAGGTTGGCCAGCCATGTTATTCATATTTCTCTGGCTGAATTCACTCACAAAAATGAGCTGTACCCTATTGCTGTTTGTTGCAGATCTCCTCAGTGGCTCATTTAAAGAGAAAACAAATCCATACTGGCTAGATCAGGCATGGGCAAACTTGATCCTGGAGGGCCAGAGTCCTGCATAGTTTTGCTCCAACCCTAATCAAACACACCTGCCTGTAGCTTTATATATAGAGAGAATCAAGATATAATTTCTTTATCAGAATTGTCCTGGGGTCATTTACTTAAGTAAACATATCGGATAGTGTAGTAATAAATATTCTTAAAGCTAATTAAAAAACAAAAAATCTAAATGTCAATTTAGTAGGTCCGCTCTTAAGTTTCATACAAGGTTAAATAAAATACAGATAATTAATGATTTCATTACTTTATGCAATAACATGATGAACATATGAATAAGGAGCACTCGCTTATAACACTATTAAATGGGTTTTAGTCCAACTTTTCCTGTCTCATATCACATTAGAATTTATTTTCAATGCAAATGAAATAAATGTTCTGAAATTGGAATTGCCTTTCTAAAACGGATAAAGATAAAAGTATACTTTTAATAAATATTATAATTTACACTCACACTGTTATTATTGCATCCAGGATTCAGTAAAATACTGTCTCCTGTTAATGTACAATACCAAGGTTTAAATAGTATGTAAGTAAAAATAATATCTAATTATTATTTACACTGTTATAATACTTTTAATAACTAATTTCTAATAACTTATTTATTTTATCTTTGCCATGATGGACAGTACATAATATTTTGCTGGCTATTTTTCAAGATACTACTATTCAGCTTAAAGTGCAATTTGAAGGCTTAACTAGGTGAATTAGGTTATCTAGGCAAGTTAGGGTAATTAGACAAGTCATTGTTTAATGATGGTTTGTTCTGTAGACAATCAAATAAAAACATAGCTTAAGGGGGCTAATAATTTTGACCTTATTATATATATATATATATATATATATATATATATATATATATATATATTATAGGAAATACTGTGAAAAATCTCTTGCTCTATTAAACATCATTTGGGAAATAATTGAAAAATCACAGGAGGGCAAATATTTAAGCCCTTCAACTGTATATATAACTTTTACAGGTCCAACTTGTCCTGTCTCATATCACATTAGAATTTATTTTCAATAAAAATGAAGTAAACGTTCTGAAATTTGAATTGCCTTTCCAAAAACTGATAAAGATAAAAGTATACTTTCAATAAATATAATAATTTACATGTTATTATTGCATCCAGGATACAGTAAAATATTGTGTCCTGTTAATGTTCAATACCAAGGTTTAAATAGTATGTAAGTAAAAACCATCTAATTATTATTTACACCTATTGCAAAGAACTGCTACTTTTACATGGCATACAATATATCTTGAGCTAGATCAAACCCGAAATTATTCATACCCCTGACTTTTTGAGTTTTTGTTCAAATGTAAATAAAATCTGACAATGAGGCCTCTTGGACATAGTCTTATTATATTTTGGGAGAAAAAAAAGAATACTTGCTGGTTGAACAAAAGTAAATTTAAGTCAGAATTTGCAAGGAGTATGAATATTCCAATAACTACAACTCCTAGGCATCTGAGTGCTGAACTACCATGAAATTGACGATCATTCAGTGTGTTCTGCTTGTTGTCAGGACAGGGAGTCTGATTTGCATACTTTGGGTCTAATGTTAGCTGCTAGGCCTGTTTCACATGAGAATATTTTGATGGTAGAACAAAGCAGAATGTTAACTGTATTGACTTTTTAATTGTATAATAATGATAATGTACAGATGCCATGATGCTGTCAGACCCTTATCATATGGAAATGTACATTTTACCTCAAGGGTTTTCTCTAGGTGACGAGTGTCTCCACAAGACAATTATGCAGTCTACAAAGGCTCCCCAGCTTGCAGAGTCTGAAAAAGCAAGGATCTCTCATAGCACAGAATTTGTCTGCAGATGTCTTCTAACATTAAGCTATTTTCTTACAGACATTTCAGATTTGCTATGTTCTTATTCAGATGAAAAACATAGCGGTAACTCTTAGAAAAAAAAAAAATGGTTCAAGAGCCGTAACTGCCATAATACATTTCCAAAAGGCACATTTGCAGCTGTTAGCTCTCTGCAGCTCTGCAATTGCACACTGAAGCTAAGCAGGGTTGTGACTGGTTGATAACTGGATGCAAGACCACATGGGTAAACTAGGTTGCTGCTGGAAGAGGGGCTAGTAAGGCCAGCAGGGGGTTCTCACCCTATGTCTGTGTGGGTCCTAGTGCCCCAGTATATTAATGGGGACTCTATACTGTCAGTGTACTGTCACTCTAATATCATCTAATTGACTTCATCACCCTGTCTTCTCAACCTATAAGCTGGTGTGTGTTGTGCTTTGTGGTGTGCTTTGAGTGCCCAGAAAAGCACTACATGAATATAGCAAATTATTATTATTATTAAGCTCTGGTGATGTAGTGCCTAAATGGGGCATCCGATAATTGTTTCACCAGTGGGTGTTCTCATATCATCAGCTACTAACACATCTTATTCCCTAATCAGGGTCAAGTTTACATAGGTAACCATACAGCTTTATGCAGCATGATCATTTCATCACATGTTTGACACACACACATATATATTTACAGCAGTTCTGTCTGGTTCTTGAATCTGATTGGCTGATAGCCGTGCAATATTCTGCAAATTAAACAGGTAAATGACTTTCTAAGTCGATCTCTCTCTTTTGTATGTTGTAGTGCTGTATTTATACCATAGTAATATTGTGATCTCCCAATTGCAACAGAGAAGTACTGGGAAAACTCTGTAGACTGATGGCATTTCATGCCGTTCAGCCTTATAATCTTAAAATTTGAGCAAAATCACTTGTTTTGTCATCACTTTAGATATTATGCTAAAGAATCATTCAAATACAAGCTCTAAAGTGTCGTTGGTGAATTAGCAACGGTTTCTGCTGTTCTGACGATGTGAAGGAATGGCGGAAGAAAGTATTTCCACTTACAATAGGGTTTTTAGACTCTCTGTGTTTGATTTTCTTTTTTATATACACGATTATGCCGTCGAACTGTTATAAACGCTCGTAGCAGTGCGATGTGGCTGTATATCATCACTTGTGGGACACTAAGAAAATGCACGCCTCCTACCAGTGCCGATATACAGCCACATCACACTGCTGCTTGTGTGATATGGAGTACTTCAATCATAGA
>CAIGQV010018273.1:5136414-5147606 GCA_903798115.1 Danio jaintianensis | reverse complement strand
ATATATATATATATATATATAGGTTTTTTTTGTCACCATTTCAAATTCTATATTAATGTAATTTTTTGTTCATGTTAAACAGGTTGTTTTTTATGTATAATAATTAATGCATACTGTTTAGTATACTGTTATAACCAAGAAGGTCTGAATGTTGGCGTGAACTTATTTTCTGTGTTTTTAACAACATAATGGTGGGGATACAGATTTGCTGTCTGTGTGGTTTGATGGGGTGTGTGGGAATGTGTTGTGGGATGTTTTCCTGGCTCTTCTTTCTCTTCCCTTGTGCCCTGCAAAACTCCAGTTAATCCTGTTCCCTTCAACTTTAATTGACAGACTTTCTTCCCTCTTCCTCCTTTCTGGTAGTCCCATCTAACTTCCCCTGTTCCTCAAAGTGTCCCTCACAATCGCCTCTTCCTTGTAACACTTCTCAGTAAAACTATTCTCTATTGTTTCAATACATATATAGAAAAAACATGTCACTACATTGCACAATATGCTGTTTAATTATTATTATTATTTAAAAAAAATTTGGAACATTATAACAACTGTAGAACATTCAGTTTAGGACAACAGACCTATTCTCCAAAGAAAGTAGTACTTTTTCATTCATTTACAAAACTCCAGTCATGACATATAAATTATGAAACATAACGAGTTTTAAGAGATTGGAATCATATAAATGTTTTAATGTTATGAAATATGCTAATCCAGATTTATATTTATTTGAAGTTGATTTTACTATTACTATTCCTCCAGTCTTCAGTGTAACATGATTCTTCAGAATTAATTTGGTGCTCAGTTATTATTAGTCATCAATTAATTAAAATGGTCCTTGTTTTCATCAGTTTTGAAAGCATCTCTATTGATATTTTTCTGGTAACCATGATCCATGTTTTTACAGCATTCTTTGATGAACAAAAGAAGTGTTGTTTATTTAAAAAAACAAACTCTTTTGTAACATGATGAATGTTACTTGCTGCATTGTTAAAATGAAAGGAAAGTATATATCATATTTATATTTTATTAATTTTCAGTGTAACTACCATATTAAAATATATAAAATAAACTAAATTGTAACAAAAAATCTTACAAAATAAAAAAACTGAACAAAACTAATCAAAAAATACAAATTCTTCAGCTGACCATCTATTGTGTCCACAGGGGGAAAAGGGAAAGAAGGGCAAAAAGGGGCCTAAGGGGGAGAAAGGAGAACAGGGTGCCCCTGGATTAGATGCACCCTGCCCACTGGTATGTCCCAGCTGACAGCTGGAAATTGGCCGCTGAAGTAAGACAGCGGACCCCTAAGGGAAGAGTTGTCCCGTTGTTAAAATTGCAATCAACCTCACCCTTGATATCTGAAATTTGTATACATTGTTTTGCTAAAACAAATGCTTCCAAAATCCTTTCAATACAGATCTTCCTTGAACAAAATCAAACTGCACTTCCAAATCAGCTCAAAATGCTTTCTTATAAGGTAAAACAATGGTTGTATCAAGGAACAATGGTTAACATTTGCTAAGAACCACTGGACTGCTCCTCTCTGCCCTGTGCCGTGCCTTCACAGCGGAAGGCCGGAAGGGTGTATGCAGCCTCTATCCTAGTAACACTCCCAGTTCAATTTCTATGACACAGGGTTTCCGGGGCTTTAAGGGTGAAAAGGGCGAGCCAGGTCAGCCTGGCCTGGATGGGCTGGATGCCCCGTGCCAATTGGTACAGTATCCTCTTTTCCTACCTCACCCATGTTTGCTGCCAGCCTATTACCCATTCACACTTTCAGATGAGCTTATGGCAGAGAAACTTTAGAAACTATGCATGAATTTAAAGCAAACTAGCATATCTCATTGCCTTTTCACCTTTAATACATGTACTGCATGCATGCCTGCTTTATACAAGTAAATTCAACTCATTTTCCAAGTGTATCATAGCATTAGTTACACTCATTTATTCCCTGAGATTAATTTACCATTTAGTGTAGATGTAATAATTAGCAAACTCTTTTTCATACATGCTGTGGTCACCCTATTATACTTGAACACTTAACTCTACACTGTAATATATATATATATATATAAAAAGTAGAAAAAGTAACTTTTATTGACATTTTTAATAGTTTGAAGTGATATATTGCCTAAGATGTTGTAGTAAATGATGGTGCTAAAACAATAAAGTGCAAAGTTCAATAGAATGGTAGTGCTTGTTCTGTTGTTTTACAGACTTAATTCTCTCTACATTATAAGTTGTTTCAAATTACTAAAAGGTCAATAAAAGTCACTTTGTTTATCTGCAGGGTTTTCAGCATCATAAATTTGACAGAGACAAAGGCCCCATAATGCAATTTATAACCTTAAATTCACTGCCAAAAAAAATAAATCATTTTCCTACTTTTGAAATCCTATGAAAACCTGCTGGAATTACATTAAATTGTATTCTAGTTTTTCAGTACCTTCTTATGTAATAGCATTTGCTCTTTTCAGATGAAGTAGCCAGTAGTAATTAACCTTACATTCTCTAAATTATCCATCTTTTTCCAAACTGCTCCAGGGAGCTTACAGTAGGGGAAATAAGTATTGAGCACGTCACAATTTTTCTCAGAAAACATATTTCTAAAGATACATATATGAAGATAAAACAAATCTAATTAGTTTACAAATTAAGTTATGTGTAATAAAATGAAATGACACAGGAAATAAGTATTGAACACAAGAAGAAAGGGAGGTGTAGAAAGGCAGTGAAAGCCCAGACAGCAGCTGAAATCTCTCAGAAGTTATTCAGCAACCCTCTGCCCTTCGTCAATATAAATTAATATTAGCTGCTTCAGTCCAACATCTACATTAGCAGGATGATGAAGATGAAACCAGGGTGGACATTTCAGCAAGACAGTGATCCAAAACACAGCCAAGGAAATTCTCAAATGGTTTCAGAAAAAAAAAAAATCAAGTAGTAGAATGGACTTGATATAGACTTGAATCCAATAGAAAATACAAAATAAAGATCAGTTTGGATAGACGAAACTCACAGAACCAACAAGATTTGTACACTCTGTTGAAGTCTGTGAAAAAAATAATGCCTGAGCAATGCATATGACTTCATTCTCTATATGAGAGGCGTCTTTAAGCTGCCATCAACAAAAAAGCCTTTTATATAAAGTGTTAAATACATTTTAGTAGTTCAGTACATTCTCCTTGTCATTCTTCCATTATTATTAAACATTTTTAAAAAAATCTCTTTTTTTGTTATATTTTTATGTTTATATTGTTTGGGTTTTTACCAAAATCTTGCTGAAATGTCCATCCTAGTTTCATCTTTATCATCCTGCTAATGTAGATGTTGGACTGAAGCAATGAATATTTATTTACAATGATGAAGGGCAGAGGATTGCTGAATAATTACTGAGAGATTTCAGCTGCTGTTTGGGCTTTCACTGCTGTTCTACACCTTCCTTTTTTCATGTGTGCAACATTCCTGTGTCTATTTGTTTTATTACACATAACTTAATTTGTAAACTAATTAAATTTGTTTTCTTTTTATATATGTATTTCTTTGGTTGTTATTAACATTTGGTGAAAACTTCAAGTCAACAGCACCTTTAGAAATATGTTTTCTGAGAAAAATAGTGACGTGTTGAATACTTATTTGCCCCACTGTATGCAGCGCAATGTCAGCATGAGTCTCTCCCCTCCAGCCTTTAACCCTCTACTGTTCCTTCTCATATATCTGTTCCAATTGGCCACTCAGTCCTACAGAAAGTAAAGAAATTTAAATTCTTAAGCCATATCAGGAATCACCATGTTTAATAGTTCAGATAATTGTGCATTTGGCTGTCTAATTGTACATAGCTGAACGAAAATATGTTATTACTATAGCATTAAGGCAAGCATGTTTTAAACTTAAAATATACATGCCGTAAACACGCTATAATAATAAAGGTACAAAAGTAATCACTTGAGTGGTACCTTTTCAAAATGTACACTTTTATACCTATCAGGTCCACATTTGTACCTTAAAGGTATATATTTATACCTAAAAACTAGAAATGTGTACTTCATAGTACCTTACAGGTACAAGAGTATATGCTAAAGGTACAAAAGTGTACTTTTTGAAAAGGTGACAACTTTTATACCTTTATTTCTTAGTGTGTAGCTTTATTTTAAATAATTGCTCGTAGTGTCGGTGTTCCCCATTGACAATTCTTGGAATTGTTTAATGGCTAGCATGCTTGCTATTACCATGCTTGGTGTATTTCAGCATAGACAGATTTGCAAAGGTTTTTGCTCATTTATTTATGTGTAGTTAATAATTTGGTATTTTGTATAAAAATGTTTTTTATATGCATGATTACCCGGCACAATCACAGTACCAAAAATAACATTTCTTAACTTCAACACATCATCATGGTTAGTCACTTTGGGGTTTCATTTAAGGCAACATATTGCATCAAAGGGCATACCACACAGCCTTTTAAACCTTACATCAATTTAAGGGATAAAAAAGGTTACTTGCATCTTAAACTATACTGACATTGCATATTTCCTGTTGTTGTTTTTTCTTTTCCAATACAGGGTCCAGATGGGCTTCCAATGCCAGGCTGTTGGCAGAAGGTAAGTTTTAAAAGATCCTCAATAACTATATATAGTTGAAATCAAAATTATTAGCCCTCCTGTGAAATTGTAAGTCTTTAAAAAATATTTGTGTTGCTTAACAGACACATTTTTAAACATAATATTTTAATAACTAATTTATTTTGTCTTTGTCATTGTGGCATACTATTTTTCTACTTAATTTAAACTAGATTATTATGTTAGGTAAGTTAAGTTTATTAGGCAAGTTATTGGATAGCAGTGGTTTGTTTTGTAGACAATTGCAAAAAAAAAAAAAAAAAGTTGTAATAGTGACCTTGTTTTTGCAAATTTTGGAAATTGTTTTTACAAAATTGAAAATTGCTTATAAATATAGATATACTTTTATCAAAATGTAGATAAGTATTAGAGACAGCTTTCCACAACGTTGTTGACATAATAACAGCATGAACTGTAAGGTGGCATCCTTTGGCATTTAAAAATTGTTAAACTTTGTTTACATATATTAAAACATATATGTCTTTGTTTTTTTGTTGTTGTTTTTCTTTGCAGTGATCAATCTAACACAAAACGCATGGAGTTTGTAAATAAGGAAAAAAAATCTTTTTATTATTATTATTATTATTTTTTGTATTTATACAATTATTTAATTTGATTTTTATTCCTTAAATGATTAATTGAAGTTAGAATAAAATAACTGAAAGTGGATGTATTTCTGTTTTTTTACTGTACTTTTTTTATTATGGAGTTCACACGTAGCTGCTTTTGTCACTTCCATGTGTTCATGGCAACATGTGTTACATTCACATCAGCACTGTGGAATTTAAAGACTTGACCAGCAAGAAACTCTTATCCATGAGGGTGTGTTTGCCCGGCTTTGCATGGCCCCGAAAGAGAATTGAATACCAAAACAGATTTGGCATTGGTTCTTGAACAGGATTTTGTGGTGTATTTAACCTGTTCATCTTCACACCATCCATACTACCAGCTTACAAGACTAAAGACTCCATCTACACATCCCGAAACAAGCATGAAGTCAACTTGAAGTATCACAGTTAAAGTGTATGGCTTCTGCAAATCACTAACTGCCAGTCAGATTTGGATAAAAAAAAGACTTGTTCTTCTAAAGGAGTTAATTTTTCTTTTGTTTTCACCTTATAAAGGGTGTCACGCCTTGGCTGGTGGCTTAAGAAAGTCAGAAAAGTGTGATTGCTGGATTTCTTTATTACAAAGAGGTCAGTGTGGCATCTGGCCTGACTGCGCCTCAGGTGTTGCATTGGCGTAACTCCTGCCTTGTGATGAAAGTGACAATTTGACAGACTGGTATTATTGAAAGAGCAGGACACATGATCCACCCACCATCTGTGGCTGCTCTAGAGTAAGCTAGGCAACTGAAACTGCAAGTCACTACATTCTTCCCTCCACCAGCAAAGCCGTCCTTGTTCACTCTTCAGTGGCATCTTGTTTTTGTAGCAGCGAGCTACTCAGATCTACTGAGAACAACAGAATGGCGTTTCTTTGATAATGACTCATATTTTGATTTGCTCATTTTATGCATTATAGCCTTTGTGCCTAAAGACATTTGTTATTCATTCCTTTGCTGGATATATTTTATTTCTCTCTGGTTTGAGGTGTAAATATGACATTTCACTGTATTCTGTTGCAGCTATAAAGATTCATAAGTGCATGTTTTGCTGGAGGTGAAAGTGTCACATTCTTCATGGTTTTAATAGGGTTACTATAGGAATGTGACAACTTTGTCATAGGCTACTGTGGTTTTATGGCACTGAAATTCTGATGAAAAAAAAAAAACATTCTAAAGTAATCAGTATTTATCTGCTTTATCGAATATAGTGTTAATTCAAAGTACAAGGTGCAAACATACAATAGGCATGAGACAGATTTTTTCTATAACCAGCAGTGATTATCATTACATAACTTGTTATCAGCCTGCACATTCAAGATGCAAAGAGTTCAGAGTTTTATCATTTTGTTCACTTATTTTTACAGCTTAAAAATCTTTTGACAACAGCCTAGATTTTTTAAAGCTTTTTTGAGTAGCAATAGTTAAATGATCACAGTGCTGCTAACTTTATAATATATATTTTTTTGTCTGGTGGGCATGTAAGATCACTATAAAAATGCAAAAATACTGTACTGAAAGTAGTTTATTGATTACTTAATGAAGAGTAGCCGTTCTAAAAAAAAAAGTTTTTTTATTTTACTTGCCTTTTTATATACTACAACAGGCATTCCGTATAATATTAAAGTTAAAAGACCTATTACCTTAATGTGTTGTACTGTAGTTGTGTTTGCACAGACATTAAGCATCTGATGATTCTAGTAGATCTTATATGTTCTTGTTTATTCTTTTTTTGGCCAGCAGTTTTTTTTTTTTAATATTACTGAATATTCATTCAGGTGACAGAAATATTGTAAATATGTCCTGAAAATTGGAACCCCCAATATGAATTAAAGTGCAATTCATATTTCTTTTTCATGTACTGATGTAATGTGCACCACACACAAATCTTGTTTACTCAACCATATTGTAATATATGAAATTGTCATTGATTGTCATTGTTTTATTTTAAACAAACAAAAATGGGTAAGCTGGTGTTAATGTGTCTAACTACTTCCTTAATATCTACTCTCAACCATTTTCGATGTCCATTTATTTCTACTACTATAATGTCACCAAATGTTTCTTTTTCAGATGTTTGTCCTATAGTTTGTATAGAAGGCATGGGAGGCAAATTATCCAATGGTGCAGTTCTGAATGAAGTATTTCCTTGTTTTGTTTTCCTCGTTTTTTGCCAAAAACAAAAAACAACAACTTGTATTACTAGTTCCATTTCTTTCATTTTAAAATATTTGTAAGGTTTAACAATTTATTGTTTTATAATGTAGATATTTGCTTGTACAATGTTTCAGTTGTTTCTTTCTTTGAGCATGTACAAAGCCTATTTTCAACCACTTTTGTCAGACTTTAATTATGCAAGAAATCAGTATAATTCATAACGTGCTTGTGTTGTTTACACATGTATACCAGTGATGTTCAAACTTGTCCCTCAAGAGGGCCACTGTCCTGCAGAGTTTCAAACCTGATTAAATACACATGAAGCAACAAGTCAAAGTTTTGAACAAAATACATTGTGCATAATTTGATGTTGTGTTATTGTGGTAATTTCCCCATGATACGTTCTCCACAATAATCGAAAATTATCTAATCTTATTTTGACTGTTAGTATTTGTTGTAAAACTTCACTTAAGGGGATGTTCAAAGGACTGTCACGAAAACTTATAATCATAACATGAAAACATCATGAATATAAAGGTGATTTTAAGCATACTTATGACAACTGTAAGTGCTATTTGCTCAGTTATGGCATTTTAAAAGCAACAGTGACATTGTTTAAATGTCTTTATGACAGCTCTTGATATTACCAAGACAATAATGGTTGTCATAAATCTGTCATAAACATGACTGTCATGATGCCATTATAATTGTCATGAATTTTATAACAGCATCATTAACATTTTTTCTTGACCTCAATTACTGGTACAAATTCAATTTGTTTTTAAAAATACATTAAATGTCATTAAATATTAATCACAGTCTTAAGTAAAAACGATTTTTGGAAAAGTATTGACACTTTTAATGAGATACTTTAATGAAAAAAATATTTTGTACCACTGAAATAAAAAATGTTCAGAAAAAATATTCATGGCACAACTATAATGGCTTTATGACAATCATGTTTGTGACAGATTTATGACAAGCTATGTTGTCTTGGTTATGTCAAGTTGTCATAACAAAGACATCTCAAACAATGTCATCTTTGCATTTAATATAACATAACTGAGCAAATGACACTTGACAGTTGTCATAAGCATGTATAAAATCTAATTCATATTCATTACATGTGTCATGTCATGATTATAAAGGTGTCATGACAGTCTTATGAACAGCCCATCGCATAAAGTGTTACTGTATTTTATTTAAATGATTTTTTGTTTGTTTGTTTTTATTTTTTATTATATATATATTTTTTATTATTGTTCTATTCAGATTTATCTTATTTTTATGTCTGTAGTATCTTTTTCTTTCTTTATTATTTTATTGTTGTTGAATCATTTTGAAGCAGGAGTTTTCTACTCTGTCCTCATGGTCAACCCTCATGTTTTAAACTCTTGGAAATTGTATTGTTTATTGAATGCCATGGCACTTCATTTCAAACTCCTGCTATGTGGTAAATAAAATCAGTTTTCTTCAAGTGTATGACTCTTTAATCTACTTTTTTTTTTAAATCATCGAACAGTTTGCTTTTGGCATAATGACTGATATCGATGTACCGGGTCTAACCACCCACAGCTGCCCCTGACCCCTTCTCTCTCTCTCTCTCTCTCTCTCTCTCTCTCTCTCTCTCTCTCTCTCTCTCTCTCTCTCTCTCTCTCACTCACTCACTCACTCACTCACTCACTCACTCTCTCTCTCTCTCACTCTCTCTCTCACTCACTCACTCACTCTCTCTCTCACTCACTCACTCACTCTCTCTCTCTCTCTCTGTCTCTCTCTCTCTCACACACACTCACACACAAACACACAGTAGCATGTACATTAATGGAGTTGACAGTTCTCCTGCGCAGACACACACACACACACGTCTACTCTTCCTTCTGCCTCGCATAGCAAACGTGTTTGTGAGCACCAGAAATGGCAACGGAAACTTTGGATAAGCAGAAGACTATAGATCTCCGAAAGAAACATGTTGGGTAAGGATAAGGAAATGTCACTGCAGTCACTCTCAGACTTATATCTATCAGAGGTAATTATGATAAGGTTGGCGCATCTAAAAAAGTATATATATATTCTAAGACACAGCTGAATTAATGCCTACCTGAAGATATTTGAGAAGAGTTTGTGGTTTGTAATGAAATGTCTGTGTGAAACCTGACTATTGAATAAATGTGTCAAAATACAAAATAGTAAATGTTTAAACTTAACATTATTGCACCAGTCAATTAAAGTTACACAGTTATTTATTATTTGTTATTAATAGTATTTATTTATCTTCTTTTCCCCAATGTGAAGTCCATCCTGCAAAGTGTTCTTCGGTCATGATCCTATCAAGATTGTGCGAGCAAAGGGCCAGTATATGTACAACGAAAAAGATGAGAAATACCTGGACTGCATAAACAACGTAGCACATGGTTTGTAATTTTACTGTAGAATTTCTAAAAGATATGATTTGTGGAAAAACAAATGCACACAAAGTACACATGACCTAAACACTGGAGTACTTTTGACCTAAGGCTAAGCAGCCTTAAAAAATGTAAAGAAATTAAAAGGGACCTGCCCAACTTGGAAAAAAGTAGACAAGGAGACGCTGTTATTAGTAATTGCATCTAATGTAATTCTAATTTGCATGCTATACAGGATAATTAGATATGTGAACAATGTACACGTGTAATCAATTTAGTAAATTTCATAATAGCCTGCAAAATATGCAGATACTGTATGTGAAAGTTAATCAAGTAAAATTATGAGTAAATAGAAACATTTTTCTTAGAAATGTAAATAACCACTTTTGGTAACTTATATAAAATCGTTATAATTTTTCTTCCATATCATTTATTCCTTTTTTCCATTTATTTATATATCAAATAAATAATAAAGACATATCTTTAGCATTTATTTAACTAGAATTCATTCTTATTAAGATTTAAAATTAAATAAAATAAAAGTAGTAATACTAATAAAAGCAGATGTTCTAATTAGAAATAAAAAAAAATTAAGGAATATTTAAATTATTGTGTCAAAATTTTCATTTTCTTCACTTTTGAAGTCTTGTTCATTCAATTTATTAGCTGTTCCTTTCAGTACATTGTCTCTTCCCATCATTGTATATAACTTGTGAGTCTGTTGTCAACATCTCAGATGTTCATCTCTGATGTGCTGTTTCGCCAGTGGGTCACTGCCACCCAGATGTGGTTAGAGCAGGAGCAAAGCAAATGGAGCTTCTCAACACCAATTCCCGATTCCTGCATGACAGTCTGGTACTTTATGCTCAGCGGCTTCAAGCCACTCTTCCCGAAAAGCTCTCTGTGTGCTACTTTGTCAACTCAGGGTAGGTCTGCTAGCAATCTGTACAGTCCATATCCCTACTCATCCTGTTATGAAAATTGTTATGAGAGGACAAATCTTGACAGCTAGTCATTGAATATAAACCACTCCCACCTGCAACTTGTGGCATTGTTGAAAGTTCTCTTTAAGGTGTATTCAGAACACTAAGTACAGGTTAGGACAAGTTACCATGAGGAGGATTTTTCAGCAATGCCATAGAATGCCCCTGAAAAACAATGACCCAAAGTAACTTTTCCATAGAAGTGCCTCTATCATGGATTTTTGAAAATTACATTTCATGTAGTGTGTAACAGCTTTATGTGAATGAAAACATCCTGTGGTTTATGTCTGAAACTGCACTGTTTATGAACTTGTTTACTCCTCAAAAGAAAGAGTTGACTCAGAAAATATAAATTGTTCTTCATACGAGTCTTTAGCCATTTCATCATGACATCTGAACAAAACATTGCTTGCCCAATTGTTGCTCT
>CAIGQV010018273.1:5118914-5131414 GCA_903798115.1 Danio jaintianensis | reverse complement strand
AGCTAGGTGGTTCAAAGCTGCAGATCAAACATTTTGTTCTAATAGGGGACGTGGCTTATTTGTTGGGTTGGAGCTGGTAAGAAATCAGAGTAAAAGGACCCCTGCTACAGCTGAAGCTCAGGATGTTATTTACAGGTAAGAATAAGTTATGCTATAAAAGAGACATTTTTAAAATGTAATTGTTTTGTTAAAGAACAATTCCTAATGCACTTTCAGACACAAACAGATACTTTGTTGGGTTTTGTCAAATTTTCTTTCTGGTTGATGTGACTTTACTAAGCTGGACATGTTCCTGGAATAAGTTGTGCCTGGAACAACATTTGTGTCCTATATATGTTGAACCTGGAACAACACTCCAATCAGCCAATTAGATTTGAGGGATAAGTTTACAGTTTATGTTAAGTGTAGGCTTACAGTTGGAGTTATCTAACTCAGAATTATTTTGCAAAAAATTTACAGTTAGGGTTAGGTATATGGGTAGAAATTAGATATGGGTTATATTATCGAACAGGACTGATATTCCAGGATCAACATAGGTGTTAATCCAGGATCGCATCCTACTTGGCGGGATTTTACCCACCATTGGTATCTGTTGGTGTTTGTCAAGTTATGATTTGGTAATTGAACATGCCTTCATCAGTTGACTGCCTGCATCTGTTGGCATTTCTTGTTATTTCTTCTTATTTTTAAAGACTAAAAGAAGAGAGGATTCTGCTCAGTGCTGATGGTCCACACCGCAACGTTCTGAAGTTCAAGCCTCCCATGTGCTTCTCCAGAGAGGATGCTGAATTTGCAGTGAAGAAGATTGACCAAATTCTGACAGGTAGATTAAAACTGTCCTTCTGGCAGATAATTCTGGAACTTCCAGGACTCCTCAGAGTAATTTATGGGGGGTTTTTTTAGATCTGGAAAAGGCTTTGGTCCTCCAAAGGCCTGAAGCAGCAATCTCAGAGACTGGACAAAGTAAGAGAAAGGTAAACTTTTGGGTTTTGTTATTACCTACTTATCTATCACAAATACAGAATTAATCAACTGATCACTTTTATCCTTTGGTCCCAAGGAAGCCAGTGATGAAAATGGCCTTGTACATCCTCCAAATGGCAACAGCCACAAGCACACCAGTACAATACCTCTGAGCAAAAAATCTAAAAGAAATTAAGAATCTAATGAAAGAGCAAGGGACACTGCTTGTAATTATGTCTGTGGCGTGTTTCCATGTTTTAATGGATTTACAAGTACAAGTACACTGTATGAAGATAACTTTGCCATATATTTAAATGGTGCTCGTAGAACTGTTATCAGTGTTTTGATTTATAATGAGCTGTGGAATAATAAAGACTGAGAATGGTATTAGCTTTCACACGTGCTTTATAAAGCACTATAAAAGCTGGAGCTGGAGGCTACAGATAAAGGTTTCAATACACCATGGCAAATTAGGCACTGCAAGTGCACTTCCAACATTGCTTGTTTTGCAACAGTCAGTTAAACTTTACACAAACCTGAGCAAATGCACACTCAGCGGATTCTGCTGATGTGTGCTGCAGTAAAACAGCTGGAGAATCGCTCCTGTCTAACAGTAATGGAGTGGAAAACACCTTCTAGCTAAAAGGGAACATGGAAACAAAATGATGTAGAATGAAAAATATAAACTAGAAAAATAATTGTATCCTTAATAAAAACACAGACCTGGATAACAGTGTTTCACAGTACATGTCTCAATTCAAGAGTTTTGCACTCACAGAATATGGTAGTGGTATTAATAGACCATCCCAGAAATAACATTGCCTTGGTTCCCCCAACAAGAAATTATATTTTTATTGTATTTGGATTATTGCAGTAAATAAGCTTTGTGCACTACAAAGGTTTATGATTTTTACTAATTTTGTTCATTAATTAAACATGAGGTTAAACATAAAAAAACAAACAGAAACACTTTAAAATAAGGTTTCATTAGTTAATGTTACAATGAATGATACATTTAGTACAGTATTAAATCATGTTTGTTAATATTAATTAATGAAAATAAAGTCATACTTTTTTCCTCATGTTAACTCACAGAGCATTAATCAGTGTTAACAAGCATATGATTTAACAAATGCTGTACACGTTTTGCTAATGTTAGTAATTACACTAATTAATATTAACCAATGGAACATTATTGCAAAGTGTGACCAATCCCTCCTTATGAGCTGAACAGAAAAAAACACCCAAAAAAACATGCTAATGAACAAAAAAGTTTGTCATTATAAAAGTCTATGTAATTACATTGTCTAGCTGAGGCTAAGTATCCACTGGTTGAAGGATATAGTCCAAAAATATCCAAAGTATGGCAAAACACTATTAAAAACTTAAAAGTAGTCTAAAAACATTTTGTTAACCCTTATGTACTGTCTGGGATGTTTTCATCCACTCTGGACTGATTTTGAGTCTTAATTTGGCCATATTTTCTTCTGTGTTTCAACTAGCGAGATGATTTTTGGTGACAAATCTTATTTTGACTCTTATTTTTGGAAAATTATTTTTTAATATTGAAAAAATCAACAATACACTCTGGGCACATTTATTATCCTTTTATTATGTTCGGGATGAAAACATCCACTAAATTAAACTGCTGTAAAAATGCATCAGATAAATATTTTATATTACACTCCTCCTGGAGTGTGCATTTATTTAAGTCAAACCTATTGTGTTTTCTGAATGTCTACACCTACTCAAAGCCTAAACCCAACCTCATAGTAACCTGTTGTGTTTTATTAATGTCTAGGGGAGTGCGGGGCACAAAGTAACGCGGGGTAAAATGTAACACAGAGTTTTAAGGTATTTACTCAGGGTTAACCATGGCGTGCTTCCAAGGTTTTCACCACAGTGTCGGAAGACGTCTTCCTGCCAATTATTGAAAAAGTTTGGCGAAATTTGGATGAGAAACAAAGGATAAACCATTTTTGCAGCATAAAAGTATTTTTATTATAGTTTATGTTTTTTTATTTTAAAAAAAAATCTGTGAAAGTATGTACGTAAAATCTTATAAGTGACGGCTAAAAGATAAAACCATTTTGAAAGATGTAAAATAGACACAGTGACTGCTAGCCAGTTTTGAGGAAAACACGACACAGTGGGATTAGTTGTAACAGGGTGTTACAAATAAGCCACACACTGTTGGACACCAATGAAACAAACAATAATTTTGGAATTTTGAGTGTAATGTTGAGAACTTTTTATATAAAAAAATTTTTTAGTAGAAATGTTTTTTCTTAAATAATTTTTTTTATCATTTTTTGTAATTTCATTCATTCATTCATTCATTTTCTTTTCAGCTTAGTCCCTTTATTAATCTGGGGTCGCCACAGCGGGATGAACCGCCAACTTATCCAGCATATGTTTTACGCAGCGGATGCCCTTCCAGCCGCAACCCATCACTGGGAAACATCCATACACACTCATTCACACACATACACTACGGACAATTTAGCCTACCCAATTCACCTGTACCCCATGTCTTTGGACTGTGGGGGAAACCGGAGCACCCGGAGGAAATCCACGCGAACACGGGGAGAACATGCAAACTTCACACAGAAATGACCAACTGACCCAGCCGAGGCTCGAACCAGCGACCTTCTTGCTGTGAGGCGATTGTGCTACCCACTGAGCCACCGCGTCGCCCTTTTTATAATTTTATTGCTAATAATGCCAATAAATGCATTGTGTAATAATGGATAATAATGCAAATAAATCCAAATGTGTTTATCCAATAAATAAATAAATAAATAAATAAACATACTGTGCTATGTAGAATAAAACAAAATTGAGCCAAGTACTGAGGAAATATAGCTACTATTTAAAGTAAACTGGATTTAAATGAATTGTGTAAAATGAATTGTGCCTTTTTAAGCATGTGTTACAACTAACCCTCTGTCTGTTACAATTTGCCCCACTGGTGGCAACATTTTTACTCCTGGCACTTTTGGCAATACTGCACAGAAACCATAGGTCGGGCGATCATACTATCAGTGTTCATTTGTAGGAGAGGCTTGTGTGTTGTTGGTAAAAAAAAATGGTTTGTCTATTGCCCATTACTTTTTTAAATTATTTGACCAAAACCAAAAAGTGTTACTTTGTGCCCTGCTCTCCCCCTACTACACCACCCTAAACACAGCCTAGTTGCAGCGTAAGTTCCTTCCACTTGGAGGTCACCTAGCCTACTTACGATGCAATCCCTCCCAATTGGAGGTCTCTGGGTTACAACCAAATACCTACAGTACTTGGAGAGAAACAGCTCAGCTGCGTCATTCTTTCTTTCTCCTCCAGGGGGCGATTGAGAGGCTTTTAAAAAAATGATTGGGGGAAGAACAAAAGAAAGAAAGACAGGTAAACACTTAACCCTGAGCGAGTTCGATCTTGGAAGTTAAGCAGGGTTGGGCCTCGATAGTATTTGGATGGAAGACTGCATGGAAACACTAGGTGCTACAAGCTTTTGCTTTTCCCTCAATTGTTAGCCAATTCACTTCCCTATGTCTTTGGTGCTAGTAACTGTGCTTTAAATTTAATTGCTTAATTTCTTACAATTCATTTCTCTCTGGCTTATTTTTGCTGTCAGAGATGTGCATTATTGGTTACATGACGTGAACATAAAATGATAAATAATTGACTTATTTAAGGTTGCACGGTGGTGCAGTGAGTAGCACAATCGCCTCACAGCAAGAAGGTCGCTGGTTCGAGCCTCAGCTGGGTCAGTTGGCGTTTCTGTGTGGAGTTTGCATGTTCTCCCCGTGTTCGCGTGGGTTTCCTCCGGGTGCTCCAAAGACATGCGCTATAGGTGAATTGGGTGGGCTGAGTTGTCCGTAGTGTATGTGTGTGAATGGATGTGTATGGATGTTTCCCAGTGGTGGGTTGCGGCTGGAAGGGCATCCGCTGCATAGAACATGTGCTGGATAAGTTGGTGGTTCATTCCACTGTGGCGACCCCAGATTGGTAAAGGGACTAAACCAAAAAGAAAATGAATGAATGAATGAATGACTTATTTAAAGTCTTATATATTATTTTCATTTGAAAGTGGTTTGCATGCAGGGCTTCATGCAGCGGGCCTATTGATATCATTATATGAACAACTAGAATTTAATTAAAGACATAAATGTAGTTTCTAAATTCAACTGCTTTGTTAAAAAATGCCAAATGAATGAATAAACAAAGAGTTGTTTTACAAAGAGCACCATAATGATGCAATATTAATGTAGTCCTTTTACCCAGTATCAAAATAAAATTTTGCTAATTTATATATATATATATATATATATAGTATGAATTGTTCCCGCTATAGATAAGGCGTGTCAAACTCGGTCCTGGACGGCCAGTGTCCTTGAGAGTTTAGCTCCAACCCTAATCAAACACACCTGAACCAGTTATTAAACCTCTTACTAGACACAAACTTCCTGGCAGGTGTGTTGAAGCAAGTTGGAGTTCAACTCAGCAGGACACTGGCCCTCCAGGGACAAGTTGGACACCCCTGGATTTAAATGATTGAAAAGCAAAATTGTATGCTTTCCACTGGAACTCGTGAGCCTGCACGCCACATGAAGAAATTTTGATTCTCTCTCTAACAGGCATTACTGTCTATGGTTACAGTGGCCACGATGGTGTCAGATTCTATTACGCTTGCGAGAAGTGACAGTGTCCAAATCTGTCAGACAATAAAGGCCAGTTTTACCCTGCAAAAAATCTGAAAATATCAGGTAAGTTAATAATTTTCCCAAATACCTCAACCTTTTAAATGAATTCCTTTTCTTCATTATGGTTTATGGGCCATTCACACATTGCGTCTAAAAGCGTGAGGCACGTTGCTTCCTTCACCATTTTCAACTTTAAATGTAGTTGCATAACTTTTGTTAAGATGAAGAACAACCTAACTACTTTGGTTCTGTGGTACAGCTATGATTACTATAGCTTTACTGCAGTATTAATAGTGCAATATTAGTATAGCAAAACCATGGTTTGCTGCAAAACAGCCCCAAAAAACCCAAAACAAAACAAAAAAAACATAGTTTAATCATGGGGCGGCATGGTGGCTCAGTGGTTAGCACTGTCACCTCACAGCAAGAAGGTCGCTGGTTCGAGTTGGCATTTCTGTGTGGAGATTGCATGTTCTCCCCGTGTTGGCGTGGGTTTCGCCGATAGTGTATGAGTGTGTGTGTGAATGCGAGAATGTATAGGTGTTTCCCAGTACTGGGTTGTGGCTGGAAGGGTATCTGCTGCGTAAAACATATGCTGAAATAGTTGGCGGTTCATTCCACTGTGGTGACCCCTGATAAGTCAGGGACTAAGCCGAAGGAAAATTAATGAATATAATCATGGTTTCCACAATGTTATTATAGTATTACTACACTATTACTATAAACAATGGTCTCAAAAACATGGTTTTGATACAATTTTTTACTACATAATGTGGTTTTAAAAACCATGGTTTTTGTACCATGGTTTTACAATAGTAATACTGTAGTAGTAGTAGTATTGTCACAGTGTGGTGTCTTTTGTTGTGTTTACATCATGCGATTCCCCAAGTGCCGTGCTCCATGTGCTTTCTGTTTGTGTCATGTGAATCCCCATGTGCCATGCTCCATGTGCTTTCTGTTTGTGTCATGTGATTCCTATGTTCTGTTTTCCTGCCGTGTGTTAGTGTTCAGCATTTCCACCTGTGTCCCACCCCTGTATGTATTCAGTTTAATCAGGGCTTGTCTATTTATACCCTAGTGTGTCTTTCATTCGTTGTTCCAGTATTGTATTGCCACACTTCCTGTCCAGCTTTTGATGTTTCCTGTTCCAGTTCCTGTTGCGAGTGTTAATATTGTAAATAAATATGTGTTTATTGATAACTCCTGTGATCTGTGCATTTGTGGAGTGAGCTGTCTGTGACAAGTATAGTAAAACTGTAGTAACCATGACTGTAGTAATCATGTTTTTTTTGGTGTGTACTGTGGTTTTAAAAACCATGGTATTGATACCATGGTTTTAGTACTACTACAGTATTACTCTGGTAACGTAAAATTGTAGTAACCATGACTGTAGTGATCATGTTTTTTTTGGTGCATACTGTAACTAAATGAGCTCAATTTCATGAATATTAATGATTAATAATAACAAGTTATTATTTAATTTTGAATATGCAGCATTAACTTACAGTTTATTCAATAAAATAAATATAACAATGACTTCGTCCGCTCGTCTGAGCAGACTCTTTAATTGTTTATTTATTTAGAAAGGGAATTATACTTCTTGTGAAGTAGATGAATAGTTTTAGAAGTTTTATTAAACTTTTATAAACCTGGTAGCAAGGGATCTTTTACCGTTAAAGTGACCGTTTCTGTGATGCAAAACTAAGACAATCCAACGTGGTTATTAAATGATACAGTGACTAGTCTAACACATCATGGACAAAACGTACAATACATAAAATAAAAACAGAACAGAGAGGAAAATATAGAATTGAGATAAAGAATGGCAAATTTCACAGTTCCACATGACTAATAAGAACCACCAAAAATATAAAAACACCTTTTTTGTTTGCATAGTTTGCGGTTTTTTATAATACATATAATATTTTAACTACTTTTGCTATAGAACAGAACATATAGATTGCAAACAAACACATTTTGGAGTGAGCTGTGAGTTCTCATTTAATATGGAGGGTATTTTGGAATATGTCATACGGGATGGTTTGCGAGGTCTGCTTTCCTTAAGTTAACGATGGCAGATCAGGTCAGGGGGTGGAGAGTCGCCTTTCCGGCACCGATCGCAATAATAGTGTTTGACCAAAAGCATTCCAAGTTGATGGATTTTGGCTAAGGAGGAGAAACCAAAGAATTGCATACAACCTCAATGCTACAGTACTGTGGTTTTAAAAAAAAACATGGTTACTACAGTCGTGATTCCTATAGTTTTAGAATAGTTCTACTACAGTTTTACTGTAGTAAACCATGGTTTCAAAACTATGGTTTTTAAAACCACAGTATGCATGAAAAAAAAACATGGTTACTACAGTCGTGGTTCCTACAGTTTTAAAATAGTTCTACTACAGTTTTAGTGTTGTTACAGCCAAATCATAACTTCATGTGTAGGACTTGCATATTGTGTTGTGCTCCAACCTGCTTCTCTCTTTTTGTCCTGATCTCAGGTTAATTAGCTCCCAGCTGCTAATCGTTATGAGCCTGCCTGAAACTGAGTGGTATGGGTATAAATACTGCCTTCCGAAGCTACTGAGCTGAGGAACACTCCCAGAGTGTAAAAGTTGGTTTGTGATATTGTTCACTTGTGTTTGTGGTAGTTACCTCTGTGTTGTTGTTTTTTAACTTTGTGTATTTAATTTGAGATTTGCTTCCAAGTGTTTCTAAAGAGTGAGTACCTTATTGAAATATTTGAAATTTTGCTACTGAAAAGGTTATTGGGGCAAAAAAAAGAAAGACAGGTAAACACTTGATGGGACAAGGGGGTTGCTCCTCTTGGTGCTGTGTCAGTGCGAGCTGAGCTGTGCTTGGGTCCTGCTTCTGTACCTCCTTTAAATAGCTGGCTTTTGATTGGGACATTCGCTTACGCCCAAACCACCCTTACCGCGCCTAATCTCTTCTGATCTCAGAAGCTAAGTGGTGTTGGGCCTGTTTAGTACTTGGATGGGAGGCTGCCTGGGAATACCAGGTGCTGTAAGCTTTTTGGATTTCTTTCATTTGTCAGTTAATACCCTTCCCCATGTCTCAGCTCTGGTGCCATAATGTATATTGCTTAAATTTGATTGCTTCGTTTCTTACAGTTGGTTTTCTCTATGGCTTCTGTCTGCTTTCAGAGAGGCAAGGAAGAAAAGGGTATAAACGGAGGTCGGAGCCGGCTCCAAATGGGCTGGTCTGCTCCAAGTGGGTGGGACTTGAGCTTCAAGTAGGCGGTAAACACCTCCTCGAGTGTGCATTTATTTAATGTCTTGTACATGACATAAGTCCAACCTATTGTGTTTTCTAAATGTCTACACCAACCCCAAGCCTAAACCCAACCTCACGGTAACCTGTTGTGTTTTATTAACATCTCCACCTACCCCAACCCTAAACTCACAGTAACCTGTTGTTTTTTGTGTCTACTACATGTCTACTACACCAACCCTAAACACAGCCTAGTTGCGGCACAAGACCCTTCCACTTGGAGGTCACTTAGCCTACTCATGGTGCAATCCCTCCCACTTGGAAGTCTCCAGGCTGCAGCGATACCTACATGGATAGGGGCAGCTCAGCTGCATCATTCTTTCGATTGAGAGGCCTTTAAAAGGTTTTATTGGGGGGAGGAACAAAAGAAAGAAAGACAGGTAAACACTTAACCTTGAGCAAGCTCGATCTCATCCGATCTTGGAAGTTAAGCAGGGTTGGACCTCGTTAGTATTTGGATGGAAGACTGCATGCTGTAAGCTTTTCCCTCATTTGTTAGCTAATTCCCTATTTCTTTGGTGCTAGTATCTGTGCTTTAAATTTAATTGCCTAATTTCTTACATTTCATTTCTCCGTGGCTTCTTTCTGCTTTCAGAGATGTGCATTATTGGTTACATGACTTGAACATAAATTGATAAATTATTGAATCTTTTAAAGTCTTATATATTGTTTTCATTTGAAAGTGATTTGCATGCAGGGCTTCACGTAGAGGGCCTATTGATATCATTACACCGTCATCCCGAATAAGTTGGCAAAACTCCAAAACATTTAGATAATTAGTTATGTCAATTTTTTTTACGTTTTGAAATTTTCTATTTTAAGTAAGCAGAAACATCAAGTTTTTGTACTCATGCAAGGTACTTTCTCCTAACTTAAAATACCCAATTTACCCAACTCATACATTTTAATAGCAATTAACTTAAATGTTTTCATTTCTCCCAACTTTAAATACATTTCCCAGCTCATACATTTTTAATAGCAATTAACTCAATTTCAAACACACAATATCATTTTTGACATTTTTTTAAAGCAAGAAATGTCCAACAGATAACTTCAATTTTAAATTAATATCAACATGAAAGTTTACAGTAAACATGCCATGCCTACCAAGCTTCCTCTGCAACTAAAAGTCTTAAAACCTTTAAAATCGATTTGAAAGTAACATATTTACAATAAGCATTATTCTGAAATGAATAGAGAAATGAAAAAATGCAAATACGAGACAATCTCACAACTAAAAGAAAAAAAAAAAAAAAAAATATATATATATATATATATATATATATATATATATATATTTTTTTTTTTTTTTTTTTTTACATTCCCTTTATTATATTTTTTACATCAGTACAAATGATAATTTTTACATATGTATACCTTTTTACAAGAAGTGGCAGTTCATTCCGCTGTGGCGACCCCTGATTAATAAAGGCACTAAGTCGAAAAGAAAATGAATGAATGAACGAACGAATAAACAAGAAGTTGTAACCATATTAATATTATATGTAAAAGAGAACTAAAAAAAACAGAAAAGAGGGGAAAAAGAGGAAAAAGAAAAAAATTTAACAAAAAAAATGAGGGGGGATTTGAGGTGTTTCTACTAGGGTTCAATCACTGCTCTCTTGTTACTCAATGTATAGGTAATCCATACTCAATAAATGGATTCCATATTCCATAGAAATTCTTAGTTTTATTTTATCAATGTGGAGCGGCAGGGAGGATCTTTTTGTTTCCAATTCAGTAAAATCAATCTGTGTGCCAAAAGGGTT
The DNA here is from genome assembly GCA_903798115.1 of Danio jaintianensis. NCBI lineage: Eukaryota > Metazoa > Chordata > Actinopteri > Cypriniformes > Danionidae > Danio > Danio jaintianensis. Next base: position 5,120,694 of record CAIGQV010018273.1, on the reverse strand, counting down.
ATAAATCTAATCAATGTACTTTGATTTTTAGATAGTTCTACATCATCACTGACACCAAATAGAGCTAAAATAGTCCCGGGGTATTTTTTTTTCCACCGCCACTTCTGATATTAACTGAAAAACAATTTTAGGACAACTCCAAAACATGTGACCGAGCGATGCCGGAGTTGACGGCATCTATCACACAGTGGGTCTACAGAGGGGAACATCTTAGAGAGCTTTAATTTAAACAAGTGGAGTCGGTGCAGGATCTTAAATTTTATTAAACCATGCCTGATACACACAGAACTAGAAAGAACTTGTTATTGTGCATCCCCCCATTGCCAGTTTTCAATTTCTGCTCCAAGATCCTTGCCTCAAGTCATGAAAGCACACCGAATAGATGACGATCTGATGACGATAGACAACCTTAAAATAACGCTAGATCATGTCATTTACCAATTAGAAAACTTTATGGAGACACGCACTTTGTCTAGCGTAGTTGTTGACAGAAAATATAATTCAGGGACAACAACAGCATACTAGGACATTATCAATAAGACTGAGCCAATATTACATGATTCATCAACTAGTGGTGATTACAAATATGTTAGTAAGTAAAAGTTGCCCCTCAACCTTCATCTTTGCAATAGAACATGCCTAATTGTGAAAATAATGAATGAAGGCTTACCAGGGTGGTCCTAAAGGATCCTAATTCTTTGTCACGCAGCAAAACCATAAGACCTCTGATAACAGTAGTCTATCGTGAACTGACATCATGCAGTTCCTGCAAAGATAAAAATTAAGGAAAAAATATAAAAGAAAAATATATAAAAATAAAAAAATGAATATTTTAATACATGACACCAAACATACCTGCTCATCACAAACTTTCAAAAGATTAGCTAGGGTATCTGCTGTCTTGCCAGTCTTGGATGCTTTTTGCCCTAAAATTATCATCAAACAAGGTAGGTGGTGGTCAAGTTGTGCATAGAATTTGTGGGGCAAATTCTCTGTATTAAGGAGAGGATGAATGGGGCAAAAACCTCCTTCCCTCAGTCAGAGCATCAAAGATGGGTCGTGGCTGGGTCTTCCAACATGACAATGGCCCAAAGCACACAGCCAGAAAAACCAAGGAGTGGCTCCGTATATAGATTCAATTCAGGGTGACACAGTGGCTCAGTGGTTAGCACTGTCGCCTCACAGCAAGAAGGTCACTGGTTTGAGTCCTGGCTGGTTCAGTTGGCATTTCTGTGTGGAGTTTGCATGTTGTCCCTGTGTTGGCGTGGGTTCGACCCAGTCCAAAGACATGTATAGATAAATTGAATAAACTAAACTGGCCGTAGTGTATGTGTGTGAATGAGTGTGTATGGATGTTTCCCATTACTGGGTTGCAGCTGGATGGGCATCCGCTGTGTGAAACATATGCTAGATAAGTTGGCGGTTCAATCCGCTGTGGCGACCTCTAATGGATAAAGGGACTAAGCCAAATGAATATGAATGACTGAATGAATGAAAGAATGAATGAATGAATTCAATTTTATTTATATAGCGCTTTTTCAATGTAGATTGTGTCAAAGCAGCTTAACATAAAAGTTCTAGTAAATTGAAACTGTCAGAGTTTAATTTCAGTTTAGTTCAGTTCAGTGTGGTTTAATTTTCACTGCTGAAAGTCCAAACACTGAAGAGCAAATTCATCAATGCACAGCTCCACAAGTCCCAAACCAAACCAGCCAGTGTGGCTTATATTATTAAAAATAATAATAATAATAATAATAAATAGATAAATATATATATATAT
>CAIGQV010018273.1:5073334-5103914 GCA_903798115.1 Danio jaintianensis | reverse complement strand
CACCTTATAACAGTATACAATGCAATACTTTCTCCTACGCATTTGTAAACAGCACCTTATAACTTGTAAAACTTGTATATTTACAACAAATCTGTACAACAATTCATCATCCAGAGCTCTATTGTCTAACTGCATCTCTGTTTAATGTTTGTCGTATTTTTTATTTTTTTTTTTCCTCATATTTATTTTGTGTTGTCACTTGTCACTTTATGTACACTGGAAGCTTCTGTAGCCAAAACAAATTCCTTGTGTGTGTAAGCACACTTGGCAATAAAACCGATTCTGATTCTGATTCAAAATGCCTTAACACTTTTTCATGTTTCACACATTTTTCACACCCTTTATCAAAACAGTCACCACAGATCTCATTGAAAGATCCCAAACTCTATTGGATTCAGTGTGTTGAACAAAAGGAAAACATCTATTAACAGCTGATAGAAAGTACTTGCATAATTATGAATATCCAATGCACCTGTGTGAAACTTGTTTGGACAACTCTTCAATCAGCAATCAATCCTCATCCCTCTACAAAAGATGCCACCTCTGTATTGCTATTTGCAAGCATGGATCAAAGAGGCCATAGGCATGGAGGGAGAGTAAGAGGCCATGGCAGAGGGGCCCGAGGAAGAGGAGTTCGTATGCATGGTGGAGGAGCTGCAGCAGCAAGAGGACAAAATCGAGCTCAAGTTTCAAATGAAATTCGTGCAACAATTATTGACCATGTCATCAATCATTGCTTGTCCTTTAGAGAGGCTGGACAAAGGGTCCAGCCCATTCTGAGTTGGAGCACTGTGGCATCTATTGTCAGGCTTTTTGGGAATGAGAACAGGTAAATCACCATGTTACTGTAATGTATACCACTGTGTATTTTATCTTTACTGCATTGCGCTGTTAGCAGAACAAACTGTCTACACTAATGCAGATGTTTTATCAATCCCATTTATGTAACTGTCCTACAGTAATGTCAATTTTGACATGGTTTTTGCTTTTACTTTATAGAATCCACACACTGGTGGCAGAGGAAAGATATTTCGTATTGAACCGGAGTCTGCCATTGTAGATATGGTAGTGGCAAACAAGGCAATCAGACTGTGTGAAATCCAGGCAGCAGTAATTGCAGATCGGAGTATTTACAAATATAAACAGTGTGAGTTTGGCAACTATAGATCGAGTCCTTAAACAAAACCATGTTAGAATGAAGCAGCTGTACAGAGTTCAACTTCAAAGAAACTCATAAAGAAGTCACGATTCCAGTATGTGCAGCTACAGATTTTTTTTATTGTAATACCTTGTTTACCATAGTTGCATGCAACTGGAATAATTTATTTCATGAATTTGCTCTTTTTCTTAGAGAATAATGGAGTTTGAAGCTGAAGGAGCACGTCACAAATTCATTTTTGTGGATGAAGCCGGCTTCGACGCGGGAGGAACATCATTGGGCAGGGGCCAGTGTCACAGTGCCAGGTCAGAGGGTTGCCAATATCCCCATGTGTGCTGCCATCTCCAATGATGGGGTCCTTTGCCACATACCAACTATTGGCCCATACAATACAGAATGCCCCATCACATTTCTTGATGCTTTGAAAGAAATACTGATTCCACCCGAAGAGAGAGTGCTGCTGAGGCCTGGCATGACTCTGTATGTCATAATTTGGGACAATGTGGCCTTCCACCACTCTCACCTTGTGAATGAATGGTTTGCAGCACAGCCTCGTATTATGATGCAGTTCTTCTCTGCTTGGAGGTGGAAGGTGTATGATCACCGGCCATATAAGCAGATGTTGGTTGTCTGGCAATAGGTGTAGAGGACTGCCAGGGATGGATGCGCCATGCAATGAGGTATTTCCCTCAGCGCATTGCAAGGGAAAACATTCAATGCGACGTTTATGAGAACCTGTGGCATAATCAGCAAGAGCGAATGGACTAAATGTGAAAATATGTGTTGCATGTTTTGTGAGTTAGAGCATTTTGCTAACAAAATGAGTCATTTTGGCCATTGAGCTTTAGTTTTATCCTGTGTGTTAACTGTTTTGAAAATGTGATGTCAGAGTGGGCAAATGTGTTTAAGCTATGGAGAAAAACTGTAATGGTTTTGAGTGTAGAGCTTCATTTTGACAGGAAAAAAGATGTTTGGGAAATTGGGTGAGACTTGGTTTTACTGTTGAGGCATAGTTTCAAGAAATGTGTTTAAGCAATCTAGAAAAACCATAATAAACTTTGCAATAGCACTTTCTTGTTGTTCATTCATTTTTCTTTTCGGCTTAGTCCCTTTATTAATCTGGGTTCACCACAGCGGAATGAATCGCCAACTTATCCAGCATATGTTTTACGCAGCGGATGTCCTTCCAACTGAAACCCATCACTGGGAAACATCCATACACACTTATTCACACACACACTACGGACTATTTAGCTTACCCAATTTACCTGTACCGCATGTCTTTGGACTGTGGGGGAAACTGGACCACCCGGAGGAAACCCACGCGAACACGGGGAGAACATGCAAACTCCACACAGAAATGCCTACTGACCCAGTCGAGGCTTGAACCAGCAACCTTCTTGCTGTGAGGTAATCGTGCTACCCACTGCGCCACCGTGACGCCCCACTTTCTTGTTGTATTGTCATCAAAAAATTTGATAAAGATAATTTTGATAAATTGTTGTAAATGTGTGGTGTAACAGACATTTCATATTGTAGTTTGTGTGAATGAAGATTATTTACAGGGGATAGGCTAAAATGTTACACATATGCTGATACCAAAAATGAATCAAGCCAAATAATGTCTCCAATCTGTACTTTGTCACTAACTGTAGCTTATTATCTGATGTACCAGATTAAAATCTTCAAATTCTTGAAACCAGAAACACACAATGTACATAATTCTTTCTTGACTCTTGATTATTGCTGGAGGCTGATGCCTGTTAGCATTGGTTGCTTTGAACATCCCCTCCTCTTCTCTTCCATTCAAAAGCTGTGAAAGACCTGCCTCTATTTGTCCTCATTTCAAGATGTATTGACAGTAAGATCAAGCTACATCACCTTGAGACTCAAGTTGGTTTTCTAAAGGAACACAAGTAATGGAATCCATTTATAAACATCGAATTTAGTGTAAAAAGTGGAATGTCATGGAATTTGTCAATTTGTTTGATGAATAAATCTAAAAGTAGATGACTACACTGGCTACGTATACACTGCAGGCAAATATGGCCCAAATCTGTACTGGTTAGTGCTACAAACACCCTCCACTCATCAGTGGCATAGCAGAATAGCATACAGGGCAAATACTTTACCCCAAAAATTTAAGGTTATTCATTTTGAATATTTTTTTTAAATGACAGCTGGCGCTGGTTAAACAAACATTAACCATTAACCTGTAACCAAAAAAAAAAAGGATTGCTCATTAAAATTACCACCATAATAAAATTGCATATATAAAAATAATAAAATACATAGGCCTACATGAAATAGCTATATTTCACATAAATAATTAATACATTAACAAAACCAAATGCAACAAGTTTAATGCTCTTTTTAAACTTTTTTTTGTTAAGGAATATGCCGGTAGGCAACGTTTCAGTTTCACTTTGATGAGTTTTGACTGGATACAGCCTATGCTGTTCATAACAAATTAACATGAATGAACAGTAAGCTAGGTTATCAGACTCTGCAAACAGTATAATTTTTAACACCAGATGTGATCCCTGCCTTTGCAGTTCAATCTGCAGCTGCTCATTAACTCTTGATGAGTTTGCGCTTCTTATTAATAACAAATAATCACAAAACATGTATTTTAGGTTTCAAACACTGAAATGCACATTAGTACTATAAAAACAACCATTTAGAGTTCATAAAAAACACAGTGGTTGTAAAAAAAAGAAAAAAAAAGTCAATAATCATATTAAACAATCACTACAGGCATTATTCACTTCATACAGTATACGCATTGTGTGCATAAGTAGACATTTTGTGTTGTGCGTAGTTGTACTTTTGCGCATGCTGGTCAGTTTAGGACCATGATCTGTTCACACTGGAAAACTGATATTGGCCACATTTATAACAATGTGAACAGCTATGCAAAAAAATCAGATCTGAGAAAAAAAATCTGATTTGAGCACTAAGCCTCGCAGTGTGAGCGTAGCTTAAATCCATTATCAATCCAATTTCAATCCACCCAAGGTATATTTTATGTTATTAATTTGTTTGTAAAAATTAATAATAAATAAATAGTGAAGATCTATTTGAAGTTGTACTTTCAAACTGTAGTTTTGTCATCGTATCCTTGCTAGACATTTACATTTTGAGATCATATTGATGTTGTTGTTTTTTTTATAAACATTTATTATTTGTCTTAAAAAGGTTATAAATTTACTGTCATATATCTTGAAGATACCCTGATAATCTGTACTGCTTAAACACTTTGGACCAGAATTTGTGTGCGTGTGTGTGTGCGTGTGCGTGTGTGTGCATGTGCTGGTCATATAATTATAATATCTTCAAAAAGTTGATTTATTTTGCTAATTCCATTCAAGAAGTGAAACTTGTATAATGTATACATTCATTACACACATACTGATATATTTCAAGTGTTTATTTCATTTAATTTTGGCTGGTTTCCTTTGGCAGTCCTTGCGGATGGTGAATGTAAGGCGACAGTCTGCAGATCGAGGAGTAAATCATCAGAATCTTCGCTCTTTACGTGATGGGAGTCCGGTAACATTCTATGATTCCTCTCTGCAATCCTCCTCCGATCCCACTTTTACTCCAGTAACAATGGCGTTGATCAACGCGAGATCCCTGGCAAATAAGACCTTTATTTTAAACTATCTCTTCCTGTCTTATGAAATAGATTTTTTTATTCATTACTGAGACTTGGCTTAATGCTGGTGAAAAGGCTTCTCTCTCTGAACTTTCTCCTCCTGGTTGCAGTTTTTTTAGCACCCCTAGGTCTGTTGGCCGTGGCGGGGGTCTTGCAGTTGTTTTTAAAGACAAATTTAAGTGTAGACTTTCACCTTCTGCGCTTTTTAGTACTTTTGAGTCTCAGTTAATTATGCTGAATTATTTTAAATCGTTGTTATGTGTTTTGATTTATAGACCCCCAAGTTTTTATGGGGATTTTATTCAGGAGTTTTCTGAATTTTTATCTGGTATTGTGTCTTCTTTTGACAATATTTTAATTTTGGGGGATTTTAATATTCATGTGTGCTGCCCTTCAAGACCCCTGGTCAAAGAATTTTTAAATTTACTAGAGTCATTTGATTTTTTACAATGTGTCTCCGGGCCAACTCATGAACGTGGACATACGCTCGACCTTGTATTATCACGTGGTTTTTCTGTTGATAGCGTGAAGATTGTTGATACTGTTTTTTCTGACCATAAGACTGTTATTTTAAATTCCAATTTTTCTTGTGGTGTGCCGGATGATATTGTTTCTGCCTCGGTTTCATCCCGCATACTCAATTCATGCACAGCTAGTAGTTTTTCAGCTGTTTTTAATGTCTCTCCATTTTTTTCAATGATCGAGTCACACTCTCCTTGTATGGGTTTAGAAGAGTTGGTCAGTCAGTTTAACTCTTCTTGTTTAGAGATTTTAGATGCTGTGGCTCCTGTCAAAGTCAGGGTAAAAAAGTCAAATCGCAGCCCTGGTTAAACAGTACTACCCGTGCTCTTAGGCAGGAGTGTAGGAGAGCTGAACGCAAATGGGTTAAAGATAAATTACAAATCTCCTATGAGATTTTGAAGAACAATTTGAATGAGTATCAAAGAGCTGTCAAATTGGCTAGATCAAATTATTTCTCTGACATTATTTCCAGAAACTGTAATAATTATAGAGTCCTTTTCTCCACTGTAAATGCTGTTCTTCACCCAGCTGTTACTCCTTCACTCACTCTTTCTGCTGACATGTGTGAAGAGCTCTTAAACTTTTTTATTGGTGAGGTTGATGGAATTAGAACTCAAACTTCATCTGTTGGCAATGATTTTTTTTGCCTCTGTTGACCCCCCAAACCTATTAACCAGTTTCATGCCAGTTTCTTTGCAGCAGCTTCATGATATAACTGCTCATATGAAGCCCACCAGGTCTCCTGGTGATGTGCTCCCTTCTTTTTTGTTTAAGAAGGTACTTGATTCGATTGGCCCAAGTATTTTGCTTATTATGAATTTTAGTTTGACTTCTGGTATTGTCCCGGTTAGTTTTAAGTATGCGGTTATTCAGCCCCTTTAAAAAAAAAAAAAAAAAGGCTTAGATTCCTTTGACTTGAGTAGTTATCGTCCGATTTCAAAATTGCCTTTTATTTCTAAGATATTGGAAAAAATTGTACTTGCACAGCTTAATGACTTCTTAACGAGAAATAACATTTTCGATAAATTTCAGTCAGGTTTTAGAGCTGGTCATAGTACAGAATCTGCTCTTTTGAGGGTCTCTAATGATATTTTGCGAGGTGTTGATGCTGAAAACCGTGTTGTTTTGCTCTTGTTAGATCTTACAGCGGCTTTCGATACAGTTGATCATAACATTCTCATTGATCGTCTTAGGGACCAGGTGGGCATTCAGGGCTTAGCCCTGAAATTGTCCTCTTCCTATTTAAAGAATAGGACTTTTTCAGTCAATTTAGGCGATCATTTCTCTTCTGTTGCACCTCTTGTATGTGGGGTTCCACAGGGCTCTATATTGGGACCAATTTTATTTTCCCTTTATATGCTCCCTCTAGGTTTGATTTTTGAGAAATTTGGGATTCAGTATCATTTGTACGCGGATGATTCTCAAATCTACTTACCATTTAAACATGGGCATAAATCTGCCATTCAGTCTCTTCAGGCATGTCTGGCTGAAGTAAAGTGTTGGCTTGCGAATAATTTTCTCCAATTAAACGAGGATAAGACAGAGATGATTTTATTTGGAAATAAGGGGTGTGTGGATGATGATTGCCTGGGGTTGTTTTCTGGGAAGATAAAAAATTCTAGTGTGAAGAATCTTGGTGTCATTCTTGACTCGGAGCTTAAATTTGACCGGCAAATTAATGCTGTTGTTAAGAATAGCTTCTACCATCAATATCTAAATTGAAACCTATCCTCTCTTTTGACGATATGGAGAAGGTTGTTCGTGCCTTTGTGTCATCCCGTTTGGATTACTGTAATGTGTTGTATTTGGGTGTGAATCAGGTTTCTCTCTCCCGTTTGCAACTCTTTGCAAGACTTTTAACCGGTACTAAGAAGAGAGAGCACATTACTCCAGTATTATTTAATCTACACTGGTTACCCATACGCTACAGAATTCAATATAAAGCGCTGTTGTATGTCTTTAAGTCTCTGCACGGCTTAGCGCCTGAGTATGTTACTGATTTAATCAGCCGCTGTCACTCCAGTAGATCTCTGCGCTCAAACGATCAATTATTTCTCATGGTTCCGCGATCCCGTTTAAAATATAAAGGTGATCGGGCATTCTCTGTTGCAGCTCCAAGGCTCTGGAACGACCTTCCTCTGTCTGTAAAAACGTGTCCTTCTTTGGGTGTTTTTCAGAGTGCGCTTAAAACGTATTTGTTTTCTTTAGCATTTGATAATGATTTGTAAGTTTTTATGTTTGTTTTTCTTTTATTTTACTTACTTTTTTTTTTCTTTTATATACCTTCTGTACAGCACTTTGGTTCCACTTGTGGTGTTGAAAGTGCTTTATAAATAAAGTTCAGTTGAGTTGAGTTGGTTGTTCACAGAGCTCTGTGTCCAAGCACAATAATAGAGAGGAGAAGGGAAGGAAAAGATTGTAGAAAAAAAAAGCGTGCAAGCAATAGGGATAACTGCATCCTGGAGAGAATTGTGAAACAAAACCCATTCAAAAATGTGGGGGAGATTCACAAAGAATGGACTGCAGCTGGAGTCAGTGCTTCAAGAACCACTACGCACAGACGTATCCAAGACATGGATTTTAGCTGTCATATTCCTTGTGTCAAGCCACTCTTGAACAACAGTGTCAGAAGCGTCTCGCCTGGGCTAAAGACTGGACTACTGCTGAATGTTCTCTGATGAAAGTAAATGTTGCATTTCCTTTGGAAATCAGGGTCCCAGATTCTGAAGGAAGAGAGGAGAGGGACACAATCCACATTGTTTGAGGTCCAGTGCACCTGCATACAGTGGCAAAGCTACCAGTACCTGGTTTAAGGACCATGGTATTCCTGTTCTTTACTGGACAGCAAACTCGCCTGACCTTAACCACATAGAAAATCTATGGGGTATTGTCAAGAGGAAGATGCTAAGGCCACTATCAGAGCAACCTGGGCTCTCATAACACCTGTGCCACAGACTGCCAGCAGTGCCACAGACTGATCGACTCCATCCCATACTGCATTGCTGCAGTATTTCAGGCAAAAGATCCCCCAACTAACTATTGAGTGCTGTGCAAGCTCATACTTTTCAGTTGGCCAAGAGTTCTAAAAATCCTTTCTTTGTATTGGTCTTAAGTAAAATTCTAATTTTCATTAGTTGTCATCAAAATCATCAAAATTAAAAGAAATAAACACTTGAAATATATCAGTCTGTGTGGAATGAATGTATACATTATACAAGTTTCACTTCTTGAATGGAATTAGCTAAATAAATCAGCTTTTTGAAAATATTCTAATTTGCATAAACAATTCTATATATATGAGCAATATCACACTCGTAGCAGTGTGGTGTGGCTGTATATCGGCACTGGTGGGAGGCATGCATTCCACTTAGTGTTCCACCAGTGACGATATACAGCCACATCTATTGCGTTTTGCGATATATTGCGTTTATACAACAGTTCGATAGCATAATCGTGTATATAAAAAAGAAAATCAAACACGGAGAGTCTTAAAAACCCTTTTGTATTAGGAACTACTTTCTTCCACCATTCATTCTCATCTCTGGAGCTGACGTCAAAACAGCAGAAGCCGTTACTAATTCACCAACATCACTTTAGAGCTAGTATTTGAATGATTCTCTAGCGTAATATTTAAAGTGAAGACAAAACAGGTGATTTTGCTGACATTTTAAGATTATAAGGCTGAATGGCAGTCTACAGAGTTATCTCCCTACAGTATTTCTCTGTTGCAATCAGTATATCACAATAATTAACCCCGAAAAAAGGCAGCGCAATCACTGCCAGATTGCTGTTGTGTTTGCGATAAGGAAAAACGCTAAACACATGCAGGCATTTCTTCTTTTTTTCTGCCTACACAACACACATTCCTGATGCGAGTCCCATCTCACACTCAATACACTACAATTATATAGTATAAATACAGCACTACAACATACAAAAGAGAGAGATCGACATAGAATATCACTTACCTGTTTAATAATGATTTGATCAGCTGTAGTTTAAAATTACGCTGTATTTTTCCTCCTCTAAGGGCTTTTTATGTCGCCATCTTGTGGATGGACAACGTCATCCGTCTTTGCTCAGTATGACAGGCTAATGGCCGCTGAGGCGCTGTCTCTCAGAAATTATTAATATTTTAAAATAGGCACTATCCTTATAAATAAACTGCATAGTTGCAATCTAAACAACTACAAATAGCTTTAACAATCACCTTCTAGTCAATTAAAATTCAGACAGAACATTGGTATATCATATATCTGTTCATTTAAGAAATGAATACTTTAATTCAACAGGGATACATTAAACTGATCATAACTGAAACTTGTATTTATGTGTAAATAAACCCAATAAATGTCTAACACGGCCATTAGAGTCCTCAGTAATGTTTATGCATTTGTTTTGCTGATATTACACTCTTTGATAAGTATTTGTTTTTCTTCATATTATAAATTTATAGATATGTTTAAGTTGTCTGGTTTGTTTTATTGATACATGTTTTATTTGCAGACAATTTTGATTGTTATTTGTGATCATTTGTGTAATTTTAGGTTGTGACATTAAACTCCACCAAAGGGCAACATGCTGATGTTGTTAACAGTTAACTAAGGCTAGCAAATTCTGAGTTACCTTATTTACAATATATTTCACTGTTGATAAATGATTAATGACCCTATTAAAATAAATGTATTACTACTGCTATTAATAATAATAAATTACAAAATACAAATAAAGGTAACACTTTAGTTTAGTAATTTGTGCTATTGTGCTTAGTGGCTTATTAATTCTTGTACGTTCTGATGATGGGGTATGGCATCAGTGCACATAGGAAACCTGTCAACTACATCACTGTCATGTCCATAAATGTATTCATTTTGACGAAATTAAGATGAATATAAGAATTATTAACACTGTAAGTGCAGTTTGTTGTAGTTCTGCTACATACAATCTTTTTTCCCCCTTTAATATTATCCATTATAGCCATCTTCTGTAACCATCTTAAAATCTGAATGCCACCCATACAAAAATGATGTAAAAGAAATGAAGTAAGGTTAAAGATAGAGATTTTACAAGTAATATACTATAATTTGTGATGTATGACAATTACAAATGTCTAATTAAACATACTATGCTAAAACCAAACTAGGACTTTTTTTTGCTAATGAGGAACAAGATGATTCCACGCTAATACTCTTGAAATAAATAATGGATGGTACTACATAGTATTACATGATTACAGAAGATACTAGATTAGAGCATTTCTCATCCACTTAAAATCTGCATATGCTAATCAGTTCAAGTGTATGCATATGCTAAATGATTAATATGTAATGGTAACACCATGTCAAATGTGAGAAATAAAAACCAGGTTTAGTACACACTTTAGTGATATAAAATACAGAAATTGTACCCAATGGGTAAAAAGAGTTTTCATTTTATTTGTGTTTTTCCTTTCCATTTTCAAAATGAAATGTGCAACAATTTAAATTCAAAATCAAAAACTTAATTTGTATGAATTCTCCAACTTCCCTTCATCAGAATCCAACTCAAATCAAGGAGCCCAACCCACCACCATCATTTATGGCCACATCCCTTGAAATACAGGAATGTGATCAGATGCATCAAAACAGATCAGAAAAACACACCAAAAAAAAAAGAAAAAAGAAGCAAATTCCTGATCTGGCACAGACTGTATGTGAAACAATACAAGCTAACAAGAAAGGGGGAAATAAAACAGCCTGGTAATGAATATTATATTTGCTAGTCAAAATGCCTCCTAGAGGTTGTTTCAACATAATACCCTGGGTTTATACACAACAGAAATATAAAGCTTACAGACAAGGACCCACCACCCCCAAAAAAGTAGAAAACAAAAATGGTTATTCCTGCCCCTTGTAGAACAGCGCATTTATGTGACCATCTTAAAATATGGGTTCAACAGTCTCTGAGTATTCTATCAGATCTGTGTAAGAGATGATGAAGATGATCTCTAGTATTTCACCCCTGGCACAAACTCCTTGGCTTCAGGGTTTAAGATGCTCTTTTGCTGAGGAAAAAGAGAAGGGAAATCAATTACAAGATATCCTATATAGTACTTCATTTTAAAATTGCAGTCTTCTGTAAAAGTTTTTTTGTCCACATAATCCGTCAAACAGGGTCTCTAGTGTTGTTCTATACTCCAACATAGTGCAACACTACGCAAAACACTTCAGTCATGAATTTAAAAGGAAAAATAGTTTTGTTTAACAGAAATTGCTTAGGTTTGGAATGACAGAGTGGCAAATTTGTGACACAATTACAGAAATTATGATCGAATGTTTTAGGCACCGAACGAATTTTCTCGATACTATAGAGTATTATAAAATGTCTTGTCATTCGGTACCTAGTTTCAATACCTATATGGATAAATCACTAACCTCAGTGTTAGTGAACATTTTGTGTATGGCAAACATAACTGAACTGAAATAAATAAACTTATGTTGGCACACTAGAGGCCTGTTGGACAAAGGGTTTTTACCCCAGTAAGTTTGCGTTTAGTTTGCTCATCAAAAAAAAAAAAAAAAATGTTTGCTCAAATCAATTGAGAACTTTTAAACGTTAGGTTTACAATAGTCTCAGTCTCAGACATCAGGCCAAGCACTGCCCACAGATCTTTGGCTAAACGTTTACACTGATATTGTTCAAAACAGTAGCTTTTTTTATTTTTGGAAACTCACAAATATAACAAAACCTTGCTTTTACAGAGCAAAGTAAACTTTCACTCGTCTGCGTGATCTTTATGAAGAAATGGTTCTCCAAAATAATGAATAAATCTCAGAACAAATTCTACATACATGTCTTACTGATTTCCTTTATGTTTTGCTGTCAGATCATTAAGGTCATTGATGTGTCATTGTTGTAAACTTTTAAAGACTTTTGTGAATGAATGATGTGCACCACGGTTGCGTTACTTGCTGTTATTCTGAGAACATTTCCATTCCCACAAACATGTTGCGGCACAAAACGAAACATAATTGATTTGGTTACTCTGTCAGTCAAATAACATAGTGGGAGGTCCTTGACCATTCAAAGCAGCCAAAGTTCCCAGACCTTCAGCTGTAGTCCGAGGTCTGGCAATGCGGAACTTGGTTTACAATGGGTTTGTTACAATGGTTAGAGAGTTGGACTTGGGATCCAAAGGTCGCAGGTTCATGTCCCAGTACCGGCAGGGTTTGTTGGTGGAGAGGGTGAATAAATATCCACCTCAATACCACGGCTGAGGTGATTCTCTTGATTAAGGCACCAGTCCCCCAACTGCTAAATGCATAAATGTAAAAGTAAATGTAAGCTCCCAGCTCTTTAATCTCCCCCTGGTGGCTGTATGCAGTACAAGACATAAACCCTGCCTTCTCCATGTTAACGAATGAGACTCGAGTTAAAAAAAGTATAACACTCGCAATAATATTTCCAGAAAGATGGTTTTGGTCAATTAAGACACTAATCACACTGATATAGATTCTGGTGTTTTTTTTGGATGAGTATGTTTTAGCCAGTAATTTAATGCTATAAAAATGGGGCGTCACCATGATTGAGAGTTGTGACTGACAGTTTCTCTGAGCGGACCCTCTTCGGGAGGAGATTGAAGTAACATGTTTGATTTCTATGTATCAATGTTTGATTTCGAGCAAACCATAGCAATAAAAAATTGAGACCTCCACATTTTGCGAATATCAATTTAGGGATATAGGCTTCTGTAAAACCATAATAAATTAGGGTCAGCATTCAAGCAACAATCCAATTGATTTTGAAAACCTCATTAGAGTAATCTTTTGATAAACATATAGGACAACAAGATGGCAAAAAGGTCATTTGTCTGCTTTGCAAGTTTGACTTTATAAATAAATTTGACTAATAAATCTGAACAATAAACCCGAAACACAAGTGGTTGTTGTCATGCGGTGAATTTGACAGTATATAGAACTTATATATAGGGGGCAGTCGTGGCCTGGTGGTTAGAGTGTTGGACTCGTGATCCGAAGGTTGCTGGTTCGATACTCGGTACCAGCGGGAATTGGGGGTGGGGGGAGTGAATGACCAGCACTCTCCACCACCCTCAATACCACGACTGAGGTGAGTCCCTTGAGCAAGGCACCGTTCCCCCCAACTGCTCCCCGGGCGCCGCAGCATGGCTGCCCACTGCTCCGGGTGTGTGTTCACGGTATGTGTGTGTTCACTAACTGTGTGTGTGCACTTGGATGGGTTAAATGCAGAGCACAAATTCCAAGTATGGGACACCATACTTGGCCACACTACACTTCACTTCACTTCACTTCAACTTAACATCAGGATTTTTTAACTTATCAGAGGAGAAACACGTTACACAGCAACATTTCAATATTAAATGAGCAAAATTAAATCAGTTTTCAAAAAAATGAAGATGAAGCAGCAAATTTTTTTTATTAAATATTATTTCTTGATTTTTTTTCAGCACATTTAGTCAGAGTTACAGAAGTTGAGTGGTTGAGCTTGTCGTCGGCCTGACATTTGAGAAAGATTTGAGAGAATGTATTTAAATAGGGCCACTGAATAAATTTACATTTTTGTCAAATTTAAAAAATATCTAGCAGAAATGTGGCTACAATCTGATTAGTCACATATATAGTAGCCTACCTATTATTATTTGAGGTACTTTCTTGCAGGATTTCACTGAACATTTCAGACAACGAGGGTACATGCTCCTTATCTAATGCAGAGAAACTAGTCTTTTTTCTGCGCTCTGATCTCCCTCTCCCTGCGGGTTCTCTGCATCCATCGCGGTCTAGATCATTTTGCGTGCGTGCTGTTATTTTCTGCATCCAGGTAATGATCTTTATAATGCAGATCAAGTACAGTTGCGATGAAGTGCAGAGGACCTGAATAGATGGAATAGAAACGCCACAGACATGCTGCTTTAGGCAAGCATGTGTAGACCACGGTTTCTGTTTACGTCATCACAAGTTGACAAAAAAAAAAAAAAAAAAAAAAAATATATATATATATATATATATATATATATATATATATATATATATATATATATATAATAAATCCCTACTATTCAGCCAATTTCTTGTTCTGGCAAATTTTGTCTTAGCTTAGCATCATGAATTGAATTGGATTTGACCATTAGCATTGCATTCAAACAAAAAAAAAAAGAAAGAAAAAAAAGAGCTATTTTCAAAGTTCAAGTCTTGTGTAGTTACAATGTGCAATAAGACCAATGGAAAATGTAAAAGTACTATTTTTTAGGCCAGAGCCAGCCCAAGGCACAAGTGAACTAAGCAGCTGCTTAAGTCTGATTTATACTTCAGCATCGAGTGATCGCCATGTTAACATTATAGTGCACTGTGAATTAACAGGAACTAACAATAAACGACTTCATTTCCATTAACTTATGTTAACAAAAATAAATAAATACTGTAATAAACATTCTTCATTGTTTGTTCATATTAGCAAATACATTAACTAAAATTAACACAACCAAAAATGATCTGTTTGTATTTACATTACTCAATGCATAAAGTAGCCAATCCATAGAGTGCATTCATCTAATTTAGTACTTTATTGTACACTCTAGTTTGAAATATCAGAAAATAGCCAAATTACATTTTATTTATTCATTCATTTATTCATTTTCAACCGCTTTTCCGGGGCCGGGTCGCGGGGGCAGCAGTCTTAGGAGAGAACCCCAGACTTCCCTCTCCCCAGACACTTCCTCCAGCTCCTCCGGGGGGATCTCGAGGCGTTCCCAGGCCAGCTGAAAGACATAGTCCCTCCAGCGTGTCCTGGGTCTTCCCCGAGGCCTCCTCCCGGTGGGACATGCCTGGAACACCTCCCTAGGTAGGCGTCCAGGAGGCATCCGAAACAGATGCCCGAGCCACCTCAGCTGACTTCTCTGGATGTGGAGGAGCAGCGGCTCTACTCGTCAGGCACATTTTATTTATATTAAATAAAAATAAGCTTATTTTCGATAAACTTGGTGATAAAAAATAAGCTTATGATTAATAAATTTGGTGCTGGAAACAATTTATAAAATTTTATTACACAGCTGTGTACGATACGGATCATATTGGTAAATACACTGGAAAAATGCTTTCCTTAGAGTTTTTGTCTCGTTTCAAGTGCAAATATCTTAAAATTCTTAAACCTTTCTTTAACCCATTTTCTAGACAGACTTTTAGTCAAATTTATGTGGGGTTTAAGCAAAATAATCTGCCAATTATGATAAGTAAAATAATTTTGTTTTCCATTTGAAATAAGATTATTATACTTAAGTCATTTGTAGATAAATTTGCTTGGTTAACAAGAAAAAAAAAAATTAGATAAATTTTTAATGGCATTCGTTGGTGTCACAGAAGGGGAACATACTCACATACTCACAGACCAGAGCTGTGAGTATGAATGACAGTTTATTTTGAAATTTGAACAGGAATGATATAAACAGGTAAAGTCTATTGCAGGATGTGATGAGCAGTGGACCAGATGATGAGAAGGAACCAGGAACTTTGGAGAACACACAAAGAGAGGACACCAGAAGGGAATCACACTAGGAGGAGGAGAGATGCAGACCCTGGAGGTCACACAGAAATTGACAGGTAAGTAAATCCGATTCGTATTGGTATCACTGACCATGAGAGTAGTCCTCCTGTCTTGCGACAAGGCTGGATGCTGAGTGAGTGACAGTGAGGGATTTTATGGAGTTAGAGTGATGAGCGGGGATGACGTGCAGGTGCATGGCTGATTAATAATCAGGTGACTGTGATCAGGGTGCTTGAGGTGATTGTGAGTTGGGAGAACCTGGCCTGGCTGTGACAGTTGGACAGTGAAACTGAAACACTTGCCTTTTAAGTGTTGGAGGTTTCATGGCTACATTTGACCAGCTTGGTGGACAATTTTCATTCATTTCCACATTTCACCAGTAAGAGTTGATTGTGAAGGTTTAAATAGCGATATAATAGCACAGTTTTGCTTAAATTATTGCAAAACACACAACATTATAGGTGACATATCAGAGTTCAAAAGAGGAAAAATTGTTTGTGCACATCAAGACAGCAAGTCTTTGTTATTATTAAGAGCCACAGTATCCAGGGTAATGTCAGCATAACACCAAGTAGGATGAACCACATCCAACAGGATTAACTGTGGACACAAGAAAAGGCTGTCTGAAAGGGATTTCTGGGTTCTAATCCAGATTGTATCCAAAAAACATAACCACAGCTGCCCAACTCATTTATGATTAAATGTGCACCTCAACTCTCCTGTTTCCACCAAAACTGTTTATCTGGAGCTCCACAGGGTTATTATACATGGCCAGGCTGCTATAGCCAAACATTTGGTCACTCGTGCCAATGCCAAACGTTAGTTTCAATGGTGCCAGCAGTGAAAATTTTAGGCTGTGGACAATGTGAAACATGTATTGTTCTCTGATGAGTCCACCTTCACTGTCTTTCCCACATCTGGAGAGTTACGGTATGGAGAAGACAAATAGCGTCCCACCCAAACTGTTGATGCCCAGAGTGAAGCATGGGGGTGGATCAGTGATGGTTTGGCTGCAATATCATGGCACTCTCTAGGCCCAATACTTGTGCTAGATGGGCTGTCTATGGAACTACCGAACCATTATGGAGGACCATGTGCACCCAATGGTTCAAACATTATATCCTGAAGGCGATGCCATGTAACAGGATGATAATGCACACTGCAAGACTAGTGACAGAGTGGTTTGATGAACATGAAAGTGAAGTTGAACATCTCCCATGGCCTGAACAGTCATCAGATCTAAATATTACTGAGCCACTTTGGGGTGTTTTGGAGGAGCGAGTCAGGAAACATCCACCACCACCATCAAGTAGTAACCTGGCCACTATTCTGAAAGAAGAATGGCTCAAAATGGCAGCTCAGATTAACGTTTTGTGTCCATTTTTTTTGTTTTGTGGCAAGTATAGTCATAGCAACACAGCTACAGCAAATAAAATTGATAATGCAGGTTTTAGATTTATAGTGTGTGAATAATCAATGATTGATGATAATGTGTCATATTGGTTTCACGGAGGGGGCCCCAAATAAAATCCTGCTTAGGGCCCCCTGAAGGCTTTATATCGTATATTGCAAGGAACTATACTCTCAATATGGTGCAGTAGTCAAGAAATACTGCTGCTGTGCCATGGCTGCACCAGCCAGAGTGATATTACACAGCGCATGAATGGGCTGTTTTCAGAGAGCACCTTGAAGCCTTGGAGCCATGAGAAACGCGCTCAGATAACACAACAAATTTTTTATGATTTGAAGTGTTCAACTAACCAACCTTTTCCATTCAGGAATTTACAGTTAATAATAGTCCTTATAAACAATTAATTTATAAAGTGCATAATCTAATGTTACGGATCAAACAATATATAAACCAAATGCATAATGATTCTTGCATAACATATTGCAAACTAAGCTGAGGTGTTCATTCTATATAAACTGTAATCTTAAAAATAATTAATGCAAATTTGTTAAATACATATTTTACAGTTATTAATAAATGACAGTTATTAAATAACTACTAATACGTTTAAACTAAAGTTAACAACAAATTATCCAATATAAATGATTTTTATGCGCATATCCAAAATGCGCATAAAAATAGGTGGATGGAAACGTACCTTGATTCTCTGCATGCCCATTGGCCACTAGGTCCTTTCCCTCACTCCCTGAAACCCCACCGCCCGACATCTTCGCTATGTCAGGCCCATTCATTTCTGCTGGCTCTGGAAAAAAAAATAATAATAATCAAATGAGCATATTAATACAGAAATAATGTCTAATAATGATAAAAAAATAACAATAATAATAAAAATTCCTTAAAAAAAAAAAGAAAACTAAAAATGGCATATGAATTTTTACATTCTGCAAATAACATCACATCACAACAACATCCTACAATAGTACTGTCGTTTCAATTATTTTTATATAGTTTTCAATGTATATATTCTTGTGATGTACTAAAAATGTTTAAACTTGTTTTTTGTACAGACAGATGACAACATAAAAAAAAAATGTCTTTCACACAGGTAAAAATAAATATTTTAAGAACGCATGTATGAGGCATCTGAGGTAGTGTTGATCTTCATAGTCAGATTGTTCTCAATCTGTGAAATTGTTGCTAAAAAAAACGATAGCACCATAGTAAAGTGGGGACAGCTGGGGAGCTAGTTTATGCTTATTAACCGATTTGATTATCAATTTACTTACATTTTATTTATGCATAAGTTTACTTGCATTTATCCTTATGTTAAAGGAATAGTTCACCCAAACATTTTAATTCGATCATCATTTACTCACGCTTCATGTCCAAACCTATGAGTTTCTTTCGTCTGTTTTGGAAATTTGGAAAAATGCAACCCACTGATTTCCATAGTAATGGAAGTATATATATTAAATTAAAGTAATGACTTTTTGAATTTTTTTACATAAAAATCAATTTGTCTCCTACAGCATCGTGCCAATTAGAACACTGTAGATTGGATTTATCCATAAATTTCAGAGTTTCTCAGCAGTAGGAGAGGAAGAACTGTGTAAACTGGCAAAATCCTAAAAATCAACAATGTCTATCTTATACCGTGTCAATTATTTAAAAAAAAAAAGTTGTTCTTAGAAGTTGCAGAACCCGTTCTTAACATTTTGAATTCATCCCTACTTTTAGGATATGTGCCTAAAACCTTTAAAGTAGCTGTTATTAAGCCTCTTATTAAAAAAAAAAAAAAAAAAAAAAACACAGCGCTTGATCCTAAATAATTAGTAAATTATAGACCCATTTCAAACCTGCCTTTTCTATCAAAGATACTAAAAAAAGTTGTACCTACTCAATTATGTTTCGTCCTACAGAGAAACAATATTTGTGAGAATATTTTTAT
This sequence comes from Danio jaintianensis, assembly GCA_903798115.1. NCBI lineage: Eukaryota > Metazoa > Chordata > Actinopteri > Cypriniformes > Danionidae > Danio > Danio jaintianensis. The sequence goes on along the minus strand of CAIGQV010018273.1, from coordinate 5,084,662 downwards.
CTGGATTTAGAGCATTTCATAGCACAGAAACAGCACTAATAGTTTCGAATGACCTGCACGAATCGTCCGATCGTGGTTGCATTTCCCTCTTTGTTGGACCTCAGTGCTGCATTTGATACTATTGATCACAACATCGTCCTTGATAGGCTTAAAAATTATGTTGTTTTTATTGGAACTGCATTGGCCTGGTTCAGGTCTTTTTTATCTGAATGTTATCAATTTCTGTCAGTTAATGAAGATGCATCATACCTATACACTGTGGGGTACCACAAGGCTCAGTTCTTAGTCCTTTACTTTTTTTTTACATTACATATGCTACTGCTGGGGATATAATTAAAAACATGGGGTTAGTTTCCACTGTTATGCTGATGATACACAACTCTCTTTATATACAATATCTCAACCTGATAATTTGTACGAATTCACAAAATTAAGATTGTATAGCTGATATTAATAATTGGATGTCTAAAAGCTTCATATTACTAAATTCTAAAAAAAAACTGAGGTTTTGCTCATTGGATCCAAAATCCTCTCGTGCAAACACCTAAAATACTGTCAAACACTTGATGGATTTTCAGTTCAGTCCTATTCTTCAACAAAAAAAATTGTGGGTGATTTTTGATAGCAACCAGTCAATTGAAGGGCACATTTCAAGCATCTGTAAAAGAGCATTTTTTCATCTTAAAAATTGCCAAACTTCAACATACTCTATCAATGTCTAATGCAAAAAAAAGCTTATTCATGCTTTCATTAACTCTCGATTGGACTATTGTAATGCATTACTGTAGTGGTTGCCCTGTAGACCTAATTAACAAACTTCAACTGGTTCCAAATGCAGCTGCTAGAGTGCTATCTAGAACTAAGAAGTATGATCATATTACTCCGTTTTTTTCCACCATTGCATTGGCTCCTAATTAAATGTCTAAATTCTAAAATCTTAGGGTGTACTTACACTAGGCTATCCGAACTGTGCCCAGGCGGGTTTGACCCCTATTTCCCGGTTCGGAGCACTCACCCTTGTCAAACGAATCATGCCTGGATGTGGTTCAGTTGGCCGGCCCTGGCCCGGTTGGAAGAGGTGTGCCAGAGCATGGTTCGGTTGGGCTTTGGCATGGTACACTTGTAGTGTGAGTGCTAAGCTCGGCTAAGAGTAAAACTGAAGACACAATGTCACTTTTAAGTAATCATTCTTACTTTTCAATGAACGCGAACTGTCATAGTTTATTAAAGATGCGAACCCCTCGCTGCACGTCAGCTGATGCCTTCAGCAAACCTCCCAATACGTGCAGCATGGTGAATTTTATGATAAGTTATTAGCGTCAAAACTTGTGGATCTGTTCTGCAAAATATTTGACTGCATGTCACTGCATCCAAAACAACTAAAAATAATACAAAACAATATAACTAAAGCAATCTCCAGTGTACTGAGCGAGAGTGCTTCTCTTCTTATTAAATCTTCCTCTTCCTGTCACATTATCAATGACGTAAGTGTGCTCCGGCTCGGAAGGTAAAGATGCAATGTGAGTGCAGGCAGAGGGGGAGAGGGGAGGGGGGACAAGCGTGCTCCGGCACGGTTCAGGGCAACCGTGCCTAGTGTGAGTACACCCTTACTGACAGCCTACAAATCCCTGAATGGCTACCCAGTATTTGAGGAAGCTCCTGTGTGTATTACATCCCCTCATATTCTCTACATTAAATAATTCTTGACAATTGATTATTCATAGAATATCAAAACCAACTGTAGGCGGTAGATCCTTCTCTTATCTGTCACCTAAACACCTTCCTTGCACAGTTCGGGAGGCAGACACACTCTGACAGTTTAAATCTAGACTAAAGACACATCTCATTAGCATAAAATAATACACAAACTTTTGTGCATAACTTTTGAAATCCAAATCCTCTAAAGGATTGTTACACCTCTTTCACACTGCACGTGCAAGCAGAGCAGAAGCAGTGTGTGCACAGTGCCTAGGGAGATCAGAAGCATCGTGCACCTTATCGATGGCTGTTACACAGATAAAACTATCTCTGTCTATTCTATCTATCTATCTATCTATCTATCTATACAAATATTTGTTGCATGTTTTATTTTGTTAAAGTTCATTTGATACTATAAATTGATACTATATACAAATCTGTGGATTTTATCGATGCATTTATTCGGGAAAACTGCAGCTCTGGACAAGCACCAGAGGAGGTTTGACCAGAGGAGAACTGGTCATGCCCAGCTGAGCCTGGTTTTTCTCAAGGTTTATTTTCCCTTCACTTGGTGAAGTTTGTTCCTCGCCACATGGCTTGCTTGGTTTGGGACTTTGGTGGAGCTGCGCATAGTTGGATTTGCTCTTCAGTGTTTGGGCTTTCAGCATTGGTATTTACATTACATTGAACTGAACTAAACTGAACTTCAACAGCAGTTTCAATTTACTAGAACTTCATCTATGTTAAGCTGCTTTGACACAATCTGCATTTTAAAAATTGTCTAGAAATAAAGATAATCTCTTCAATTCTATCCAATTCATATTACTAACCCTGATTCAAAACACTGAAATGGTTTTAAAAATATGTTTTCAGGGCTCCAAAATGCAGTTGTCATGTATTCAAACATGCAAAAGGTTTTAAAGTGAAAACTATTAAGTAATTGCCCTGCATTTTCAACAGCAATTACTCTTGTTTTCAGAGTATAATCACTCAAAAATCATATACTGATTTGGTGCTCAAAAATATTGTCTATTCTTATAATATGTAATCTGTTTTATTTTAGACAGTTGCACTGACTAAAATGTATTTGAACGATCTAACAAAGTTCTAAAGTATTTATTTGAAATCGAATTTTGCATACTGAGTTTCTTTTGATGCATTTAATCGTCTGTGGTAAATAAATTTTAAAAAATCTGTCAAGTTTGGACAGAAAGAATGAATGGTAAAAATGACACTTTAATAATGTGTTAAATAAGATCTGAGAATTACACTAATGTAATTACACTAATGACAAAGAAGACGTTGAGCAGCTGTTTATATGCTGTAATACTAAAGACAACATAAGAAGGTTTGTCATAACACTAAAACACAACCACACCTACTGTTTGTGTACACAAACAACTGGTGTATGTACAGGATCATGTCCCATAATGACGTAACATGCCTCACAACATTCACCCTCTTGTCCTGTTGAAGACAAGATCATCTACTTAATCATCTAAGGCAAAAATAAATAAACATGACACAAAATTTGTGGCATTTGTAATTTTTTTTCCCTTTGATTTAGTAATTTTTCTAGTGCAAACTGTACATACTTGCATGCTTTAAACCCTGTACACCACTAAAAGCAAAAGTAATTCAAAACACATGCAAGTTCACCTCAGCTGAAGAAATCAACAGTTATACTCACTGTAAACACAAGAGGACAGATACAACCACCTTGATCACAATAGGACTTAAGAATCTTGACAGCATAATTTTACATGCTATGGAAAATGTTGTAATGTGGTAATGTTTCAGTCAAAGAGGATATTAAGTATATTTTCATTCAACAATCACTCACATTGTGTCTGAAACCTGAAGCTGAATGCTGCCTTTATAGTTTGAGTACTAACTTGGCTTTGTTTGTTTGTTTATTGCCACATCAGTAACTTATGGCTATTTCATGGCAAGATCATTATAGATAAAAACATATTACATAATAACAGCTCCATTATACAAATTACATTATATTATTATTTTTTTTTATAACAAATGGGAAACTAATACACAAAACAGAATTTAAAAATCCTAAATAAGCATATGTGCCTTACTGAGTTACACCTACATGAAGTCATGTGGCAAAGATATAAAAGGTATATAATCTAGAATATCATTATTTGATTAACTGAAAAATGATGCCTACCATTAAAAGAACATTATGCAACATGCATTTATAAGAGATTTGACATATGAGAGAGATCAGAGACTTAAAGCTTAATAGACCCTTTTCACATGACGTCACGCAGTGTCCGGTTTCACTCCACGCAGTGTATCGTTACTTCCGCCTACACAGAACTCCCGATTGAGAACTCACCCAGCCAGCTGTATATTTACTACAGATATGGTTAGACTGTGACTACGGCTGTTTTCTGTTGTCTGCATTCAAGGTGAGACATCTGACATCTAAATAAGAACTTACAGATCAGCCAGATTTCAGTTTGAACAGAGAAAATGGGACTTTACAGTGTATTGCTTTGTGTTGCTGTCTTTACTGCAGAGGAAGGTGGTATGTACTTGTCAGCATTTGTCAAATAAAGATTTCAGATGTTTACACGGGTGCTGAACATTTTATGCCAAATTAATTTTTATTATTTGTTTGTGTCCTGAAGAATAAGCAATAAATAAAACTTTTTTTTTTTTTTTACAGTGGACAGCTGATTCACAAACACATTCATATTATTCACATTCTACTGCTCAGTTTTTGCAGACAATTTTTTCTATATAGGTATTTCATTTATGAACATAAAACATTTATGTCTATTTAATATTCATATTAGATGAAATAGAATAACAATGTTGCATGTGACTCTTACTAATCAAAGAAATCATTATAAAAATTTACAGACTGCATTTTATTTCAGTATTATTAGATTATGAAATTATTTGAAACATTATTAATTAAAAGGTAGTACAGATATCAAATTAAAACCACCCAGTGGGTGGAGGTAGGACAATGTCTTAATTCATTCAAATGGAGAAACTGAACAAACCATTATTAGATCAGTAAATAATAAATGATGAAACTGATTGCATTTATAGACGACATACTTGCCAGGTATATGTCAAGATTTAATAAAGAATTTTACTCATGCTGGAACATTTACATATAACAGATAATATAGCAGCGTCAAAGAAAAATAAATCCATTATTGATTAAATAAAATAAAACTTAATTCAATAAACTTAATTGATAAGTAAAAAGATTGCAAACATACCTTCCTTGATAAACAATAGCTTATTCCTATTCTTAATAATTTAAACAATCATTTTCAAACTCAGAAAGCAGTTCCGTATTGAAAGAGAAACATTTGGACACATACTCAATACTGTAATAGTCTTAAATCACAACGTGCAATGTAATATTTTCAGTTGTAAATTTTCCAGAGAAGTCTCCTATTCATTCAAAGGTAAACCGGAATTGGTCATTGTGAAAAGGGTCTATGCGACAAACGGCATGAATATAACCAGTAACAGGAATGTCTCCCTAGATTGGATGGAGGAAAAAAACCTAAGTTCACACTCAGTTATAGACATTTGCTGATATTTGATATATCGTGATAATGAACATCCACAATATTGATATTGTTGGTACTTCAAACTTCCACAAATAATTATTTATTATTTAAACTTTTCAAGAGTTCGCACTTTGATAATGCTCGACTATGATAGCAGATTTGGCATGCTGTCCCGGGAGAGAACCCTGAGCTTGGAGATAGATGAGCCCAAGGTTCCCGCCTGGTCAATGAGCATTAGGAGGGATATGAGATCAGGTGTTTCTCGAGAGCCCCCCTTAGGTTTTTAATTGATTCGGTATGTGAGTGTTAAGTGCTTGTGACTGTTATTACAATTCGTTTAGTACATGTTTTTAGATTGTGGGAGGAAAACGGAGTACCTGGGGAAAACCCACGCGAACACGGGGAGAACATGCAAACTCCGCTCAGAGAGTACCAACTGGCTCAAATAGCACTTGAACCTTTGGCTCTCTCATCGTAGGGCAGCAGCGCCAGCCACTGAGCCACCGTGTCGCCCGATCATGAAATTGAGGAGGAGGAGAGGGGAAGGATAGCGTTTTTAGAGTTTTTTAAAAGAACATTCACATTGTATTTGAGGAGGTGCTCATAACAATGCCAAATGCTTGGAGACTCAATAGGTTTAACTATTAAAATTAATTAATAGGGCTATTGTATGTTAACTGTGTAATAACTGTCTCCAGTATGCAATAATGCTCTGACAGTTAACAGTAATTGATTTAACTTAACTCAAAATGAAAACTACAAAAAGCTTATTTTAATCCTAAGTGATGTTCATTTCTTACTTAATGCCTAGGGCTGTGAATCCTTGGGTAGATTCATAGGTTTCCAATATGATTCAAGAACGATTTTTGTACATTCTTTAAACTGTTAGATTATGTAGCCCATATCTTTATAACTTTTGCATTGCAGTAAATAACATACATTTTCAGGAATTTCCTGACCAGTTAAACATATTTGAGCAATTCCAGCGTGACAATTGCTGTAAAAACTCAAAATATAAATACACAGAGAAAGTATTAACATTATACTAAAACATCTGTTTATATTTTCCAAAATAACTAACCCCAGAATTATAGGATCAGAAAAATATCAATCTGTCAACATTTTTTAGATTTTAAATGAGGAAAATAAACATGCTCTAGGATGTGACCAAAAAGTCTGCGAGTTCAGTATACAACATACTTTTTTAGAAATTCTGTGAATTAAACTGCGCAAACCAAAAGAACTCACTGGCTCACTATAGAACAAAAATTATTGATTTTATTTTACATTTTTGCAGTGATGAGGAAAAAGCTTGGTTATGGATGTGACAGATGTGAAATTGCCACTTGTGTGGCTTTGGTAAAGCAAATGTAATTCTTTCAAAACATTGACAGAAACATTTTGAGAATTTTTACAAGCCTACAGAAAGAAACTTACAAAGGGTTTCGCTGATATGTTTTGGTGGTATTTTTTCATGGCAAAGTTGACATTTGCATGGAACTGCTCATTTGCAGCAACTAGATGCAGAAGTTATGTATTTTAAGCTGGAAAAAATAATTCAATATATTCAATGAAACATTAGTGTTTAATTGTAAACATTGCATATATTTTCTTAACACGTAGGAAAAAGGGCAACACTGACATCACAGACTGATGCAATTCCATTTACATTTTTCAATGAAAAACTCGAAGCTAGGGGTTCTAGGCTCTCCAACATTATTTCATATGCTAATTTTTAAAAACTGAAAGTGTCCTAGAGCTACTCATGTCAAAGTCATATGGATCATACATCTCAAATTAACAAAAATCCAAACTGTTACACACCCCTGATTTTTTTTTATGCTGCCCATTAAATGGGAAAATAATATAATAAAAAAAATACAGTTCTTCCATGGAAAACAGTATTACAGAATACAGTCACAAAAATATAGTTGTATACACATTTATATGCATAATAACTCTTAAATTAACAAACATCAAAACTGAAACACAGATTTTTTGTGAGGTTTTTAAGCTTGAGATTGCAGTTTTAATCATGAAGTTACAGTATTGACAATTTCTTTTTAGCAAAGGTTCCAAATTTTTTTTTTTTTAATTATATTTCAAGAAAGACATTTTGTAGTTCTGTGAACATGTACTGTTATATTTTTGTTGTTGTTGTTCCAGTCGACACATCGCAGAAATAACCGAAAATAGAAACTGTAGTGCTGTCGTCTCAGACGACTAGAACAAAAACTTGTAAAGGTAAAGTAAAGTTCTTTGAAATACACATTTTTATTTGATCTCAATTCAAAAATGAAGCAAGGATGGGACATAGAATAGCTCCTCCCCTTTAAAAAAAAAAACTAAAAAACAGCCAATAGCATTTTAATTTATCACTGCCAGTGATAGTGGCTGAGATCTGTCAGTGAGAGTGGCTGAGATCAAGCACATCAAATGAGAAGCATCTTGAAGGGGGCAGGGCGGGGCATGTCAGATACTAGAGAGCATTTGATTGGTCAAGATTTGATGAGAAACTGAAGTATGAGCTACTGATCCTTTTAGGCGGAAGTGACAAACTGCAAGCTTTGGATGTTTATATGAGTTTTATATTTTCTAAATGCGAATTTTGTCACTGTTTTGGAGCACACCAGCTAACAGATATCCTTAAAACTAACAGACTAAAATTAACATCTACATTTTTTATTTTAATTTCACACGACCTTTAAAATGGAAAATATACCTGTTTCACGCGGCACATCACGTTGTGTGCTATTAAGACACAATTAAATTTATGTAGCAACTGAGGTGGTCCAGTGTAAAAGAAAAATGTGAGTAATGATGACAACCGAGAAGGATGAGCTTAAGTTTAAGGATGTTGCTAAAGTTTGTTGTATTATTTCCTAACTGCAAGAGGCTTGTCAATCCTTCCATTTGTTTTGTGAAAACCAAAGTATTCCCATATCTTCGGCTTCATGTTGGCTGACACCTTGCGAAATGTGCCTTCGTTGCCCTCTATTTTGCTGCATTTATCCAAAACACAACAAACAGGTGCCAGTGTTAGTAAAGTAATTCACTGCGGCACTGTAGTAAAAGTGCAACTCATACGCATGCAAGCAATGTAAGATCTGAATTATTTTTTACATTATGCAACATCATATAATCGAGAATCATTTGTTTCTTATATATGAAATCAATTTGTAATCGATGCATCAAGAATGAATCGTTACACCCCTATTAATGCTTAATAATACATTTGTAACACTATCGTATTTGTTTACAAGTCTTAATGATTTAGCATCTGCTAAATGACTAAATGTAACTGTAATAAATATGGCTTTTTCTCACTGTTGATTTTAATGCATTAACTAATGTTTACTAATGAAACTTTATTGTAGTGTTACCTATTTTTTTGTCATTCAAATTGGTTTAAATATTTGTTTGCTCTGGAAAAAAAAAAAATTGATGATGCCATAATCCTACTCAGGGAACTAGTCCAGCAAATTAAATTCAAGCAAATGCAGGATTTATAATATTGACACACTAGACCCATCATGTCACACTGGCTGAAAGTCTGGGAACTTTGGCCGCTTTGAATGGTGAAGGACTGCACACTATGTTATATCACCAAGAGGTTAACCAACCAATCACGTTTCATTTTGTGCCACGCCATGTTTGTGGGAGTGGAAATGCCCTTAGAATAAAAACCCGTCTTGATGGTTTCCCTGCGGAGTTCTATAAACACTTTTGGTCTATTTTATCACTCTTCATCCGTTTGATAAACGAATCAAAACTAAAATCTAAATTCCAGAAACCATGAACACAGCCACAATTGCACTCCTCCTCAAACCCAATAAAGATCTAACATTACCGTCAAGCTATCGTCCAATATCACTAATCAATGTAGATACTAAAATAATCGCTAAAGCACTTTCATTAAAGGTAGACAAGCATCAAACAATACACACAGACTCATAAACCTCATACACCACTCATCAATAAGCAAAAACAAAACTATCATAGTCACTCTCGATGCAGAAAAAGCCTTCGATGAAGTAAACTGGAAATTCCTGTTTTCCACATTAGAGAGGTATGGTTTTGGGGAGTCATTTATTAACTAGATTAAAATTCTCTACACATCACCCTTAGCCACCATCATTACTAATGGAACTAGACAAGGATGCCCACTCTCTCCCTCTCTATTCACCATATTCATTGAACCACTTGCACCAGCTATCCATCAAAACAACTACATCAAAGGAATTCAAACATTAAACATACACCATAAAATAAGTCTTTACGCTGATGATATATTTTTATACATACAAAATCCCCAAATAATATCATTACAAGAAACTATAAAACTTATTGATACTTTTTAAAATATTTCTGAATACTCAATCAACTGGAATAAATCTGCTATACTTCCATTAGTGTGGATGTGACATCCCAAACATCACCAATCACTCTGTGAACCAACTACATCACATATTTGGGTATCAATGTTTCTGCCAGGCTGTCAGAGTTGTTTGAAATCAACCATACTCCATTACTTAAAAAAATAGATGACAATTTTCAACGTTGGATGAACTTGCACTATCCATCATGGGCAGAATATTCGTATCTAAAATATCCATACTCCCTAAAATAAACTATTTATTTTCAATGATTACAACACAGCCCACTCGTCAAATCTCTAGATTCAATTAGCACAAAATTCTACTGGAAAAACAGGACCCCAAGAATTAAATTGACAACCCTACAGAAACCAAAATCACAAGGAGGATTAGAAGCACCACATTTTTACAATTATTTTCTGGCAAATCAGCTCCAAAACATACACAAATGGATCAAATCTAACTTATCAGAATACACATGGCAAGAATGAACAATCAATCTGCAAGGACATTAACATTTCAGAACTACCCTTTCACAGTCAAACAATAAAAAAAACATCACTGTTTTAAAAATGCAGACAATAGAAGCAACTCTGATAGCCTGGTGGAAATTTCATCAGATAACAAATTCCCCAGTCACACCATCTAAATACACCCCGATTTGGAATAACCCTGATTTTTTAGATAACAAGAAGCCACTCAACAGATTTAGTATTCATTTTTATCAGTATTTTTCCATCATAATTTTGTCTTTATGTACTTCTTTATTTCCCCTCTTGTTCTATTCATTCCTTTTTCTGTCTCTCTCAAATTTATTTTATTATTATTATTATTATTATTTTCTCTCCAACTCAGTTCCTTGTGACATCTTCAAATGTACAGCTTGTATTAGAAATAGAGCTGCGTGTGAAGTGGGGCCTGGTTTCACTAATTTCTTTCCCCGGCCGGTCCAACAACAGATTCAAATCACATACTTATATATACACATTCACAGGGTGTGACGATGTTTACTATAAATGTACCACAATCATGTTGCACTGCTTGCTTCAACCTTAAATAACTCTTTCAAACAATATCTAACCTTAAATACCTCTTTTGCACAATATTCACCTTCAATACCTCTCTTGCACAATATCCTGCACAACATTGTTCAGTCTCATGTAAAAGTACTTGTATAGCCTGTCTTATGTGTATAGTTAAGTATCTTATAGTATATGTTAGCTATGCACAGGTTTTTAAAATAGCTCTTATGTCCAGTGTTGTGTTTGTATTTATGATTAATTTATGTAGCACCGTTGTCCTCCGAGACACGACATTTCGTTCCTCTGTATATCCACACATGTAGCAGAATGACAATAAAGCTTGACTTGAGTAGTAGTAGTAATAATTGTTGTTGTTGTAGTAGTGGTTATAGTAGTATTTGTGGTTGTTGAAGTAGTAGTAGTTGTAATTATTATTATTGTTGTTGTTATTATTATTATTACTGTTGTCCTTTTATCCTGTCATTATTACTATCATTACATTACTATCATTGTTGTCACTCCTTACCACGGATTGGTTCCTATCTGTTTTATTTATATGTATGTTATTTGCTTCATGGGCGACGTAGTGGCGCAGTGGGTAGCACGTTCGCCTCACAGCAAGAAGGTCGCTGGTTCGAGCCTCGGCTGGGTCAGTTGGCGTTTCTGTGTGGAGTT
>CAIGQV010018273.1:5036717-5063737 GCA_903798115.1 Danio jaintianensis | reverse complement strand
TATATATATATTAGTATTATTATTATAAATATCCAATTATATTCCCTGGCTTTTCTATCAAAGATACTAGAAAAAATATCTACTCAATTATGTTCATTCTTTGAGAGAAACAATATTTGTCTGAAATTCCAGTCTGTGTTTAGAGCATTTCATAACACTGAAACAGCTCTCATAAGTTACAAATGACCTGCTTTTATTGTCTGGTTGTGATTGCATTTCTCTGTTAGCGCTGTTGGACCTGAGTACTGCATTTGATGCTATTGATCATGACATTCTCCTAGATAGGCTTGTGTAACGGAGTAAAGAAGTGTGTTAAATTAATGCCTAAATGGGGACAGCGACTTTTACAGTGTGCGTGGTGTAATAAGCGTGTGGAATAGAGACCGCCCACAGCAGAGTTAATGAAGCATTGCTGTGGGTAAGTCGTACGTTTCTCTCGGTTAGAAAATTTATTTATTTATAAGTGTCTAAAGCACATAAATATCTGCTTTATTGTGAGTGAATGTTTCAATAAATATGTTGGGACACTGTTGAGTTGTGTTTGGCGTCAAGTGTGTTGCTCAATCTTGAGTTATAACGTTACGAGGCCTGATTGTAATTAATTTGTGTGCTGTCTTGTGTTTTATGTAGAAACGGTTATTTTCTTTATGAACCAGGAACTATTTACACACGCTGTCTGTCTCGATTGTACAGGTATGTTGTTAAATGTTATTAAATGTTTGTAATTCTTTTTTTTTTATTCAAAATGAGTTGCTAAATTTCTCCACTAGGTGGGGATGTTTTCCTTCTTTTTGAGTTAAATTGTATTGCTCTGTACTACTCAATAATTGTACATTGAGTATTCTCATTCATTGATTTGTCATTTATAATTCATTCAAAGTGTGTTATGTTTTGCATATTCAGACTGTTAAAATGTACAACTGAAACACTATGATCATAAAGTTAAAAAGAATTTAATTGGCATATAAAAAAATATAAAACTGTTTTAAATAAAACAGAGCAGAGTTAATGAAGCATTGCTGTGGAAATGGTTATTTTCTTTATAAAACAGGAACTATTTACACACGCTGTCTGTCTCCATTGTACAGTAAAAAGACAGTCAAGGCAAGACCGTCACACTTGAATATTATGTTGGTATTACTGTAACTGCATTGACTTGGTTCACGTTTTACTATATGCTATAAAGTATGCTATCAATGTCTAATGCAGAAAAGCTTTCTCACGCTTTTATGACCTCTCAGTTAGACTATTGTGATGCATTATTACGTGGTTGCCCTGTAAGTCTAATAAACAGGTTTCAGGTTGTTTAAAATGCAGCTTGTGATGAAATCAAAGCTGTCAGAAAATGCCCTCATTAGTCTCCACCCATTTAACGTAAATGGGGAAATGGGTAAAAATATAAAGGAAGAGGAGGAGAGTTGAAGAAGGGTGGCCTAAAGGCTGATTTATACTTTCGCCTGGTGCCGGATTGCGCTTCTCCGCTGAGTGCGCACGCACCAGACGAAACGGATGAGGCTTTTTTACTTGATGCGTTCGCCGTTGAGATGTCCTTTAAAACGACAGGGGGCCGGTCAAAAGGGAGCATAAACAGAGAAGTAGGTAGTTTCCGGAACTATGTCATATAATTTACGTTATTCAAGATTTTTATGATTTTTATAATCATTCATTCATTCATTTTCTTTTCGGCTTAGTCCCTTTATTAATCTGGGGTCGCCACAGCGGAATGAACCGCCAACTTATCCAGCATATGTTTTTACGCAGCGGATGCCCTTCCAGCTGCAACTCATCACTGGGAAACATCCATACACACTCATTCACACACACATATACTACGGACAATTTAGCCTACCCAATTCACCTATACCACATGTCTTTGGACTTGTGGGGGAAACCGGAGCACCTGGAGGAAACCCACGCGAACACGGGGAGAACATGCAAACTCCACACAGAAATGCCAACTGACCCAGCCGAGGCTCGAACCAGCGACCTTCTTGCTGTGAGGCGAACGTGCTACCCACTGCGCCACCGTGCAGCCATTTTTATAATCATTTAAGAATTTTAAATCAGACTTGCATCACTTGCTTTTGTTCATATCTCAAACAGTTCTACCTATTAAAGTTTATTAAAAAAAAAACTAATTATTATTAGAATATGCAAGAGGTACACAAATTGGGATAACATGCAAAGAAAGCAAAACAACAAAACAGATGAAAAAAACAAAACAACAACAACAATACAGTCAGGTACTGGCAGGTGTGTGTGTGCGTGCGTGTGTGTGCGTAAAGGTAACTGGGTGGACAACAATTATAGTAATGTAATGATAGTAATAATGACAGTAAAAAAAGGACAACAGTAATAACAACACTGACAACAATAATAATAATTACAAGTACTACACCAACTGCTACTACTACAGAAATTACTAATGCTACTACTACTGCAGCTGCTGCAATGTATACTACTTCTGATACTACTACAACAATGACTATTACTACTGATATTACTAGAACAACGTCTACTACAACTGATACTACTACAACGTCTACTACTACTACAACAACTACTACTACAACATCTACTACTACTGCAACAACTACTACTACTTCAACAACCACAACTACTACTACTGTTGCAAAGGCTTATTTGAGAGGAGAGATGTCAAACGATCGTTTGTAGTTTAAATGTGTATAATGTTAAGCCTTATTTCCCTTTGTTGAGTTATATATTGACTGAAGATTTAGTATACTTTGGCCATCCTTTATGTACTTAAAAAATGGGAAAACTGTTGTACAAGTGGATATACACAACTATATTTTGTTATTTATTATCTTTATTATATTTTCTGTGTTTCAGACTAATTTCTCTACTGCCTGTACATTTGTGGCATAGACTCTGCTAATACAATCTAATACATCAATCTGACCACCTGACTCCTCATCCTTTAATAATATTTGTGCTCTGACCGGCACCCAGGGAGATTCACTCATCTGATAAATCAGTGCAAACCTTTAAAACATTGTGTCCTTTGAGTCGGATCGAGTGTATCTTTCTGATAAGATGGACTTAGATGAGGATATAGTAGCTGGATCTTGCCCAAAGCGTCAAACTCGCCCTCCAGCCTACTTTGAATAATATGAGGTGCAGCTTCCCAGAGGCCGACCTGTGTCAGATCATGAGGTTGAGTATGAACAGCAACTGGTGCTCCTGGGCCGCCCCATTGAATCGGCTTAGTAGGAGTGATAAGGTGAGGCTGGTCTGAGCCAACAAGCAGCAAGGGCTGGACATCATTAAGGGTACGTAGTGGATGGCCTCTCAGGTGGCGATACTTCTGCTTTAATTGCTCCACCGGATGAGACTGGCAGGACAGGTTAAGTCGATCAGCAGTAAAGACATTGCTGATTGGATAACTAATCCGTGGTCGACAGAAAGGAGAAACCTGAAAGCATAGGTTACGACCATGAGTGCCCTGGACGTCATCACAGACTTTCCGTAACAGAAGGTCTTCAGGAATACACTGAATGCCTAGGGCTTCAACTGCTGCAGAAAGCAGAATTGTCCGTTCTGACCCGTCATCTAGGAGGGCAAAGGTATCCAAGGTATGATCTTCATAGTGCAGATGCACTGGGACAACTTTCAGCATTACAAGGCCTTTAACAGAAGGTTTATCCAGGAAGAATCAGTCTGAGGAGGAACTTGTAAAGCAACTTTTCTTCAGTGTAGCAGAGCCCTCTGTGGCTGATGGATTGACGTTCACATTGTGAAGAGGGAGAAGATGCAGACCACGGCAAAGACTGCAAGGCTTTTTCAGATCACACTTGGCAGCATGGTGAGATCTGGCACAACGCCAACAGCGATTGTTACTCCAAATCCTGGTTTTAACTTGATCAGACGTGAGCTGAGCGATTGAGCCAATGAGCGAATGAGTCACACTGACTCAAGTAATGTTCAAACCCATCACAGAAAGGACAGTACCGTTTAGCTCTAGCAGGTTTGGCTGACTGAACAGAGCCTTTCTGAGGCAAGGGAAACTCCACGGAGGAAGGGATCAAGGATACAGGTGGAGCTGAGGATGCTTTAACTCCATGTAGTATGGTAACAGATCTCTTGCTATGATCAGACTTAACATGTAACCCTTTTAAGTTCAATTCAGTATCATAACTATGACATCTGGACTCATAATGAAGCCAATTAGAGAAGTCAACCAGGTTCAGAGTGAATCCAGTTCGTCAAAACATTTGACGGCAAAAGTCTGCTCTCTGCTCTGGAGGAAGCTTACTTAAAAGGCATGCAACGTGGGACCCGCAACTCAACTCCAATTCCCCATCATGTCCTAATGTTCTCAACAAGCCCACTAGGGACTGTACTTGAAGAGCGAAGGCCGGAATATCACCACGTTTAACATCAATACTGTCAAGGATATTAGCAATCCTCCTCAAAGCTAACTGATGTGGCTGGCATATTTCTCATTAAGAGCTGACATAGTATCCGTGAAGGGGGTAAGGGAATTCAGATTAGCATCAGCATTCATCTTAGCTTCCTCAAGTTTAAGGTGATGGACCCTTAAGGAACTGACTGTTGGTAGGTAGGGAAGGGAATGGTACTAGGCGCAAGCAACTCTCGTAGCTCCTGAGGTGTCGGTGGTGGAGGTAGCGCATTAATTTTAGGGGCAATAGGTGGAAAAGAAAGTAGGCGAGCAGGAGGTAACATCACGGGGTGATAAGAAGAGGCTTGAGAGAACATGAGATCTTCCAGCTGCCTGGCTTAGGTTGCGGCAGACACAGGCCAAGGGGGCAGAGGAGGATCAGTGAAAGGACCACCATCACCAAATACAGGTGTAGATACGCAGGGACTCACTTGAGGACTGGATAACTGGGACACCGAGGCATGTACTGGTGAATAAGGTTGGCCTCTGGCTTGACTAAGGTCTGCTCCAAGTGACTGAGCTGTTAGAACTACCACTTGAACCTCTGTACTAGGGATGGGATTTTCTGATCATTCTTCATTTCGATTAATCCACAGGTATGAAAAATGAGTACTCGATTAATCGGGGGGGTGGAGCTTAAGCAAGAGGCGGGGGCGTGTGAATGGCGTCATAGCGACAATTAAATAACATTAAATTAAAAAAACATATTTTAATTAAAGCCCTGTTAAAAACGTTGTTGATAAAACTATGACAGGATTTAGAAAACAATTAAATCAACACTGTTGGGTTATTAAAAATCACCATCAATATTGGCTAACACAGTAAGCATTTAAAGAAGCATGAGGCATGTAGGTTTTCTACGCATTGTAAATAAAATTAATCATAAAGCCTAGAGACACAATATGTAAATGTTATATTACAAATTGTGTTTATCTACACAAAATGCATGTGAGCTTGAACTACATGCCAACCAGAATGGATGCGCTTCTCCTGTTACAGGGCGCTTTTAAACAACGACAACTGAAGCCCCGCAGAAAAAAGAAAAGAAAAAAAAAGTTATTTTGCAGTATTATCCCCATCAATATGTGTCTTATTATTTCTATAAATATTTTGGATCCAATTTAAAAAGATAACCTACCTTTTTCTATGTTTTAGACTACAACAAAAAAACACACACATGATACTCTGCTTTTCAGTTATTTTATGCAACTGACATTTTCAACAAAACAATATTTTACTTCAGCAGCACCACAACAGCTGTGGATCAAAAAAGTTTTTTTTTTTTTTTTTTTGTAAAAGGATCGCAAAAATAAAGTTTTACCAAGACTTCACCAAATGACTGTTAAGTAGCCCATAGCATAACGAAAATTAGAGGCTATTATAATTTGGCTGCGTAAACTTAAAATAAAAATAGCCTGAATATTTTTACCACAGCTATAAAACCCTAAGATTAGGTAAAATTACATTTCTTTTAAAATGATCAGTCGGTGAAGGTAAATAAAATAAAGCCGGCCTAATTTAACTATGCTGCTTAAACTTAAAATAAAAACAGCCTGAATATTTGACCATGCATGGCTAATAAAACTTAACATAAGGACTACATATTTTTATTCAAAAAGATCAGTCGGTCTACGTGCTCCGATGAAAGCCGAGTGCGAAGTTTATTTACAATTAGACCGGCGGTGGAAAAAACGCGCTCAGCAGGCACAGAAGTTGCAGGAACAGCCAGGTACCACTGGGCAAGGGTGCTTAGCCTTGCAAATCGAGACTCATTTACTTTCCACCACAATAAAGGATCCTGGTTTAAAGAGATGCATGGCTCCCTGAAGTAGCTTTCGATTTCGGTGTCATCCGCAGAAACATCACTCATGCCGTAGTCCTCGCCGAAAAGAGTGTCGAGCGCCGTTGCTGAGTCGGGCTTACTTTGTATGAGTCTAACAGGTTTTGGGATTGTCTCGCAAAGCTGTTTTAGATTCTCTTTTACTCTCTCCTGAAGCTCTGTCTCAAGAAACTTGAGATGTTTGTGTCTTGGATCCAAAGCCGCTGCAATCAGAGGCAGATACACTTTCTCAGCATCCTCAGTAACTGCGACTACGTGCCGTTTCAGAGATTCGGCTACGGCATTTTTAAATTAAGACACTCTTGGAGACTCACTCATCTGTGTGTTTAGGTGTCTAGTAATGAGACTGTGTGTGATCGGATACACCATTGAACTGGAAACATGGGTCTGACTGCACATTGCAGTTGTGGCACACTTCAGAGACTTGAGAACAGGTGTCAGTTCTTCCACAATCTCCCAGTGCTCATCTTTTAGGTCAAGTGTCCTTGCATCTGCAAGTTTTGTAACATTGCGATCTGACAGAACAGCACACACAGCCCACCTTTGTTCCAAAAGGCGTTCAAACATATCACACACCGAATTCCACCGCGTGCGACAATGCTGAATAAGCTTATGGTCGGGTATATTTTGTTCTTGTTGTTTCTGCCTAAGCGCGGCTGTAGCTACTGTGCTGTGGTGAAAATGTGATACCAAGCGGCTACTTGCAGCGATTACATTTTTTACAGTTGCAACATTGAAGCCCTCGTTGATTGCAAGTTGCAGGGTGTGTGCGAAACAGGGCGCTGATTCCCAAAGACTTTGATTTGCCTGAACCATGTTAGCAGCGTTGTCATGCACACATGCCATAACTTTTTCAGAACTTAACAGCCACTTTTCTGTTGCATCTTTTAGATAGCTGGCAATGTTCACAGCTGTGTGTCTTTTCTCGAAACCTCGCGTCTCTAATACTGCACTGTGAATTTTCCATTCGTTTATGTAATGACAGGTTAGCGTCATATAGGATTCAGTGGTTAGCGATGTCCACGCATCCGTTGTTATAGCCACACGCGCTGGCTTCGACAGACTGTCTTTTAGTGCACAAGCGCATTTCTCGTACAGAGCATCAATCCTTGCAGTGACTGTTTTGCGCGATGGGACAGTATAGTGGGGCTCAACGTAACTCATTAAACGTTTGAAACCTTCACCTTCAACAAAACTAATAGGCAGCAAGTCTTTTGCTGTCATTTCTGCTATTAGCTGCGTCATCTTCTCTGCCCTGCCTGTGTTGCATTTCTGTCTGATGGTGAATTCTCTTATGCTCGTCTGACTGCTGGTTGTGGCACCGGCATCATCTCCTTTTTTGTGTTTATGTGCAAGATGGTAACGCATCGAACTTGTTGTGGAGTTGTAGACGAGTGTGGCGCTGCACATCTTACACTTGACTGTTTTTTCATCAAGTTTTTCAAAGTGTTGCCAGACATCGCTGCGCGCTTTAGAAGCCATACTCGATCTGCGCTCCGGTCTTGTCTCTAGACCGCAACTTCCTGCAGCCATAACCAATCAAATATCAGACTACCGCCCAAATACCAGCATAACCAATCAGAAAGAATGAAAGTAATTTGATTTCAGAGCCAATCGATCATCGCTTTCATGCTCGATCGTCGCTGATGCGTTCGGCTAATCGATTAATCGAATACCCCTACTCTGTACCTCCCCCACCCACACCTCAGGAGCTACGAGAACTGCTTGAGACCTGAAGCCGTCTGCCCCTGCTCCGTTTCTTATAGCGAGACCTCCAGAGCAGTGAGGCAGCACTGTGCAAAAGGACCGCTGATGTCTAAGTCCCGGATGACACCAACCAATCAGTGTGCACAATGCAACGCAGCATCATCGAGGTGGGCTGAACAAAAGAACTAGTTGAGAGTGACAGTGCACACGGGAGATAATGCTGGATAACACCCCTGATATCTAACTCACTCGGCAAAGAGGGACATAACAGTCACTTGTGGTATACTGTGTTACAGTGTGCGTGTCTTAAAAGTAAGTGATCACTGTTTATAAAGTTCTTATCAACAGAAGACCAGCTGTTGTTCACGTACTACTAGTAGTTGCTTGTTAGCACGATACTGCTTGTATTACCTGCTTAAACTCGGGAATTGTCAACTGTTTCAATACAAGTTGTAGTTATATGTTCATATGTACACATTCCAGTATGCTACTACTGTATATTTATAGCACACATATGTGCGCATTATGTGGCGATAACTAGGTACATGCCGTGATCATTCATGTTGCACATGTCCAGACAAAGACCCCGCCATCACGCGGCATACATGTGCTCGTGACGGGCCCTCTTGTGGACACTGAGAATTGCGCTTATATTATCTACTGGGCCATTATTGCTTATTATACTTGAGTTGTGTGCTGTTCAGTTATTAATGTTCATTATAAACCATCTGTATTGATTATTGTTTATTGTTTATTTGTTTCAGAAACCACACATAGGTTCCATTGTATACCAAGTCCTTCAGTAAACCTAAATCATATCTAAATATCCTGAGTGCCTCTCTTCAATTAAGAAACCATCTCACTCAGTTCTGACCGACTGCCTATTGTGTTTCACACCCCAAATTAATACATCCACGAACCCCTCCATTTCAACCACAAACATTGGAGTGGTTAGTCTTAACCTTTGAGACTACCTCCACTCCCTGTTGTGCTGCCTATGCACTTCAGCGCCATACACGTCAGCACCCCTTGACAGATGAGGACATTCGTTTCTCGGTGGAGAGGTGTTTTAACATGGACAATTGTCTTCAGAGCCTACCCAGGCTGAAGCGGTTTGGAGCCTAATTGATCGTTTGTGAACGATCCTTTCTGGGGCTGGCTTCGAGATTTGACAGTGGGCTAGTAATGACCCTGCTGCGTTGAGTCATCTACCATCTAGGGTTAGGGCAACCAGTATGGAGTTGTGGGTGACACAGGAAAGATCTGATGTCCCTGAATTGACACTGGGTCTGAGTTCGAATTGGCAATCTGATACCTTGTCCTACAAGCATAGACCTGTCGCCTATCAGACACCTACACTACGGAACATCTATAGGGTCCTTGCTTCTCAATACGACCCACTGGGATGGCTCCTTCCGTACACAACCCGTGCCAAGATAATCGTTAAACACCTGTGGAACAGACAGCGAGAGTGGGATGATCCCAACCTACCGCCTGACCTCCTTCAATCCTGGAGTGATCTACCTTTCATTCCTTATAGCTCGTTCCTGTGTTACCCCTAGGAGAGTACATTCCATTCCCAGACTGGAACTCTGTGGGAGCTTGGTTGCAGCCCAAATGGCAAAATTGTTACAGAGTGAGAGGACTTTGTCCATTCAGTCTACTGTGTTGTGGACTGATTCTACGACGGTCCTTCAGTGGTTAAGACCTGAATCATGCCAGTACAAAGTTTTCGTGGGCAACAGGATCGCTGAGATCCAAGAGCTTACTGACCAGTACTCCTGGCGTTATGTGGGTTCTGCAGAAAACCCTGCTGATGACCTTACAAAAGGGAGATCACTTTCCTACCTTACAACCCCAAACCGCTGGTCACAGGGACCTTCTTTCCTTCTCCTTGACTCTCAGGAATGGCAAGTCTTTCCCTCTACTGCGCCTAGTGCAGATACAGCAGAGTTACGGAAGTTTACCTTCTCTGGAGTCATTAACTTGGTGACTTCTAACAGTCACCCCAAGGAATGGGATTCACCTATCTGGCTGGAACTATTGGATGTCACAGTCAGAGAACTTAATAGTGACCTAGATCCTAAAGCTGTGCCAGTAGCTGCCGATTATCTGAAAGCAGAAATCCACATTCTCAAATGTATTCAACAGGAATCCTTCCCTGAAGATTACCGCCTGTTAGAATCAGGAAAGTCTGTTAAACCTAGCAGTCATTTAGTAGCCCTGGCCCCAGAGATGGATCCGTCTAGTGGCTTGATCAGAGTGGGAGGTCACCTAAGGAGGGTTGCCGACCTTGCAGATATCATTCTTCATCCTGTTGTCCTAGACCCTAAGCATCCAGTTACTCGCCTGATTATCCAGCATCATGGCCAATTACATCATCCTGGCCAGAGCGACTGTTTGCTGAGATAAGAATATTGGATCCTGTGAGGCCGTGAAGCTGTTAGACAGTTTCAACGTACCTGTCCAGAGTGTTGCCGATGGAGAGCTCAGCCTTCAGTGCCTCGTATATCTGATCTACCCCCTGCCCGTCTTCAGCTTTATAAGCCTGCCTTCCATGCATGTGGCATGGATTGCTTTGGCCCTTTCTTAACTAAGTTTGGGAGGCGTACAGAGAAGCGATTGGGGATTATTTTTAAGTGTCTGACCTCCAGAGCTATTCACCTGGACTTGCTCCCAAGCCTGAGCAGTGACTCCTTCCTGATGGAACTTAGGTGGTTTATCGCAAGGAGAGGTAGCCCAGCAGTTATGGTCAGACCAGGGAACCAACTTCCGTGGAGGTGAGCGGAAGTTGCGAGAAGCCTTTACCTCCTTTGTTCCTGATTTGCAGAAACTGCTGGCCCGCCAAAAGATCCATTTCCACTTCAATCCACCGGCAGCCCCTCACTTTGGCGGAGTGTGGAAAGGGAGGTGAGGTCTGTGAAATCAGCACTGTACACTGTCTGTTCCCGGCGAGGTCCTGATGACAGTTATATTGGAAGTTGAGGCCATCCTTAACGCAAAAGCTTAAGGCTATGCCTCATCAGATGTGGCCGACGTTGACCCAGTAACCCCTAGCAGTCTGCTCATGGGGCGTCCAGATGGATCTTTACCTCAGGTGATTTACCCAGAATTAGAAATGTTGAGTCGCCAAAGATGGAGACATTGCCAAATCCTGGCTGATCAGTTCTGGGCCAGATTCATTCGGGATTATCTTCCTAGTCTGCAGACGAGGCAGAAATGGCTAGCCTCACCTCCTGATCTAAAGGAACATACTTGTGTCATGATTGTTGACCCTCAGCTGCCACGAGGTTTGTGGCCTGTTGGTAAAGTTGTGCGAACCCACCTGAGCCCTGATGGCCACATTAGATCAGCTGATGTACAGATCAAAGATCATGTATATACCCGGCCAGTAGCGCGACTGGTCGTTCTGCCACCCTTACCCTCATGTGATCCTGGAGCACCTAACTCACCTAAATAGTCACCATTTTAATCACAAAGATGCTTCTCATCTTTGGGGGCAGCTGTTGCAAAGGCTTATTTGAGAGGAGACTTTTATTCTGGCATTACAGCAACGTCATCCGCCATTACGGGTAATCCTGAGAGTTGATTCACTGCTGTCTGGTGCTCACTTACTGTCTGTTGGAGCTAATCAAGGACATCTAATACTGTCAATATTAGTTGTTTGCTGAAGATGTTTATTGGAGGTGTTAGTCATTGACCTACAAGTAAGTTTGTGTTAATTATGTGTTAAGTGAGATCGCAAAAGATCTCGGCTGAGTTATTTATAGCTCTGTCACACACACGAGGCCAGTAACCATTGTTTGAGATTGTTTAACCTGCATACACTTTTCAGAATGTGATTATTTCTCCATTATTGCAATGTAGATCCCCTTTTTGATTCTCAATGATGCTCTGTGATGTGGTTTCATTATTTAGTGCCGTTTGAACTGTTTTAATGATACACTTTGATGTGGCGTGATCTATTCCATATATGATTCCAAGACCTGTGAAGAGATGATCCCAAGGTATCCATAATCCTGGACCAGGTCGTATCCCGAGCTGATGCTGTGGTCGTCATGAAGAAATGGAGTGCATGAGACTGATTCCTGAATGACCACCGTGACGAACGAGTCCCCACATCGATCCTGCGGGCCAACCTGACCGCCCGCTGGTGCCCTACTCACACCTGCAGCTTCTCCACGATAGACGTCCAGCTTCTCCAGCCTCCGGCGCCTAGACTGCAGCTCTGAACAGGAAGTTTGGCCAGATGAAAAATGGTCGTGCCCAACAGAGCCTAGTTTCTCTTGAGGTTTTTTTCCCTTCACTTCGTCAATTGGTGAAGTGTTTTTTTCCTCGCCACTGTCGCCGCTGGCTTGCTCGGATCGGGACTCATGGATTGAAACTTAAACCACACTGAACTAAACTACACTGAACTTCAACTCTGAAATCTGGACTTTACTTGAACTATGTTAAGCTGCTTTGACACAATCTATATTGTGAAAAGCGCTATATAAATAAACATGATGTGGAGATCCTGTTCATTATGTCAAACGATCGCTTGTAGTTTAAATGTTTAAAATGTTAAGCCTTATTTCCCTTTGTTGAGTTATATATTGACTGAAGATTCAGTATATTTTGACCATCCTTTATGTGCTTAAAAAATGGGAAAACTGTTGTACAAGTGCATATACACAACTATATTTTGTTATTTATTATCTTTATTATATTTTCTGTGTTTCAGACTAATTTCTCTACTGCCTGTACATTTGTGGCATAGACTCTGCTAATACAATCCAATACATCAATCTGACCACCTGACTCCTCATCCTTTAATAATATTTGTGCTCTGACCGGCACCCAGGGAGGTTGACTCATCTGATAAATCAGTGCAAACCTTTAAAACAACTACAATAACTACTACTACAACAACTGCTACTATTACTACAACAACAACAACAGCAACCTGAATAATGACAATGGTAGAATTACTTATAATTATGATAATGAGGAAATAACAGGAGAAGGACAAGTCAGAACAGTAATAATAATAATAATGATAACAAGTAGAAGTAATAAAATTAATGATAATAGTGAGGAGGTAAGGGGAAGTTGGGAAATCAGGAAGAGGGCAAATTATGATAATAGTAATAATACTAAGTAGAAGAGGAGGAAAGAAAAAAAATCGAAGAATAAGAAGAAAAGGAAGAAATAGGAAAAGAAAGGGAAGAAAAAGTAGAAAGGAAGTAGAACAAAAAGAAGGGAAGAAAAAAAGTAGAAAAATAAGGTGCAGCAGACATAACAATAAGAATAACAAAAAAAACATTACAATAATACTGATAATATACAAATAATGAGAACACAAAGTAAAAAATAATATTAATGAGAAATATAGCAAGAAAAACACTATTACAACAATAATAATAATAATGAATGAATAATAAAAATAAGATTGAAAGTTTATTACCATATTACTGACAACAGAACATGGGTTACTCTACAAATATATTTTTTATTAGGGCAAGAATAAAAGCTTACACCAATAAAATTCATAAACTCATTCATTATTCAAAACACATAAAATCACTTACACCAAGAGGAATGAATGAGGGATTTAATCTTTCTGTGTTTCTTTAATGATTTGTTGTTCAGTGATAATGTGTGAATCGTGGATAGTGAACGTGTGAAGTTATAAATAGTGTGATAAAAGTGTATTTTTGATGTTTTGAATTGTCAGAGTTTTATTGTCTTGATGTAAATATGAAAAAGTGAATGATGACTATTGATATGCTGTTTTCCTGTGAAGTGGTGTTTTTGTAGGTGAAGGTAAATATGTATATGAGGTTAATTTATAGTTCTTGAAATGAAAATGAGATCATTAATGTCGTAGTATGATTGATTGTGGGATAAAGGGGGTGGAGTTAGAGGATTGTGTCACACACTGAGGAAGGCATTGTGCCGAAACGTTTGTGTTTTTGTATCACCTGAAGAATGTAAAAGAAAATAAAACCATATTAAGCAATTAATTGATGAGTGCAAATCATGACCTTTTGAAGAATAAAAGCAACAAAAAAAATACACCTACCAAATAATTCACAATATGTTACCTTATGGTTATTATTATTATTATTATTATCATTATTATTATTATAAATAATAAAATATTATTATTTTTGCTTATTTTTAACTGTTTATACATTTATTTTCGACCATGAATACATTACATTAAGTAAATATCTAAAGGTTTTTCACGTGGCCAATAACAGTAGCTATAATATCTATCTACATACAAATCATTGCACAAAAATGAAAATCGTGCAAGCCATGCTTCAATGAAAAAGCAAATATATATATATTAAAACAAGTTTGTACTTTATTTACAACGTATATAGTAGTCTACAGTGTGTTATATAAAACTGATTCTGATATTTACTAGGCCTATGTGTGTAACATAATACATACTAATATGCAAACATTTCTAGCTGGTGATTAAAAATAGCAGAAAAAGCACTGTTTTACGTTGCTAAATAATAATAAAAAAATCAAGCACAAGCATACTGACTTTTTTTTTAGATTTAGCCCATTCCACAATTCACACATTACTGTCTGGCTAGTTTGTGTCTTCTACTTATATGCTAATAAGGCAATAATGGTCCAACATTCCTGACCATTATCACCAATAAAGCCCAGAAAAACAGGGCATCAGTAAGTTATATTGTAAACCGATAGATTCAAATGTTCCTTTCCAGTTATCAGAGAAATAATTTGTTCTTTAATTATAGTTTTGTAACTATTAAATTGTTTATATATAAATTGTAAATTGTAATATATACATCAGTGTAAAACCTATGAATGGCAAAAACAACTTTTCTGTGATTGTGTATTAAAACCACCTGGGTCTCCACATTTGCCATGTCATCTCTTTTTGGCTTTAACAAACTTATCCCTCAAGTTTTTCCAAACCTTTTTACAAAAACGTTCTTGTTTCCCACGGCTGTTGCAATTTCTAGCCAAGAATTATTGGTCATCTGGTTATCCCTATGCCTCGATCACGCATGGACGGATCATAGATGTCTGTACAGGTGTACCTGTTTCAGACAAAATCTCTTCAAAGTGATTCATATTCAACTCAAATGAAATGCGGCGCCACGCAAACTGTTTGCTTGAGACTCGAAAAATGTTGTGCGCTCCGCCAGCCGAAATCATGTATTGCGCACTTACATCTCACTTACATACAGAAGAAAAGTGGCAGTTACATCATCTACTTCAGAATCCACAAGTCTGTACCTCCCGGCTTGGAAGAACAACTGTTCTCCAGCACTGCCTGTATGCTGTCTCCCCTGTTCCAATCAGACAACGTCCATATCGTCTTACACCAGAGAAGCAAGAGATTGTTCAAGAGAAAGTCAAAGAAATGCTAACGAATGGCCTCATAGAACCATTGTCCTGGTTGGACTATCGTAAGTTCAACGCTATCACAGAGAGAGACCGCCTACCCCTTACCTAACATTACAGGGAAACTGGAATCCCTCTCCGGTGCTGTCATTTCCTCCACCATTGATCTCAACAATGGGTACTGGCAGGTGATTATTGAACATAGAAATGAATCCAAGACTGCCTTCATTGCTCCCTCGTTCCTATACCACTTTAAAGTTATGCCCTTTGGACATACAAAATGCACCAGCAACATTCCAGCGACTAATGGAGTCTGTTGAGTGAGTTACAGGGAAATTTGTGTTTCATGTATATTGATGACATAATCATATACTCACCCAACACTTCAAAGATCTCCAAAGTGTCTTCACCCGGTTGCACAGAGCTGGTCTGGCGATTAACCTAAAGAAAGTAAATTCTGCCAACATGAATTATTTCTAGGACATGTGGTTAACGAACAGGGCATCTTTGCTGATTCCACCCAAGTGGAAGTGATAAAATCCTATCCAGTTCCAAAAAACATCAAAAGAGGTTCAAAGATTCCTCGGATTGGCAGGATGGTACCAAAGGTTTGTGTCAAACTTATCTCAAATAGCAGAGCCTATAAACTCATTGAAGAAAAAAGGATGAATTTTTCAATGTCAACACCTCAATGGACTCCCGGCCTGCACTATCAAACCTCTACAGATGATACAGAAGAGTGGTCTTCAAGGAACCGAAAAGAGCGCATGTAACACCCCTGTTTGTCAAGTTACATTGGCTCCCTATAGCCGCCTGCATCGAATTCAAAGCTCTGCTCATATCCTACAAGGCCACCACAGGTTTAGCACCCACCTACCTTCACTCACTAATACAGACATATTTACCCTCCAGATCACTGCGCTCAGCAAACGAGCGTCGTCTCATGGTGCCGTCCCAAAAGGGTAAGAAATCACTCTCCCGCACTTTCTCTGAATCGGTCCCATGAGGGTGGAACGATCTGCCTCCTACAACGCGTATGGCAGACTCTGTGTCCATCTTTAAAAATCACCTTAAAACTCATCTCTTCCGTCTACACCTGACCCACTAATAAAAAAAAATATATATAAAAAACCTTGACTGCACTTAGCTCGTATATTGTGTTTTACCTACTCAAGACTAGTCCGATTTCACTTATGTATGCTTTGTTTCCTCTTGTACTGATTGCTTCTTTTGTGAACCTCAATTGTAAGTCGCTTTGGATAAAAGCGTCAGCTAAATGACTAAATGTAAATGTCAATGTCAACAAGCGTTTGAAAAATTAAAGACATGTCTCATCTCGCCTCCCATCCTTGGACATCCTGATCTTCGACTCTGCTTTCGTGGTTTACACTGATGCCAGTGATTCAGGATTAGGTGCGTTGTTGACACAGTGTAAGGCCAGGAGGAAGTTATTGCCTATGGAAGTCGAACACTAACCAAACCTGAGATTAATTATTCAGCTACAGAAAAGGAATGCTTAGCAATACTGTGGGCTATCGAAAAGTGGCGACATTTCCTTGAGCCAAAACTCTTCACTATTGTCACTGACCATTCCGCTCTTCAGTGGGTTCTAAACATCACAAAGACCACCTCCCGTTTAATCCGTTGAGCCCTCCGTCTTCAAAAATTTGACTGTTGTTGAGTACAGATAGGGAAAACTGAATGTAGCACCAGATGCCTTATCTCGCGTTCATCCTATACCTGGTTGCCATGTGTATTCCGCTCAAAAATAACCAGAATTTCCCATCTCCACTGCAGAAATCTGCAGAAAAGACCCAGATATCATCAAGATATTCCAGACCCTAGCATAAAAAAAGACTCTACTATGCATGAACAGTTTGAGGTAATAGAGGACAAATTATATCATCGCTCCCTTTTGAAGGATGGCCAAAAACACTACAGGATGTATATACCTGCAAACCTTACCCCAAATCTCCTTCAACACTACAATGCACATCTATTAAGTGGACACTTAGGCATCTACAAAACTTACCAGAGGGTGCATCAAGTTGCTTTCTGGCCTGCAATGTGGACATCTGTAAAAACGTGTGTGAAAAGGTGTGTGAAATGTCAAACACTAAAAAACAAGCAGGAAAACTCCAACAGACCACTACCACTCACCCAAATAAGATGTTAGGAGTTGACATCATGAGACCCTTTCCTTGCAGCCCTCACAGATCACAATATCTGTTGTTGTTTTTTTTATTATTATTCACATTGGGTTGTATTATTCCCCATGCGAGATGCCACTGCCCATACAGTTGTCACATACCTCAGAGAAGAAATACTCACCCGGTGGGGAGTGCCAGATTTCATACTCGATCATCTGATCGAGGCACACAGTTTACATCAGCCATTTTCTCTGAAATCTGTAAAAAATGGAAAATCAAACAGAAAATGACAACAGTCTACCATCCCCAGACTAATCTAACAGAACGAGTGAACAGAAAATAAAAACAAATGATTTCTGCATATGTAGAAGACAATCATATAAGATGGGACCAACACTTACCAGAACTACACTTTGCCATAAATTCCGCAGTCCAAGAAACCATTGGCATGACCCTAGCAGAGCTTCAACTCAAGAGGAAACTCCAAGGTCCAGTAGATAAGCTACTGCATGGACACAATTTATCTCCTGATTCTCTGGCCTACAACATTGCTGAACATCTGTCAAATTTGAAAATGAAAGCCAGAGAATGCAGTAAAAAAGCCATGGCAAGACAACACCACTGATACAATAAAACACGTCGAGACGCATCCTATAAAGAAAAAGAACAGTGACAAGCTTGCAAACAAATGGAAAGGACCCTACAGGATAATTCAACAGTTAGGACCTCTAAATTATCGTGTTGCATTGGAACACACTGGAGAAGACGTACGTACCGTCAATGTCTGTAACCTTAAGCCTTGCTTTCCAATGGCTGAAAAGCTTGACAATCAGGAGAAAAAAAAACTTCAGGCCATTTTCCTCCAACCATTGGATGAAGAAGAGTTTCTTGGTTTCTGACAGCACCTCCCAAACAACCAGGGTTTGTTGTTTTTTTTACTGGGGGAAGAGTGTGACAAAATCAAAGCAGTCAGAAAATGTCCTAATTAGTCTCCACCCATTTAATGTAAATTGGGAAATGGGTAAAAATATAAAGGAAGAGGAGGAGAGTTGAAGGGGGTGGCATAAGCTGGTGTGCGGAAGAAAGAGGAGAGTGCAGAACTGTTGCAGTGCGGGTAACGAGTACAAACCACTGAGTATAAAACAGGAAGAGAAAACTTAATGACTGGCTGTGTAAAAAAGAAAGTGAAAGTATGTAACGGAGCAAAGACCGCTGTCTTGTGGCTGAAGTAATCGTAATGTCTGTGAGCGAGTGCGTCATCAAAGATTTCAGTGCAGTCTGTCCTGAATAAAAGCAATATTTACCAATTCATCTCGTCATCTCATTGGCATTGAATCTGCTGCCGAAAGCTTTCCTTCATCCCACAGTCAACATTGTTGGAGGTTCTTGCTGGGCTAACGTGGCTGCTGCTCACCGGCTGGATTCATCAACACACTCATCCAATGCATAACAATAAGAGAAATCAGCAAAATTTTTAAATCAATTCAAAAGTGAACAGCAAAGATGATGCAGGACAGGGGTGATGTGATGAGAAGAAGGGGTTCTGATAATGATACAGGCAGCAGAGTTCTGGACCAACTGAAGCTTACGGAGGGATTTATGAGTGAGACCAAAGAGAAGGGAGTTACAGTAATCTAAACGAGATGTGACAAGGCTATGAACAAGAACAGCAGTGGCGTGAGGGGTAAGAGAAGGGTGGAGTCGGGTAATGTTACGTAGGTGGAAGTAAGCAGACCGGGTGATGTTATTGATGTGAGAATCAAAAGGATGACACCCAGACTCTTGACCTGTTTAGAGGGATAAATGGAACAGTTATCAATAGAAAGAGAAAAGCTGTCAGTTTTGGAGAGTGTTGATTTGGTACCAACAAGCAAAACCTCAGTTCCCCAGCGGGAGGGGAACTACAATGCTATGTGGAAACTTCCACTATGGGGATTTCGTCAGAAAGCCAATCATTCTGAAGAGTAATTAAACGGGCCAATGAAATGCCAATGAGTTGGCGGTGTCAGCGTGCGCAGCTGGCAGCAATCACAATCAGCTTGTGAATAAGAATGCCGGCTGTGCCACACAACAACACCTTTTCGCTTTCAGAAGCCTCATGTGCAGTCTGAAAGAGACGTTTTGCTGTCATTCTCCGACTTTGTTGGAGAGAGAGTGAGAGAAAGCTGCCGTCTTCTGAGAGGCTGATTTCTCCCGGTTCCAGTGCGAGCAACAACGCAAGCAGCGGTGGTCGAGCTGGGTTTCTCCTATCCCTGGGCGTTTCGCTGGACCGGTACTTCAAGAGCGGTGCGTATAAATTTAAGCAAATTTCCTAAAAGAGCAACACGGTCGTGCAGCGCGTCTTTTTAAAGACGTCGCTCCGACTGTGCGTTTCTGGATGCGGTGGTTTCCTGTCCACGGATGATGGGCTGGAGCACTGTATTGCATGTCTGGGGGACCAGCATGTTAATGCGGTGCTCGCGGGCAGCGCATGCCATCACTGCGATGGCATGTCTGTTGCGCAGCTAGATCGCGGCTCGCTCTTGCAAAAGAGCGAACCACCCCTGTTGTCCCCCGCAAGTAGCGGTTGGCACTCGGGCAGATCTGAGGGTCACAGTGGGGGTCCTTCCGCCGCCCTCGGGCTTGCGGACCTCCCATTCCTCAGCGCGCTCCATCCAAGCTTCGAGTGAGAGAAGCGCACCATCCTTCGGGAGGGTCGCCCTCTCACTCGATGACACCGAGGACCAGATGTCCATCGCTGCATCGGAGGGTGGGCTGTCATTTTCCGATGACAATTCGGACCCGCTTCCTCCCTCAGGGGTGGTAAGCGAGGCTCCGGATATGGCATCTGATATGATGGCCGTGCTAACCCGGGCTGCTTCGGCGACGAGGCTGGAGATGGCTTGTCCCCCAGCTTCGTCGCCGGACCGATTAGACGGGTGTTACGTGGAGGATAAGAAGGGGAAACCCTCTAAGCCTCCCGTCCCCTTCTTCCCGGAGGTGCACAGTAAGTTCACGCAGCGCTGAGGGCACCTTTTTCTGCCCGGTCTGCGTGCGCTCCGCCCTCACCTTCCTCGATGACGGAGCAGCCAGGGGGTACGAGGCAAAACCCCAGGTCGAGTGTGCTAGCGCGGTCAATCTTGCCCGCGTGGTGCCCCTCCCTGGCGTGGTTAGCCTCGGCTCCCGTCCAAAGCGTATAGGTTGTCTGCGTCCCTCATGGCCAGAGCCTACACTGCTGCGGGCCAGGCTGCTTCCGTTTTGCTTGCTATGGCTAGTCCAAGCGCTGGCCCAGCGGCACGAGGAAGGTTCCGACCCAGGCTTAATGCACTACGCACTGCAACCGACTTTGCTCTAAAAACACCAGGTCGGCTGCGAGTGCCCTGGGAAGGACGATGACCACACTAGTGGTCCAGGAACGCCACCTCTGGCTAAACCTGGCAGATATGCGTGTCGTTGACAAAGTTCGCTTTCTTAACACACCCATATCCCAGGCTGGCCTGTTCGGCGACACCGGGGTGAGTTCACCCAGGAATTCACTTCAGTGAAAGAGTAGTCAAGTGCGATCGGCGGGCTCAAGAACCGCTCTCCCCGTCGATTCGTCCACTTTGGCTGCTTCTTGCCGAGGGCGCTCGTCTGTGGCTCCAAAATCTGCTCCGCCGCCCTGTCCGTTCAACTGGTTAAGCGGCAGCGTTGAGCACCTCACAGACGATCACCGCCCCCCGCCTCAGGGTGCCGCTAAGTCCAGTACGGACCGCGAAGCGTCCCTGAGACGGGCCACTCGGAGAAAAGGATGTTTGCTCTTTCCCTGGCGGAGGGCCAGGGACACCCATATCATTAACAAAAAGGCCGTATGGCTACTAAATTTTTTAAGAGCAATTTTTTCCTCTCTCCGGGTCTGATAGCCCGAACACTGCCAGTATGGGACGCTATGCCTTCCAGCTCGCAGGATCGGTGCTCTTCGCCACAGGCTCTGTGAGTGCCAGAGGACGGGCTCCTTTCTCTCGCACTCCTAGCCGCCCTGCGGGCTCTTGGGACGAAGTTAAGATTAAACCTCTTAACTTCCGCTCTTCCTTGGGACGCATGCCTCCCGGGGTGAGCTCTCCCATCCCGTGCTGCCCCACCGCTGGTGCGTCAGTGATTGCACCGATGATGTCACTCGCGTGGGCTCTGCCAGCCTGGTTAGCGCTGCCCAGCCCGTCGCAATGGCTCATTCGGACAATCAGACTTGGCTATGCGATTCAGTTCGCTAAACGGTCCCCCAAGTTCACGGGCGTGTATTACACCAGGTGTCAGCCCTGTGTCCGCCCCTCTCTTGTGCGAGGAGATTGCTGTCCTCCTGGCGAAGGATGCAATCAAGCCGGTCCCTCCAGCCGAGATGAGGTATGGGCTTTTTAGTCTGTACTTCATCGTACCCTAAAAGAGCAGTGGGTTATGACCAATCCTAGTTCTGCGCATTTTGACCCGCTGCCTTACAAGCAGCCGCTCAGAATGCTCATGCAGAAGCACATCCCCCGGTGCGTCCGTCCTCAGGATTAGTCTGCAGCGATAGACCTGAAGGACACGTACATTCATTTCTCCATTTTCCCACGCCACCGGCTGCGGTTTGCGTGCGAGGGTCGAGCATGATAGTACAAAGTCCTCCCTTTCTGGCTCTCCCTGTCTCCGCGGGTTTTCACGAAGCTCGCGGAGGATGCCCTAATGCCCCTTCGGCTCGCGGGCATCTGCATACTCCATTATCTCGATGACTGGCTTTTTAGCTCACTCGCGGGATCAATTGATTATGTACAGGGACTGTGTGCTCGGCGCTTGTGACCGCATTAGAGCTTACGACTCTAAGCAGTTCCTTTTCTGTTATGATCGGCAGACGGGAAGTGCCGTATCCATTCTGAGGTTGGCCCACTGGATAGTGGATGCCATCTCCCTCGCTTTTCTATGCCAGGGTGAGCCGCGTACACCGGGAGTGAGAGCGCACTCGATTAAGAGTAACGCCTTCTCTTGAGCGTAAGCACGCGGCGCCTCTCTAACAGACATCTGTAGAGCTGCGGGCTGGGCGACACCTAATACATTCGTTAAGATTCTATAATCTTTAAGTGGGCTGATTTTCCTCACGTGTGCTGGATACGCCAGTGAATGAGGAAATTCAGTACGGTGTTGAAACACGCTTGCTGCGCCTTTCTCTCTAACACAGAGATTCGTGCGCTTATTCACTCTGTTCAGTTGAGTTCCCCATTTGGCGAACCCTGCAGAGTTCCTCCGAGGCCCCCAGCATCTGACTCAGCGGAGGAGTCAGGTGCCTGGCCCATTACGTAGTTGGCATGCCCACTTGGTCAGCCCGCGTTCTGGGTATAGGTGCCTGCTATGCGCGATCCCCGCTGGCGATCCCATATGCTTCATTCAGCCACGGTGTAGTTCCTCCTCTTAGGCGGGCCCGTGTCTTCCCTCCCCGCTAACCATCCTTCATATGTGTTCTCCCCCTTTTCAGGGTTAGTCCATATGTCTTCCTGCCACCAGGTCTCCCCATTGGGCAGCAGGTGGCCTCCGCAGCGTCCTCCCTATCGGGACTGCACGCTTCCCAACGTACTGTCGTAATTTAAAATTCCTAGTATCTTAACTAGGTGTATTTTTTACGACTCCCCAAAAAATATAAATAAGCCTTTAAGTGCTTCACAGGTAAGTAAGGTAAGTTAGGGCCAGGGGACACGTTGGTGGGCTGCGTCTCTGGTGATGATGGTGCGCTCATGCCGGAGCCTGGCAAACCTCTCACCAGCGACGTGGTAAGGTTCAATTACTGTGGCGTTTTCCATAGATTTCCCCATAGTGGAAGTTTCCACATAGCATTGTAGTTCCCCTCCCGCTGGGGAACGTAACGGTTACTAAAGTAACCCTCGTTCCCCGAGGGGGGGAACGGAAATGCTATGTTCCTTCGCCACAGGGATTGCGCCTTAGCTGACAGCTGTAGTTCGGCTTCTTCAGCTAGAAAAGGTGTTGTTGTGTGGCAAAGCCGGCATTCTTATTCACAAGCTGATTGTGATTGCTGCCAGCTGCGCACGCTGACACCGCCAACTCATTGGCATTTCATTGGCCCGTTTAATTACTCTTCAGAATGATTGGCTTTCTGACGAAATCCCCATAGTGGAAGTTTCCACATAGCATTTCCGTTCCCCCCCTCGGGGAACGAGGGTTACTTTAGTAACCGTTACGTTTTTGCACTTTTTAATTTAATTTGAGAAAGTTAAGATAGAGCCAAGATTTGATTTCTGCTAAGCAGACTGTAAGGGACGAAGGTGGAAAATTAGAAGAGGGTTTGCCAGAGAGATAGAGCTGGGTGTCATTCACGTAGCAGTGGAACTATATGTTATATTTACTGAGAATATTACCAATGGGAAGGAGATAGATTATGAAAAGCAGGACTGAGCCCTGGGATACACCCGAAGAAACTGTAAAATGCTGAGAAGTGAATGATTTGAGTTGAATGAACTGATTATGGCCAAAGAGATAAGATTTGAACCAGTCAAGTGAGATATTAGTGATGCCCAGAGAAGATAGTCTATTGATGAGGGTGCTGTGATAAATAGTGTCAAAGGCCGCACTCAGGTCGAGGAGAATGAGAATAGATATTAGTCCAGAATCAGCTGCCATAAGGTTGTTGGTTATTTTAGTAAGGGCAGTTTTCGTGCTGTGGAGTAGGTGGAAACCAGACTGGAACTGTTCATACATGTTGTTCTGAGATAAGTGGGTTTGGAGTTGTATTGCTACAATTTTTTCGAGTATTTTGGAAATATATGGTCAATTAGAAATAGGTCATAAGTTATTAAAATTAGATGGGTCGGAACCAGGTTTTTTGAGTATTGGAGTAATTGCAGCAATTTTGAAGGAAGCAGGAACATTTCCAGTGGAGAAAAGTGAATAAAGGCTGAAATGAGTGGGATGAGAGAAGGGAGACAGGCTTTAACCAGAACAGTGAGGAGAGGATCTAAATGAGATGAAGATGACTTACATTTAGAAATAAGATTTGAAATTTCTGAGGTTGTAGGAAGTAGAAAAGAGGAGAATAAATTTTCGAATTGCGGAAGTTCAGATGTAATGCTCGGAGAGGATTGTGAACCAAGATGCTGGTGAATATTATGGATTTTTTCATTAAAAAAAGGCCATGATAGAATTACAGAAAGCTGTTGAGTAAAGGTGAAATGGTAGTGAGTCTGGGGGGTTAGTGATAGACTTGTACAGTGAAAACAAAGACGTGGTGTTACCTTCATTGGAACACAAAAGATTGGAGAAATAGTTGGATTTGGTTTGAGTAATGCAGTTCTTATATTGTAGGATGTGATTTTTATGCATTTCTTTGTGAACAGCAAGGCCAGTTTTCCTAGAAAGTCTCTCAATTTGCCAACCTTTGGCTTTCATGAGCTGAAGTTCTGGTGTAAACCATGGGGCAGACTGAGAGAAGGAGACAGATATGGTTTTTAAGGGAGCTAAAGAGTTAAGAATGTAATGAAGTCCAGTGTTATAATGAGATACTAAGTCATCCGGTGAGGAAAGGTTAGTAGTGTCAAGAAGGGAGTCAATACTTGCAGAAAAAGATCATATGTCAATATGTTTTATGTTACGGAAGGAGATAGTATGGGGAGGTTTGGTGGAGGAAAGAGGGAGAGAAAAATTAAATGAGAGGAGAAAATGATCAGTTATTGGGAGTTCATCAGCTGTAAAGTCAATGGGCGAGACACCAGAGCAACAGATTAGGTCAAGGATCTTTGAATTAATAGACAAAAAAAATTGTAGGCTCCAACAGACAAACAGTTCAATTTAATGTAATTTAAGTTTGGCTACCATTAACAATAAAGTCAACCCAAATATTAAAATTAAATTAAATAAAACTTGTTATTATTAATTATTAATATTCATAATTTTATGATCTTAATTTGCTACAGTGCCAAGGTTTTTTGTTGTTGTTGTGGTTGTTTTGTGCATTTGTAAAAATTGAAAAAAAAAATTGTGAAGTGGTGTATAAGTGATATCACACTTTGGATGGATGAAAATTTTCTTCAACTAAATGAAAATAAAACAGAGCTGATTCTGTTTGGCTTGAAACCTCAGCTCGAAAATTACAGTGCTTTATTGGGGCCTCTACAATCTAAAAATCACTCAAATGTCAAAAATCTCGGGGTCATTTTTGACTCAGATTTAAAATTTGACAAGCAAATAAACTCTGTGGTTAGGGCTAGTTTCTTCCAATTAAAGCAACTAAGAAAATTAAAGCCCTTTCTGTCTTTTAAAGACTTGGAGACTGTAATTCACGCTTTTATCTCTTCTAGGCTTGATTATTGTAATGCACTGTACACTGGCATCAGTCAGTCATCACACTTATGCTAACAGATAGTCCAGAATGCAGCAGCCCGTTTTTTGACTGGGACAAAAAAAGAGAGAACATATTTCTCCCATCCAGGCCTCTCTTCACTGGCTCCCTGTGAAACAGAGAATTGATTAAAAAATTTTAACGTATGTTTTTAAAGCTCTACATGGACTTGCCCCGGCCTTTATATCCGAACTCTTAAGTTTGTATTCTCCCCAAAGATCCCTCAGGTCCTCTGCTCAGCTCCTGCTAATTGTCCCTAAATCCCGCTTGAAAACAAAAGGACACAGAGCTTTATCAGTCTATGCTCCAAAACTTTGAAACACACTACCTTTAGAAGTTAGGGCCTCATCTTCATTAAGTGTTTTTAAAAAATCAGTCAAAACCTACCTTTTCTCTCTGGCCTATTGATAGAAATTAGTTATTTATTTTTAAGACTCGATTATACAGATTTTTAACATTTATTATTATTATTTTATTTTATATTAGCATGTATTGTCCTGTTTTTCTTATTGTTTATCTTACTGTTTATTGTTGTTGCCATGTTTGTGAAGCACTTTGGTCAACATTCATGTTGTTTTAAGGTGCTATATGAATAAAGTTGACCTTGACCTTGAAGTTGACCTTGGTGAAATACAGAATTTTTATTTAAACTGATCCATCATTTGTCTCAGTGGTTCACTGGTTCATCTGGTTCACATTGGTATTTTTTTTTTTTTTTGTGGGTTAATATTTGTAACTGGTGGTGAGAGCTAGCTGTGGTATTTTTCAAAAAATTATTTTGACAGATATTTCTGTCTGGTGCCCAGGGTACAACTAAAACAAGTGGCATTTTTGTTTTGTTTGTTTTTTTGGGATCACCTTTCCCACACCACCGTTACAAGTTGATAGAGCAATTTCTGGAACTAAGAAATATGGTCATATTAGTCCGGTTCTGTCAGCATTTCATTTTCAATTTTCATTTTTGGGTGAACTATCCTGAATTTGAATCATTGATGTGGTAACTTTTTTGTTAATAATCAAAGCTTGCCTTTTCCTCACTCCATAAGGTCTCTCTGATTCTTACCCTGTCACCTACATTAAGTAAAGTTTCACAAACTAATTTCGAGAGGAGCACATGGTAGGCGGTAATCATCAGCTAGCCAATCCCTTTAAATCAGAATCAGAATCAGAAAGAGCTTTATTGCCAGGTATGTT
>CAIGQV010018273.1:5020603-5036317 GCA_903798115.1 Danio jaintianensis | reverse complement strand
TCTTTGGGATGGGGATGATGGTGGAGCGTTTAAAGCAGGAGGGCACTGCAGGAGGGCAAATGCTCATTGACTAGACGGGAGCCTTTGGCTCATCTATCTCTGAGCTCAGGGTTCTCTCCCGGGACAGCATGCCAATCCTGCTAATATCGTCAAGCATTATCTAAGTGTGAACTCTTGAAGGTACACAATCTGATTCTGATTGTCTTATTTCACACTGGGACGTCCAATATGAATTTTTTGCCTTTTCTGTTACATTGTTCCTAACACTTTTACTTGTGTCATTCTGGCCATAGAGGCCATACCTAGCTACTACAAGACCATAGAAGTCATCCCTGAGTTGTCTGTCTACCACACACAACCATAGATGTCAGCCCAGTGCTGTTTTTACAACAACATTTTCAGCCGAAAATAACATTTATTCATTTTGCCTGCACGTTTACAAGACAACATAATTTTTGGGACTGAACATGCATACATTTGAAAATTGCAAACATTGCCATTGTCATGAAAAACACCTGAAAAGTCTTTGAAAATTATGATGTCATACATGTGCATACTATATGTGTAGAGATGTGTAGAATAAAAGGCTAGCGCAAACAAACATACACAACAATGGCATTACATAGCCTTTGTCTACACTTATCTGTCTGTCTACATATTCCTGAACTCTTTGTCATGACCACTGGGGCCCTGAATAAACTCTGTGCTCTGTGTTTTAGTACCACTCCCAGTCCTGCTAGCTTTCCAGATGCTGTCAGCCCTGCCAACCTTTTAGATACTTGTAGTTTTGCTGCCAATCAGAACATTTCTCGGGACAGCTAGAACTGGAGGTGTCAGTGTAAAGAAGCCGATGGCTCCCTGGCTATCGGGAAGGAGGTGGAGAACCGACAATCTTTAAATACAAAAAACAAAATCAAAAAGGCGGCAGCTCCTCGTGGAGACTACAGCCAAACTGGAATCAAAACAAAACACTAGTGTCACAGCACCCGTGAGACCTGGGAAGAATAGACGGAACAAGAGAAAAGGAGATGGAAAAATGCGGAGAGAGGGAAAAAAATTATTGGGGTTCAGTTCTCCAAACATGTTGTCACTCACTTTTCAACCAACTGAGAGATCTGATGACGATGTGCTGGCAGCCCTACGGAGGGATCTATCCCCCCCATCTGTCTTTTGGTGTCAGGCAATGGCTCCTCCAGCTGGCAGAATGTTCCTGTTTCCTGCTTTGCTCCCATTTCGGTGGGCAGTAGCAGGCTTTGGCTCCTGGCAGATGGCGATGATTCCCCCAGCCTTTGCTGGGATGGCTCCTGGCTCTTTCCCCACCGGTGGTGAGTCCCCGTCTCCTGCTCATCCACATGCAGGGAGATGGCAGCAGGTAGACCACTTCTTCGCCAACCTCTTAGCCTGTCAGCCAAAGCCTTGGGTGGCAACCTGCACTCTAAAAATGCTGGGTTGTCATAATACAATGGTTGGCCGTGTCCAAATTTCACCAAACTGGGCTATGACAACCCAACATTTTTTAGAATGTGTTAGCAGGCATTCAAGATGAAAACCTGTTCGATCTCTGCACTGTTAGTACCCTCAATGCTATCTCTTTCATTGCTCATCTGCCAGCATTTCAACAATCTCCTACGCCTATTATCATGCACTCTAAAAAATGTTGGATTGTAGTTATCCTACATTGTGTCAAATATAGACCAACCTGACATTGGTTTCATTTTTCAATTACATTTAAATTGTACTTTTTAACCCAATGGCTGGGTTTGTCCATAATTTATATCCCAACATTTCTTACAGTGCAGAGTTCTCCAGCTGTCCAGCTGCAAACTGGAGGTCTCTTGGCCAATATGCTCTGCCGTATAGCTCTTCTGCTCAATTGTCTGGTTTCCTCTGCTGTGATGGTATTCTCCTCAGTAATGGAATCCACTCTCTCTGCAGCACTTTCCTGGTTTACATATCTATCTGCTCCGTCCTTATCACTAGTACTGCAACTCACGATTTCTGCTCAAACACCAGTTTATCAACATGGGCCTGGTGCTCAATCCCTCTTTCTGTTTCCCCTCTGCTCCTCCCCATTCCAGAAATCTGAAATCAGGTTTGAAGCATCTTAGAGGTTTGTTTTGTCACATTCACACAGGACTATACCCTACTTTTCTCACCCACTCCTGAGTGTTATCAAGACTCACCTGTGCCTCATTATCAGAGTATTTGAACTGTATTATATATATTATAAACCTTCCAGTCCTTGGTAAAATTTTAGGACTTCCATTTTGCTTTTCAGATACCTACTCTGAAAGCTTCCTTTTGTCATTCAGTGTCCGGTTATTTGTGATCATTTCATGCTTTGTTTGATGTTGGAGTTGACTGTTAGTTACGTTTTTTTTGTTTTCACCCATCTTGCTACTGTTATTATTATTATTCTTTTCTGGAAATTACTGAAATTCTGTAAATATTGCTAAGCCAAGTCCCATAGTGTGCAGTTATCATTAAGATCCTTTAGCTGTAATCCCTGAATAGAATATTATGGGTGTGACAGAGCAGTTTCTGGTAAATACCATAGAGAAGTGACAGAGAGATGAGATATTAAATAACGCACAAATATTATACCCTTTAGCCTCACTATAAGTTATTTTACTGCATCATAAAATATTTCACGAATGTGTTTTTGAGCAAAACACTAGTAAATAAATAAATAAATTATTTTTTTAACATGCGAGTTAAAAATAGTTGTTACAATGACAGATGTGTTACAATTACTCATTTTATCCATATACAGTTATATCAGTTATATTCATATCTGTGATAAATACACCTTAATACAGTACATTTGTACATGATTAGATGTTACTGAACTATGTAACAACCCCATTACAAAGGGAATCTTAAAGTTTACAAAAAAGAATGGACTAATTTAACACAGATGCATCTGTTTCTATCTGTGTGTAGTTTCAGAATGTTTTAAAACTGATGGTTCTGCTTTACAAAAGAGCTTTGTTAGAGTGAGAAAGGGGAGGAGGGCAAGAAATAAAACAGAGTGAGGAGAGGACAGGAAGGAAAGAAGAAAGACCCTGAGAGGGAAGAAAAAGTTGGATGCAGGGGGTGGGCAGGAGGAAAAGAGGGGGAACAGGAGAAGGAGGGGTCAAATGACTTAATCAGAGCATGCTGCCACTCCAAATACTCTCTCTTTCTCTCTTTTCTCTCTCTCTCTCTCAAACACACACCAACTCTAAGTGATTGAATCTGTGTCAGTATGAAGTCAGATCTCCCTTCCTTCCCCCTGCACTACAGCAGCCTTCATATCCAGTTGTCCAGTCGCAGTATGTACGTGTGTGTTTGTGTGCGTGTGTGCGCGTATGTGTGTGTGTGTGTGTGTGTGTGTGTGTGCGGCTTTCTCAAACATTCTCCCCGCCATTCCACAGCAAATGAGGGATTGACCGCTGGGATATAGAAACAGAGAAAGTCACTGGAATATTCTTGGGACCTGAGCACTTGATTCGATCAAAGCTTCAATGTTTTTTCTCCTTTCAGGCATTTAGCTAAAACTTCTGTTGGGAATAGCATAATCAAACATAATTCAGTACCTGCTACTGAAACATCCAATTCCTTTTGGGACCTTGGACATCAAGGACTATACTCCAAGTATCCTTAACAATCGGGTGAGTATAAATTTTATATGGTAAAACATTAGTGAAATGTTTAATGAAACTAGCATCAGGTGTAGTGTTTTGTCATTTTAGGCTGTGGTGACAAACAGTAGTGGGAGTGATGGGGGCTTTCCGAAATGGGTGATTTATTTGATACACTAGTATGCCACAAAAAGACAAATGAGATTTTAGTCTGGCCATATTTAATGTAGCAATGGGGTCTCTACTTCATCATATTTGACCTCAGCAAATGATACTGTGCTGTAGTGTTACAAGTTGCACTTGGGTGGATATTGAAGATTTTCCTCTGAGGATACATGATGTTTGTTTGTGGTTTAACAAACTGAATTACTAACCAAAATTATTTTCAGCAGCAGTTGAGAATATTTCACAGTTGCTGATGGACAGTGGAATAAATATAGATGATGTACTGTAGGTACAGTGTAATATTTATATCATATTTTATATTCATAATTTATATCATATATTTATGTAATTTTAAATATTTTTAGTTTTATTTATGCTATTAGTTATGTATATATAGACAAGTCAAACAACTGAAATGTTATGGAGATTGATTGATTGAGTGCACACTTCAATAAGTCATCTCTATAAAATGTGCATAATGAACTAAATGATGTTTGTTGCAGAAATGTTTGATCTATAAAGTGCTCAATGCCAAATATGTTTCTCCGTTCTTGAATGCACTAGTGAGCATCTGGAGAGTATATTTCAGTCAGATACATTTACAAAACAAGCATTGTGGGAGGCCCTCACCTCTCCCTCTTCACTTTTTCTACTTTTCCAAAAACTTGCACACAGACACACACACACACACACACACACACACACACACACACACACACACACACACACACACACACACACACACACACACACACACACACACACGCACACTCACAGAGAGAGAGAGAGGGAGAGAGAGTAATAGATTTAGAATTCCTGAAACATGAAACTACTTCTAGGCATTAAACATACCCGTTTTCTACCGTTTTATATATTTTTTACATAGTACATTTTATAATTAATTTTTCTACCACTGACTGGCCACATCAATATCAAAATGACAGGTTTTGCTATCCTTTGGGGTAGGCAAAATGGGGTCAAAGGGGGAAATAAAGACTTTGGTGTTAGGGGTGCATGAGGCTGAATTTAAGAAATTTCCATATTTATTTTCTCCTCTGTTCATAAAATAAAATGACTTTAAATGCAATATTTTGTAAATTAACACAAAATTGTCAAGTATACTTGTGCTAGATCAGATTACCAACATTTTTACAAACTTACGTATTTATTGTATCTGCAGTTTCAGATCATTTGGTTTAGAAAATAAACCCAAACAAGAGCATTGGGAAACTTCAAATCTAGAGAAACTGAGTGACAAAATACACACCCACTAACACCTCATGTTATGCTTGTTGTTGCAGCTGGGACATCCTAATATGATGTTAGGGGATTTGTATTCTAAGATATTAGCGCTTTTAAATGTGGTTCAATGGTCAAGGTCAATAGATAAAAAAAAAATATATATATATATATATATGTATATGTATGGGCGACGCGGTGGCGCAGTGGGTAGCACGTTCGCCTCACAGCAAGAAGGTCGCTGGTTCGAGCCTCGGCTGGGTCAGTTGGCATTTCTGTGTGGAGTTTGCATGTTCTCCCCGTGTTCGTGTGGGTTTCCTCCGGGTGCTCCGGTTTCCCCCACAAGTCCAAAGACATGCGGTATAGGTGAATTGGGTAAGCTAAAATTGTCCGTAGTGTATGTGTGTGAATGGGTGTGTATGGATGTTTCCCAGAGATGGGTTGCGGCTGGAAGGGCATCCGCTGCGTAAAACATATGCTGGATAAGTTGGCGGTTCATCCCGCTGTGGCGACCCCAGATTAATAAAGGGACTAAGCCGAAAAGAAAATGAATGAATGAATGTATATGTATGTATGTATGTGTGTGTGTGTGTGTGTGTGTGTGTGTATATATATATATATATATATATATGTTTTCATGTTGATTTTTTAACATATTTA
Organism: Danio jaintianensis; assembly: GCA_903798115.1. Classification (NCBI taxonomy): domain Eukaryota; kingdom Metazoa; phylum Chordata; class Actinopteri; order Cypriniformes; family Danionidae; genus Danio; species Danio jaintianensis. The sequence goes on along the minus strand of CAIGQV010018273.1, from coordinate 5,030,630 downwards.
TCTTAAACCTTGAGCATACATCTTAATTGTCATTTTCAAGCACAAAATGATAAATATATAAAAATAAATACAATAAAAAATTTTATGGTTAAGTGTTTAAAGTCTACATCTTGACATTAAAAACAACAACAACAAATAATAATTAAAAAAACATAAGTCAGTGTTATTCTTTCCCTCCTAGGCTGTGGAAGCCCTGTAACATTTACAATGGCAGATGTCTTGCAACTCAGTACCAACAGTCTACGGGTGCCAGGTAACATTTCATTAAACTTATTCAAATTGATTCTGTACTTAAAAAGATCTATTTTTCTATTTACTCACCCCCGAGTGGTTCCAAACCTTTATGAGTTCGTTTTTTTTCTGTGGAACACAAAAGAAGATATTTGTTGTAGAATGTTAAAAAACTGGTAATAGGAAAATCAAATACTATGAAAGTCACATGTTTTTTCAACATATCTTCATTTGTGTTCAACAGAAGAAAGAAACTGAAACAGGTTTGTGACAAGTGAAGGGTGAGTAAATGATGACAGAATTTTCTGTTTTAGGTGAACTATCCCTTTAAGATTTGGATGAGAAATAATATCTGTAGAATATCTTGAGGAACTTTTATGAAAATTGTAAAGTATGCAGTACAACCATGATATATATACAGAAGAAAGGGGAAAGCTGAATAGAAGCCTGTGGTCATCCACATGTATTTCCACAGGAATCTTGCTGTAATTCCTGTCTGTTCCATCAACAATACTGGACAGGGGTGTGACCCTCTCTTATCTACGCACTGTACTCTTGAGAATATCTGTGCACATCGATAACATTCATGTCATACTCTTGAGTGAATTCCTCCCATGCTCGAGTGTGTGCTTGTTTGAAGACATAAAGCAACCTTAATGGAAGGGGTCACTACATGCTGATAAAAGAGTTGCCATGGAATTCATTTTGACCTGGAAAATGTCATGCACACATTTGACATGTCAGCAATTATAAAATTCTTGGAGTTCTTCACCTGAAATTGCCAGCACCAAAAAAGATATGAGACATCAAGATGTCAATGCTGAGTAAAAAGTTATAAATATATGTTCATGAGCTCATTATAAACAGGTAATCCTTGCATGTGTTTATTCACATTTTTTGATCACAACTTGATTCTCCGGGGAAATAAAAATGTCAATATAATGTTGGCATAAGATTACATTTGACTGGATAAGCTGGCATTCGTAACTGACTCCAACAGCCACATATAAAATGAATTCAATCCATATAAAAGTTTTTTGTTTTTTTTTATCTAAATACTTTTGAAAAGTTGATTATTTCTTTGAAAAGTTGACATACAAAAGGATTAGTTTTTTTAAGAAAATGCTGTGAAATCTAACATGATCCATAATTCTGTAAAAAGTTTGGCATAAAAACTATCCCACTGAAAATTTTGGTGTTCCCAAAAACATGCCCGTTGGCCTTAAATGCCAGACAACCAATAGGAAATTTTCAAAAAATTCCTGAATTCTCATAATTGCTCAGCCACTCTTGAGTTTTCACTTGCAGTCCTGATATTGTGTTCAGTACAATACATGAAGAACTCAGCTCTGGTTTCTCTTTACCCCTCATTTTTTCTTTTTTATAAAGGTGAAGATAAATCAGCCTCTACATCTCCATCGGGTTCTCCATCTCCTTCCAGAAATGAGTGTAGTATCACTCCTCTTACTCCCTCCCCCTCTCCGGTAAGATCAGGCACATTACTTCAATATGCACCTTCTGTAACACTTTATTTCCATGAACACTGACCTCAGTCCTGGCTTAAATGGCAAAATCAGATTCTTTAGACTACAGTAAAGTTGAAAGAGGATGTGGCACCATCAGAGATATGTAATTATGCTTCTTTACTTAGCACTCAGTAGCTAGTTTAAAACAGAACTATCATTAGATAATCCTCCATTCAAAATGCACTACAATCAGTGGTATAACAAATAGTTTTGTTTGAAATCATTTAAATCTTTACTGTTGTCTCTTAGAGGTGAATTATATCATTTCTATTTTACAAGACAGAACTGGAAAACTGCCGAAAAGAAAATTTCAAACAGGGTTCTAAAACACTCAGTCGATGGTTGGATAAAAACATAACCTCGCATCAATCGTGTCACAAATTAGAATATCGCATTATGCGTGATATATGTAGATGCAAGTGCCCCTAATTCCAAAAGATCACAACTATGTAATTATAAGTGGCTCATTTGGACCGAACAGATGAATGATGTTTTTTTTTTCGAGTGTCTAAAGACCTTGTGTTTAATTCAGTTTTACTGCTAGTCTCTCACCTTTTTAGTGCAAAAATGTTCTGTGTGAATGAACCTAAAATAAGCTAAAAATGATAAATGATACACTTCTGACTGCTGTGCTTACACTCGGGTCATAGAAATGATCTAGAGATAAGAGAATAGAAGAAAAAGGTGGAGTCAGTTACTCTCCGTACCAGGGGAGAAACTCTTGTAAAGCCACTCCTTTGGAAAAAAGCAAAAACGTTATTTTGTTTTTCTTTCTTTCTCTGTCTAGAGAACAGAAGTTAGACCACGTGTGGCTCATCCATTTTCTGTGGTGGTTGCAATAGACTTTGGCACCACCTCCAGTGGCTATGCCTTTAGTTTCATAGAAGATCCTGAGACCATTCACATGATGAGGTATTTATGTCTGTAACCTGTAGTTATTATAACTCCCTCTCTCATTTCTTACCATTACTTTTCTCCCTATATTCTCTAACAGAAGGTGGGAGGGAGGAGACCCTGGTGTAGCAAATCAGAAAAGTCCAACCTGTCTCCTGCTGACCCCTGACCTCCGGTTCCACAGTTTTGGCTTTGCAGCTCGAGACAGTTATCATGACCTTGACCCCGAGGAGGCCAGACATTGGCTCTACTTTGACAAATTCAAAATGAAAATCCACAGCACAAGTGTAAATTAAACATATATTACATATTGACTATGTTTTTTGTTTTTTTTATTAATAATACATGTGTAGTTGCTCAATTTAGGGTGATCAAGCATTAAGGTATCAATGCTGTGAAAAAAAATATTTACTGTCTTTCTAAAGAGCATAATAGGAATCTGTTATTTGTCATTTTTTTGTGAGCATTTTTACAGCACACTCTCTGGGTTTTCTATAGGATCTCACTATGGAGACTGAGCTGGAGTCTGTTAGTGGAAAGAGAGTGTGGGCCATTGAGGTGTTTGCTCATGCCTTGAGGTTCTTCCGAGAGCATGCTTTAAAGGTGAATGTATCCACACAAAAAAATCTGTGCTGCACTGACAGATGCCAACAAGCAACCACAAATACTTAGTTGGAATTTATTGGATCATTTGATCCTTTTTGTTGGTACTTGTTTTATGGAGATTGATTATGTTTAATTTAATTTCATTAAATTATTTTTGTATTTTGGTATCTGGTATTTGACTAAGAATGTTTTGAATATTTGTTTATGAATCACATTTGTTTCAGTGCTGTAACTGTTTTAGTTTAGTTTAGTAAGGACAGTGTAACAGTTAAAATTCACAGTTCAAGAATGAGGCAGGAACCGGTGAACATTTTGAACATTTAACGATAAAACAAACACGAAGCACTGCCGCTTAAACACAAACAATACTCCAAACATTAAGTGCCATTCACACCACCGGCCTCCCTCCGCTCCAATGGCTCTTGGGCCCGCCCCACTCACTACAGCCAGACTGAACCAGTGTAATTTTGAGCAGTGCAGTGGTTTTGGACCAAAACTTTCAGTGTTCTTTTCCATCACTCAATTAAGAACACATCCAGTGTCTGTAAACCGTGGAGGTTTATAGAGGTTCTAGGCCAGTAGTCAGTATTAGCTGGACCAAAACCTCCAGTCATAAAGGTCATGAATTTACTGATGTAATGAATCTCCACTATGTAGTGGAGTGGAAAAAGAAAATATCAATAACTAATAAACATATGAAAATGTTATCTGAGGAATTTAGTTTAGATAAGAGTAGGAAAAGTTGTAATGTTTGTCTTTGTGTGTGTGTGTGTGTGTGTGTGTGTTTTCAGGAGGTGAAGGACCAGTCCTCCTCCGTGCTGGAAGGTAATGAAGTACGGTGGGTCATCACTGTTCCTGCTGTGTGGAGGCAGCCAGCCAAACAGTTCATGCGAGAAGCTGCATGTCTGGTAATGCAGCACAACTGATCTGAGACCAGTGTTCACCTCAAACAACAAAATGACATATTATCCAATGCACACCTCTCTTTCTCTTTCTCTTTCCCTTTCTTCGCTCATGCACACACAAATTCCCACTCCCACACTGAATGTGATGTCCTGCAGCCCCCATTGCAGTTCAGGAAATGTGCGTATGTGAAAAGGAATGCAAAAGTCACTGCACACATACAAGAAATGTGAAGGCTGAAAGACATTTGTGTGAGTAGAGTGAAACAGTGTGCCAAAAGGACCAAAACCTGATATCCATTACATATGTGTGTGCTTTTGCCTGAGTGAAAAAAAATTCTTCCTCTGAGCAAAACGCTAAGAAATCACCCACAGACATTACATTAGGCACGTCTAAGACAGTGCATGGACTTCAGTTCAAAGACAAATGCTGTTGATTGGATCAGTACCATCTGCTCAGCCAGAACTGTATTTGTTCTAATAGCCTCGGCTCTTAAAATTCTACCTCACTAAAAGTAATGCAGGTCGAGGTTAATTTCCTCTTTGCAATGTCACAGAGGTTAAACAATGCAAGAGACCGGCACACAAACACAGGAAACCACGCCTGTCCCAGCCAGGCAAAAAAGAGGGAACAAAGCAGCCCACCACCTCCCATCATAACTCCATGGCCAAGTGGGCCAGCGTACTGATGCTTTAACATTGCACCAAGACCTTTTGTTCTGTTTTCTTGGTTACCATGTCACTGTACAGTGAACAAGGTTTATATATTTGGTTGTGAAATGTTACAGTTTACAGATGTTGGTATATGTTAAGGTTTACAGGTTTATAATTATAGTATGAAAAGTGCTTGATCATAAGGTTTGCCAGTTTATGTTTGTGCAGCTGCTGAAGTGCTTTAAATTTTTCTACTAAATTGTTTGCCTGTTGCTAGGGTGTTGTCCCAACTGGTATTTTTTCAGTGTTTTTTTTAACAGCTTTTTAGGGCACTCTTTCAATGTCTTTCAATTACTATGTTATTCCAGTTGGTGGCAACTATTGTCTTTATAGAGTAACCATTCAATGATTGAGCCACGGAATGTTTTATTCATCCAATTTATTCATCCAACTGTCCTTAAGTGTCAGTTACTAAAGTATTCTGTTTATTTAACTGATTTGTTCAAAGTACTGATTCATTCAGGGGTCTCAAACTCACTTCCTGGAAGGCCACAGCAGATTTTAGCTCCAACCCCTTCCAACTCACACCTGCTTAATATTTTCTAGTAGTCTTGAACACCTTGATTAGTTGGATCAGCTGTGTTTGATTAGGGTTGGAGCAAAACTGTGCAGAGCTGCGGCCCTCCAGGAATCGAGTTTGAGACCCATGATCTAAACAGTCTGGAAAATATCTAATACTGAACTGTTGAGATCATAACTGTTGAAGTTTCTCAATATTTACTCATCCACTGTAAAATTAAGGCTCTTGTTGTTTATTTATTTTTAGGCAGGCTTAGTTACTCCAGATTCTCCTGAGCAGCTTCTTATAGCTCTTGAACCAGAGGCTGCATCCATCTACTGCAGGAAGCTGCGTCTTCACCAGGTCACTGACCTAAGCCAACGTCCAGTAACTAATGGTTTTGATGTAGACGGGTCCCGTCCCTTTGATTCCAGTTTTCGGCAAGGTAACACAAGATTTTTTTCTTAACAGATTAGCATTAGAACTCACTCTCAGATTGTTCATGGGAAATGGTACAAATATTTTGCTTCGTGTATCACAGTTCTCTATAAACATTAAATAGGAACCATGATTTAAGCATGGGGAATACTGGGTCATCTTTCATCCTTTGCAAATAGAGTGCTGTTTTTGTTTTGTGTGGGTATGTGCGGGTTCATGCATGCAGGATGGTTAGATCAGAGTAATACTGATTCAGATCCAAGTGGGTCCTAACAACTACAAGAGCATGTGGTTTGGGTTAAAACTGAAAGCACAAGATGACATTTTCTAGAAGGTTAAAGTGCCCCTGAGATCACAGAGCTGCAAAAACCTCTTTGAAGGATTGACACTGATGTTGTTATCAGTTCTTGACACAAGATAAAATGGGGCTCTTTTCACATTTATATACAAAACAAATAAAGCAATGAACTATTGTTCATTCTTGCTTTTACATTTAAACCAAAATGTAAATGTATGCTTACACACGCACACACTTTTTTATGTTATAAGTGGAACAAGGTGCTGTGAATTATGAGCTCACCCTCCTCTGGACTGCTTGCCTACAGCAAGGTTCCCTAGATAATCCTTTTTGTTCTTTTGTGTTTTCACTTGCTTGCTTTTTGAAAAATGGGTCTTATCTAAAATAAAACCTCCTGATGTATGTTTTATAATATAGTGGGTGAACCCATATTCTTTTTATTTTTTTTATTTTCTTGAGGTTTCACAATTTTTTGTTCCAATTTAGGAGTAAAATAACTTAAATCAAGTTAATTTTATGCACTTTCATAACGTTTTTTTATGTTTTTATTATATAGCTAAGAATTGGAGTGCGATTTTATTCAGTTTAAAACAAAATATTTTAACTAATTATGTTTACCAATCCCTTATGAATCGAATACCCTCATTATAACCCCCTATATGAAAATCTCAGGGGAATCGATGGCTTTGATATCATTCATGCATCAATTGGCTTGAAAATATATACAGCCACACATTTGCGAACACACAGAAACTAATGGACATATACTTCAGTTTCAGCACAATTATGCCTTGCAGAATTTTTCTTTTCATCTACACTTATAGACCATTTTGAGGGATGTAAACAAAAATAATGGTCCCAACAAATTTCCTGTTTTACATTTTTAATTTCTAAAGCTTCCGAGAATCCAATAAGAACCACATATTGATAAATAATGTTGTGATAGCTGTTTTAACATTAAGTTATGATTGAATTGCCTCTTGTTACAGTTATGAAATAACAAGCAGGAAATGTTCATGGGCCAATGACATCACCACAATGAAATGGTCTATTGACAATTTTTTTTTTCCTGTTTTATATCAATATGTCTATATAAGCTGAAAAAAAATTATTTTATAGATTGGTTCATTTGAAATCTATTTTATGTAATTGTGTTGTTTTATTCATCACATACAGACACTTCAAATCTTAAAATAGCATTTTACATACCTCAAAAATATAATAATGTTTATACAGTATATACCTACCTAGTCGGTTTTTGCCCTGTCATCTAAATTAAGGATTACATAATTCATCATTTAGGTTTTGCTGTCAAAGTAAATAAATTGGGTTTGTTTTCCTTTTTTTGTCTTTGTCTTGTTAAAAATGCTGTTTTATATTGTAATGGACAATTCTAGATTGTCCCCATGGTAGTTACTGTAAGTTATCTTTTCTGTGTTTGCTGCAAGCTGTGGGAATATACAGCAGCATGTCCATATGTTCTAGCATTCACAAACTACCTGAAAGGAAATGTTTGAAGTAGTTCAGTCCATAAAATGAGTTCCTCTGTAAATATGGCATCCAGTATAGCCTTAAAAGCCCCTGTAGGGAAGCAGAGATTATTCTTAGTTTAGCAGGTCATTATTCACTAAAAGCACCCACTGTAAAACTACAGCCATGAAACAAGCTTGTTTCATTTGGTACAAGAGCAATGCCTAATGTACATTTTTTTTTCTCACGTCAAAAAGGATACAGAAACATTATAATGTTCATTAAATCAGGGTCTGTGCTTTATTATTTGTCCAGGTATCTGCAATCTGTCCTTCTCTCTTTCACTCTTTTTCAGGTTTTATTGACTCTACGTGATAAGGATTTGATTCAATGCTCCCCATGTGTGAATGATTTTTAAATTAAAGGAAGTCAACGTGTTTTTCAGCCCGTGAGCAGCTCCGCAGAGCCAGACATAGCCGAACTTTTCTGGTGGAGAGTGGTACTGGAGAATTGTGGTCTGAGATGCAGACAGGTACGTGAAAAAGATGCAGTTTTTTCTATTTAAGTGATGACATTCAGCATACATTTTATTGTTTTAAATGTCTTTATTAAAGTTTTTACATAAAATAGTTATAATAACAACAAAATTCATTTATTTTCTTTTCGGCTTAGTCCCTTTATTTATCTGGGGTCGCCACAGCGGAATGAACCGCCAACTTATCCAGCATATGTTTTACGCAGCGGATGCCCTTCCAGCTGCAACCCATCACTGGGAAACATCCATACACACCCATTCACACCCATACACTACGGACAATTTAGCTTACCCAATTCACCTATAGTGCATGTCTTTGGACTTGTGGGGGAAACCGGAGCACCCGGAGGAAACCCACGCCAACACGGGGAGAACATGCAGACTCCACTCAGAAATGCCAACTGACCCAGCCGAGGCTCAAACCAGCGACCTTCTTGCTGTGAGGCAACAGCGCTACCCACTGCGCCGCCCACAACAAAATCAATCAATCAATCAATCAGTAAATGAATACATACACATACTCTACATCTGCAGACATCCTGTTACCTATGCAGGCCATAAAGATACTGTAACAAAGTAAATGTTTTAATAATGACACATGGAAGTCTTTTGTTGGTGATTAATCGGATCATAGATCAGCAAAATAGAATAATGTCAAGATTTCTATTCTTGTTCCATATGTGCATATAATGTGCATATTGTGTTGTTTACATGACTCTAATTGCTGTGCATATTTCCAAGAGACCCTCATTATGGAGCAATGGTGGGTATGTTATTACAAGCTGAATAGTTTGAACTCAAGCCTGCAGTGTGTGTGCGTGCAGTGCTCAGCATGACTGGCACAATGACAAGGTGCAGGGTCAAAATAATCAGATCTTTAGCGCCAGATGTTTCCCAGAGAGAGAGAGAGGAATTGAGAGTTTATTGCAATCTAACTTACACATACATACAAATCTCCTTTAGTTTCTCATAGTCCCTTGCAGTTCTTAATAGCAAAAACATGCATACAAGAGGAGGCCATTTCCCATGAAATGGAGTTATTACACCAGTGTAAACAAACAAGGAACACACTTTCCTCTCTCCTGTGTAGTTAAGAAAAGTTAGTTGGCAGGAGTCAGGCTAAGACACTTATCTCAGATTGTATTATACATGTCTGAAGGCTGTTTGGTAGATCTTCCTGATTGCAGCAGGTCAGAGAAGGAAGAACATGGGTTTTATTTAAACATGCCTTGTTGCATTAAAAATCTGGAGACAATTATTAAGCATTCAAGAGGTTGAAATTAAATTCAGTCAGGTCCTCTCAAGTCAAAAAGAAACAACAGACAAGCTTCAGCTTACTTCAAATTTATTGGTATATTTCAAAATGGCATTTGGCACTATGGTTTAGTTCTGATTTCCCTGTCATTTTTGTGAGCTCTATGGAGGCTAGGAAAATAGCCTGCAGAATCAATTTTCTTTTTTTAAAGACCAGAGCAAGCAGCAATGACAATTGTCTGACATTGTTTAAGTTAGCACAAGTTAAAATGAAAATTAAATGAGCTTTGTCAAGTATGGTTTTACCCATACTCGAAATTGGTCCTCTACTTTAAACCTATTCAAGTACACAAACACATTTTGAGTGAAAGCACACACACAAACAAACACAAACTGTGAGCATACATCTGGTCAGCGCCCAGGGAGCAATTAGGGGTTAGTAGGTAGGTGTCTTGCTCAAGGGCACGTCTGCTGGGTATCGAAGATGGAGAGAATGCGATTCATTCACTCCTCCCATCTTCAATTCCTGCCGGAACTGGGATTCTAACCAGCAACCTTTGGGTCCAACTAAATAACTTCAACTAAATACCTAACCATTAGGACACAACTGCACAACTGAAAACAGCCAAACCTGTATTAAGATCTGTGAAAAGATGGACT